>CM055821.1:8534213-9134213 GCA_029582265.1 Zoroaster sp. YZ-2022 | reverse complement strand
AGTGGACCATTTATGGGCAAATTTGACATAAAACTTTACATGTATATGTTCATGTAGAGACTTTATGATGTTGATCAACTAAGACATGCTGAAGAACTGTACCACAACAAATGATCAAAATACAAATATGATATTTAATTTTTTGAAAAACGTTTTATTGTTATTTTTATTATTTTCTTTGGGAGGGGGGAGAGGAGGCTGCAGCTTTTCACTTAAAGCCAGTATACATTTTTAAATTTATATTTACAAATGAACCATACTTTAATCAAGACGTGTACATTGACAGAAACCATCCTGTGAAGGTTTCAACTAATTTCACTGTGTAATTAAGGAGAACACAGTGAAAATACACTCACATTTCTTGTATTCATCCTAACATGGAATTTTCATGAAGTCAAAATTACAGACTTTGGGAATTTACTTCACTAATTCTATAAAACTAAAATGGTAGTACTTTTCAAGGGAAGTTTCATGTAAAGATGGGATCAATGTTTTTTTAAATAACCAGATTACCAGATTACCAATGTATAGTGACTAACCCTCCTATTCTCAAACCATTTTGAGGGGTCGAACTATACAAGGGATTTATTTTACTGTTCTGCAAATCTACATGTACATGTACTTGTAGACAGGACATTGAATCGGTGTCCGAATTTAAGCCAAACACAGTGACTGAAAATTACTGGTTCATTTATGCAGTAGCAATGGTAATATGACCTTATCCTGTGGAGTATTATTTTCAGTCAGTGAGTTTATCTCAAACTAGCACTAGCCGATTCTACATTGTTTGCCCTGTTT
Source organism: Zoroaster sp. YZ-2022 (assembly GCA_029582265.1). Classification (NCBI taxonomy): domain Eukaryota; kingdom Metazoa; phylum Echinodermata; class Asteroidea; order Forcipulatida; family Zoroasteridae; genus Zoroaster; species Zoroaster sp. YZ-2022. The sequence goes on along the minus strand of CM055821.1, from coordinate 9,133,415 downwards.
ATCGTGACGATATTGTCCCTTTAATCATTCAACGGTCAGATTTCTCTTTGGTAAGAAGAATTTTAACAATTGGTATTGATATCAAGCTGATAAAAGTTCAAGTTCATATTCATTTCCATGAGTGTCTCGAGTTCAATAACACAAATCAATTTCACCCTCACAATTTAAGGTCACGCCAGGTTTTAAAAATATTTTTTAGTACATACATGTATGTAATCAATATATACCAGTGTAGTACACTACGAAACTTAATAAGGTAAAACAATTGTGTTCAGTTCATATGGAAAATCAATATCATCCTTCAGACGATATTCCTTTGTCCCTGAATTTAATGTTTGTTTAATTAAAACAAATTATACTTTACATGTATGTTTTCTGCATGCCACAATGAAGAGATGCAGGGAAGCATAAACTGAGCTATTACATACAGTGCCTTTAATACTACTGATTTGTTTTAATCATTTGGTTAGTAGAGTCGTATCACCTGTGTTGATCACTAATGATCATTTCTGGATATTTTAATCGGGACATAGCTACTTCACTTCACAAGTTGAACGCAGGGAAACAGTATTTCTCAAATATTCATTATGAGAAGTGTTTTACAGTAAATACATGTACCTGGCAGTGTACAGGTGTACACGTAATATATGTATGTGCCAAAAGTAATTTATAATGAGTCCCATCATAAATTAATTTCAGCACTTAATTACTATAACACCAAAATTCTGACAATTATTTGTGAAATATCTAATTTCAAAGTATTATTTTTTTTCTTTTTCTAAAAGGAAATCAATATTCCAATGAAAGAAACAAAATCCAGAAAATTCTGGTTATGCTGCTGAAATAGCAGGGGTAAAATGTGATACATGTACAATGTACATGTACATCTTTAAGTACAAATCGAGGGCTTAAAAACCAGAACTGGGTATGTCCACTTTTGCCTAAAATGTGTTATGGGGAGTTTCTGATTTTTCAGAAAGATTCAAACTTTTAAACTCATTTTTTTCAAAATGCCGATTTTGGACAAAATACAAAGTGTACATGTACACAATAAATGCCATGTATACATGTATGTATGCATACATGTACATGTAGTTAACTACAGTACAGTATGCCAAGGAGATTACAAATAAATCCGTTACAATAATATTCAATACACTTAGATTATGAAGAGTCAGACATGTACATGTTAGTTCATGACCACACAAATTTTTTTAATCTTCAATTTCTGTACTCCTCGTCTACTAATCTTCCAGTTTACTGTTAAGTACCCGTACATGTACAATGACCATCATCATGTGTATGGTATTCTCCCCTATCAGTGTATAGAGGAAATGATTGGCCATCAACAGCTGATGGTATACATAATGTATGTGGAGCATATGTTGGGAAGATCCCAAATTGGCTGCCTAGACAGGAACAAAACTGGCAATTCAAAACCATGACAACAACAAAAAATTATTTTTAAATGATTGAAGTTAATACCACAGTACTGGAAATATGAAGAAAAAAAATGTCAGAATATATCTATGCATGTATGACAGAAATGTCAAACTGGTGAAAAATATGTACTCAAATGTATGGACCAACAATGGTTGAGCTTAAAACATGTTCAGATAAACTATAAAAGCAAATCAATGTAATGAAAAGTAGGCTTCAGTTTGATAAACATCAACAAAAAATTGCAATCAATACATACATGTACATGGAACCGGGTATGCATATACATGTATGTACACTATTTTACTCTTTCGAAAGACCAGTGCATGTTTACTTATTAGAGAAACAACCAAGTGATGACTTACGTATTGATTATTCAAAATGCTTCATTTACATGTACACAAAGTTTCAATTACACTGGTTTCCATGGTTTCAGCAGCTTTGACCGTTTCAAAAAGATAAGTGTACCCCAGTTATTTCATACAAGCAATTTGTCTTGGTTTATAAATGCTTATTTTTTCCATCATTTTTAGTTTGAATTGGTACATTGCTTTTTTTTTTCCTTGTAGAAATGTTTTCTTCAAAAAAATGGGCACTGAAAAGAGTCAATAAATAAGTGAATAAATGAATTTAAGACACATCATGATAAATTCCTCAAATAATACCCTTAAAAATGTTTTGGTCAGTTTTGTGTGTTAAATTTCTCATTTGAAAGTGATTTACTCTTCCTTTTACAAGGAAAATAGAATAAAACTAAATTTCCTGTGAAATATATACATGTACAAGTAGCAAAGCTCACATAATATGCATCTTAAGAGTACATATTATATATTAAAAAAACCTGTAAAAGGTCAGCAACTGTATATATATCTAATTACATGTGTCACTGTGGCCAGCTTTGTCACGCCCCTAAGACAACCCATATGGAAGCTGAATTGTATTACTTCAATTGGGATTGTAAATTACATGTATAGTTTACTTCAATGAATTGTATGAACTTCATCTTTGGATGTCTTAGTTTTTAAATGTTAAACATTTGATTAAAAAGCTACTGAAAAGGACATAGTTTAGTTTGCTGCATGCATACAATTTTGCCATGACACCTTTAAATCAATTACTACGGTTAACCTGTGTCAAATTAAAACAAAACTGAGAAAGTACAGTCTAACATAAAAGAATCAATCATTGAGATCCAATGACAGGCAACATTGGCTGGAGTGTCTCATGAGGTACTTTTCCTGTACCTACAACCATCATGAAATGTTCTGACAAAATTATCATGATCACTTTTTTTCATTCAACTCAACCTCAGCTGTACAAGTCCCCAGCAAACTCACCAGGAAGTCCCCGCACACAGCAGACGTTGGTGCAGGAGGCAGTCGACAATAAACCAACCCATCCGCATCTCTGTCCCGTTCTAATCCCAAATCCTCTGAGAGAAATCCCTGCATCATTCCCCATCCACCGTAAAAACAAGCACTGGGCCTAAAACAATTCATTGTACACTCACTACACTGTACTTTTACATAACCTACATTTAGGCGCCAACTCGATCTGAATGATAGCCACTAAATGCTAGAAACACTCACACAGAGGTTGGTATTTTTTTGGGAGTTTCACATTTGTTCCTGTGTGTTAAGCCAGACAGGATCGATACAGGGTTAAGAAGAATGAGGGAAAAAATTGGTGCCCGAGATGAAATTTGATAGAACAAGAGGTCACAGGACGCCTGCTGGTGTGTACTGATTGAAAACTGATGTGGAGGGAAAAACACTATATTGGTGATTAGATTGCCAATGTGCCCAGGGTTCAGGACCTACAAAGTGGGTGGTGACACAAGATGAATTCGTTTCAGAGGATATAGGTGTGGACTCAAATTCAAACTGAAGCAAAGATCTCAGCAAGGTCAGTCTTGGGTGTGGAGGGGGGACTTCAGATTGTTTCCTGCCACTGCACATAGATTCTATTCATGCTAAGCACTCTCTACACAAACATAATGAGTGATGGGAAAACAACCCTGATATAAACTGAAAACTATCAAATCTCTTGTTAAGAAAACTAACTTTGTAGAAACAAACATGAAAACTTAAAATGTAGCTTAGCTGCACTACAGACTGCTAAGTAACCAAGTAACATGTATATTGCATACAAGTTTGAAGGACCCGTTGTTTAAACCATGGAGGAAGAAAACAGGAGTCACAACGAAGGCATATCAAAGGTTCAATGTCTTTTGCCGCGGTCGTAAAACTTCCAAGCCAGCGCTAATCGTTTAATCCGATTATCGAGGAGAACTACAGCCTCTTATCTCATAACCAATTAGCACTTCGGAGTGGCTCATTGAAAATACATTACGGCCGCCCGCTACGCTTACCAGTTTTACGACCGCGATAATCCCCTTGTGTACAATGTCTTTTGCCGCTCGGCCTGCTCGCGACCAGCATACATAATTGGAGGGTAGAAATCTGTAGCAAACGAATAAACACAAAACGTATGCGCACTACTTTTTGGGCTTTTTATATTGCGCAGTTCATTGTCTTCAATAGCGATTTTTCCACCGAGTATTTTGGTGTTTTGATCGTCGAATTTGGCGAATCCGAAGCTGACTTACGGTAAATATAACATTCAGATGTTACAATAAAGTGTCTTTTTAGCAACTTATTTTAAGGATATTTCCGGTGATCTCCGGAAGCCAACAAATTGTCAAATTCAAAGACGTGTTGTTTAGCTTTTTATCATTTCAATCCTCATATTTGTGCGATGCTGTGCAATGAAGATATTGCAGTGTTGGATTCGTAGGTCGAGTTGGATCGGGAGCCAGCCTTCCGTGTAGTGCAATAGGACAACGCGTCAGCAATGCGCATGTGCAAAGAAAGCCTGGCTGTAGTTCTCCTCGATAATCGGATTAAACGATTAGCGCTGGCTTAGAAATTTTACGACCGCGGCAAAAGACATTGAACCTTTGATATGCCTTCGTTGTGACTCCTGTTTTCTTCCTCCATGTTTAAACCAACCAGGAAATGTTGTCCACATATTTTGCCGATCAGAATACCACCGAATAGTGAGACACAACTGAATGGAAGTATACCTGGGGTACAGCGGCGTAGCCAGGACTTTTTCAGTTGGGGGGGGGGCACCTGGGGGTGCACCGGAAATTTGTGGGGGGGCACGTGTCCCCCCAGGCCCCCCGTGGCTACGCCACTGCTGGGTAATGTGACCAATAACATCATTTGTTTTACAAAAGAGCCCCAAAGGTCAAACTGTGCTGGGCAGATAATGTACACTGGTCTATGACAAGAGACCATACAATCTGATAATTTGAGATATCAGCAGAAGAAATTCTTAATTTGATTTATTTTTAATAAGGCATTAACATTACATCTCAAATCTTATTCACCTGATAATGAAATAAATTCTTGATGATATGTGGAGATGTACAAAATGCACAAACTCTGCATACACTTTTGCCCGGCAGGAAATCACCCTGGTCAAACAAAGTGTAAACAAGTCACATGGTCTACACTCTCCCTATAAATTTGACAACAGCTTGACTACCAATTTCACAATCAATAGTACACAAAACATGAAGTGGACATCACACACACATGTACCATACTTCAATAAACAATTCACACCTACATGTACATGTACGTGTATATACATGTACATAAGTACATTGTGTACCTTTGTACACAGTACATATCTTTTGATCGTATACATTTTTCCCATGGCAGGAGCAGTCCTTTTTCATGTCATAAACACTAGAGACAGTGTAGTCGATATACTTGGCTCCATGCACCACCACCTTCATAAATCCACTGATTAAAAAAAAGAAGCAAGATTGACTTTTCCCTAAAATAGTATGCACGCATCATCAAGAAAAATAAGGAGCCGACGCTAACAAAAACATCTCTTGAGTCCATAAATCATGCCATGGATGTATGTTGTGACTCTGTAATTTAAGATGGCTCCGGAGCTTTTTGCGTCTGTCAGCGCCGTGCAATCTCATGGCAACATCAATTTGGCGTCTTTCTACTAGTTTATACTAGGAGGAGCAATAAGAGAAGGTAATGCAGGTATCCATCCTATCAGGTTTTTGCATAGATGCGGTGCATGTAATATTCCTTCTGGCAAAGTCAGAGAGGGGATATGCACTAATACATGTCTGTTCTGGCATTTTTCTTCAACAATGTACAATGTACTATGTATAATACATGTAGGCTTGAAGTAACCCTGTCTACATGTTCATCAAACATGCATGTACTTGTAAATGTTCAAATTATTTGGGCTTTATTTTTATAATTTGAATTTTTAAACTAAATTTGTCCAAATTACCAGCAATGCATTTACAATACGTGTGCAGTTTACTTGAGATGTATACTGATGGTTTTGACAGTCAACTCAAATTACCAACCATGATTTACAAACTGCATGAAACGATTTCATTCAAATAATTTGCTCAGCAAGATGTACAGGCAGAAATAGTGTATGTGTGTGTACAAGTATGTAAGGCTAATTTTGATTAGCCAATCTTCAATTTTTATGTAGCCAATTGTGAGTTTTGTGTAGCACTTTGCTATGCAATACAAACCAACTCATTCACTTATACATGTATAAGGACGGGCACATTATGTAGTATAAACATGTCTATAAAATGTGCATATACCATATTGTATATAATCACACAGTTCAATCAAGGCCTACAATCACTATAAAACATCTGAAAATGTTCTTTATTTATTTGCATCACTCAGGTGGTAACATAGAGCAAGGCTCTATGGTGGTACATGTACATGTAATTACCTGGTAGGAGGAAGATTCCAAGTGGTACATAGCTGTAAGTGTCAAAGATGTTTTGTCAAGACATTAACTGTTCAATTCAGCAGCTGACACAATCAATTCTACACACTCCCAGACAAATTTGTTGTGCATCAGTGGGCATGTCATACAAGGACCAGGCCCAGTAATCTCAGGACAGTACAAGTTGGGTCTATCCACCTTGTGATGATTAACACAGCCTCCAAACAAAAACACTCTAGGGAAATATGTGCTCCCTCTGGTGTTATAAATTAAACATCTATGCAGGAAACGTATGGTGAACATGTATCCTACATATTACTTATTACCATGGGCATTCCAAGTGAGAAAAAGATCCATGATATTACCCAGGGCTGTTAAAGGGATAGTATCATCACGATCAATAGGGCATGGAATCAGAGTGCTAGTTTTAGATTAACTCAGTGACTGAAAATACATTACCGTTGCTGCTGCATAAATGAGCCAGTAATTTTCAGTCACTGTGTTCATCTTAAACCAGGACACCAATTCCATGCCCTGTTGAAAGTCTGTTCTGATCATGATGACACTGTCCCTTTAAGACCCAACTGTGGTATTGGACCAACTATAGTTGGGCACGTCCCATGCCTAGTGTTGCAGTTAGGCCTATAACACTCAATACAACAATACAGTTGGGCCTGTCCCAACTACATACATGTACATACATGTACAGTGGGACCCATTCTATAGTTGGGGTGTGACACCCGTACTACTATTTTGTATGATTCAAGAGAAAGATTGGGACACATGTTCTTACAAGGACCAGGTCTTGTGGGTTCGAATCCCGCCTGTGTCGCTTTTTTTTCCCCACAGACACTCAGAAAGCACTAAATATCATGTACTGTGTACATGTACATGTAAAATGGAGGGAAAAATCAAACCAATTGGGTGAAAGAAACTGTTTTGAGATCAAAGTGACAGTACATTATGCAGACCAATCTTGAAACGTATATTATGTACATGTAGAAAATATAGAAGAAAAAACATGATTATTTATCAATTAACCCTAACCTTCCCAAATCCTCCAGAATCCTCTTTGCCAAATTGAAGGATTTTGAAGGATTGAGGTTACATGCTACAGTGTACATGGTCTTTGCTAAAGTGAAGGATTTTGGAGAATTGAGGTTATTAGGCATACATGTACTTGCCTTTCCATACATTACATCCATGTTTGTTGTAGTGATTGCAAGGTCAGTGCTTGGGTCAGTGGACACTGTTTATTGCTCCATGCATGCAGGGAGGGTCCCTGGCCATGTACATGTACATGTATCACAGATTAGAAACACATGTGTGCATACATGTCATGTGCTTGCTTTACTACTGAAGGATTTTCAAGGATTCTGGTTATGCCTTTGTAATGATTTGCCTCTGTACATTCGTGAATCTCAAACTGTTTACTCCTTCAAGAAAAACTTTAAAACTCATCTTATGTGTATTGCCTATAAGGACTACTAACATTCATTTATGCATTTTTTAATCTTTTGTTTAGTATTATATTGCATTTGCTATTGTATTGTTATGCTATTGTATGATTTCTTGTTTACTGTAAAGCGCCTTGAGCACTTCTTGGTGGATATGTGCGCATTATAAATCTTCTGTATTATTATTATTGTGTAAGCAAATGGGCCTAGGGAGTTAGGGTTAATGAATGACTAAGCTTGGGCGATAACACGATAATATCGAATATCGCGATACTTTTTTTTTATTCGATTACGATATCGAGAACCTTTTTAAGTTATCGAGATATCGGCAAATCGCGATTAAAAAAAAATATATCGTGATTAAATAAAATCACCATTGTGAATAAAGTCAGAAAATCAATCGAATTCCTTTGGAAGTGAGAAACAAAAAGCGGACTACTTCAGAAGTACATACACGTGCAAACGAATTTACGATTTATTGTGATGCTTGTAGGGGTACATACCCGTGGTTATCGGCTCTAAAGCAATCATGCATCAATGAAAAAAATAAAATAATAGCGCGATACTATCAAAAATCGCGATATATGTTTGCCAATATATCATGGATGAAAAAAAATCGATATCACCCAAGCTTATTAATGCCACACTTCATGAGTAATGGTTCTACTGACAATTGATCCTTCCCATTTTGTTAATGCCACTAGATACACTATTGGTTATCTGGAATACCATTTAATTGATCAGTTACACATTTGAACTTGGGGTGAAGTTGATGATGGTTTAAAACATCCTTTGAAATATTTCTGTCTCAAGTGCTATCATTTTAGTAAAATCAGTACAATAATTTCAAATTGCTGTCTGATTCGGCATCAAACTAGTTCCTCCTGTTTAACAGAGCCCTGTAACGGGAGGGGGGGGCACAATTGGGCTCGAAATGTACTATAAACCGAGGCCAGAGAGATCGACATGATCGTTTGGTAGGGGGATGCCCTACCCTGGATATAAAAATGGGAGGTGTGCATATTAAGTGTCTAGTTGACTCTGGGTCCAATGTATCCACTGTTAACAGAAGAGTTTTATGGAAAATTCATGAAGCCTGTAGGTATATCTTTGGCTACAGAAGGAATTTACCTATCTTTAACCTGTGCTAACAGTTTGAGTATTCCTTACCTTGGCTACGTAGAGGTGGATATAGAGGTAAATGGTGACATATACCCACATATAGGAGTTCTGGTCATTAAAAACTCTTCTAATGAATTACTGTCATCCGAAGACAATTATTCCATGTTTGAATAAAAATGCTCAATCTAAATGCATACATGTACACGTATTCACTATTTCTAGGTGAATCTTTTACAGGTTGTTTTTCATACATACTGTGCATCTTTTGATCCTAATAAAGTATGGACAGACATTCTAAAAGATGTGTAAACTGGCTTTAAAATACAAAGTTCCTGTGCCTTTACAAACAGGGAAAAAAGGAAGTGTAAAATAAGAATGCAGATCCCTACCCTCTGCAAATACCTGAAGGACTTTCTTTTTTTTCTTTTTTTTTAAAACCGTAATTTTAAGGGAAAAATACCCTGGTTGATCAGCAGAGACCTCAGAAATGAGCTCAAGGCGTGTCACAACAGGGAAGAGATGAGAAGATGGAGGTAAGAGATGAGAAGATGGAGGTAAGAGATGAGAAGATGGAGGGAAGATATGACACTGAATTTGAATCAAGAGATTAGTGTACACAGTAGAAGGTTTCCAGAGAGATGGGTTTTCAGGGAATGCTTGAATGATGCTAACTCATGCTGAAGTTCTGATCGCATCCGGTCACTTATTCCACCATGGAAATGTAAAGTACATGTACATACATGTACAGTGTACGTATGTGTACATGTACTTTACATGTATGTACACACATTGTTCAGTTCATTATTTAAATTTATAGTACAATTTGCAATTTTCATTACAATTTTAGGTATTTGTAGTCAAAAATAACAAATTGTAAGACTTGAGAATGAATAAATTTGTAGAAAAGATTATATGAGACCCGCTCTGTGAAAATGAGTCAAGTCACAAATTTGAAAAACTGAGATTTCTATGTGGCTTTAATATTTTATTGATTGAAATTTGACGTCAATTTCAATCAATAAAATATTAAAATCAATGATTTTTTTTTGTGAGTAGGTTGTTTCATTTCTGTCATTTGTTTTCCTTTCGAACGCTTGTTTTCCGTAGAATTCAATTGTGTTAATTATGCAAGTTATTGATTATTAAAAACGGCATATCTCCATAATGCAATAACGTCACACACCTCTAACATATACCAAATTAAAGCTGATGATGTACTCTTTACAGCCACATAGACATCTCAATTTTTCAAATTTGCGACTTGTGATTCATTTTCACAAAGCGGGTCACATATCAGATATTGTACAGGAACATGTATTTTGTATCCAGAAATATACATGTACGTATTAAGTTGATGCAATATGTAAAAAGGTTGCTTCTTGTTTAATTTTTCTTTTTTAAACAAATTTAAAATAAATGTGCACACTTTTCACATAATGAACATGTACATTTTTATAAAATACAGTGTACATGTACAATGTCCATGAAACAAATACTGTATGTAAATACATGTATACCAACTGTATTACAACAGTACACTAATTATACAACAGAATGCATTGATGATAGTGTACACTGTACACGTAGGTTAGCCCGAGGACACGTCATGTACATGGTACGAGCAATATGAACACTGTGGTCAGTGTAGTAACGTAATGTCAAATACAATTAGTAATTGTACATGTACCATGCAAGTTAAGTGAGTGTACAACTGATTATTATACATACAGATTGTACAAAGCTTTTTTTGTATTTATATACTTGTTTATTTTTGTTAACAGATATATGCACCCACAGAAGCACTGGTCAGTGCCCACATGTACATGTACATGTATATGTACACTAGGGGTGGACCATATCACGATAATATTATCACGATAATATCCTAACGATACGATATTCAAAAAATTATCGGCTAAATTGTTTATGGTTTTGAAAATATCAAAATATCGCCATATTGACGATATTCCAAATATATAGCCGATATCAAATTTATATTGCTCTTTTTAGTTAAAGTATCGCCGGAATGATAAATTGTCTCAAAATTTCATAATAATAATAATAATAATAATAATGTGTGGACTTATATAGCGCACGTATCCACCAACTGAGTGGTGCTCAAGGCGCATTATATTATTACCCCTGCTCATAAGGCTCATAATAACGCGTGAAAATACTTCACCTCTCATCTCGAATATAACTATCCATCCCGGCTTATCTGATCATTATGCAATCATGGCAGATATGAACCTTAAAAAACCTCCCATACCTACCATTTCTGTAACTACTCGCCACTGGAAAAATGTAAATATTAGAGATTTATGTCATGATATTGAATCTCAACTGAAAATGTAAACCTTGAAGATGGTGAGCTGGATTCTTGTGTCAATCTATTTGAATCTACTGTCCGCAACATCTTGGATGATCATGTTCGCAAAAAACTAGAACTGTAAATCACAATCTGAATACCCCTGGTTCAATGATAATATTCGTGCTGCAAGGAAACTCCGTCGTCAACTTGAAATCTTAAAATGGCGTGACAATGGGAAACTTGGAGTACATCGGCAAGAATACTGTAACCAACGAGATATTGTGAAGAACATGATTAACCAGGCAAAAATAACTCACTACTCATCTCTTGTGGAAGAGAACTCCGGCGATCAGAAAACTCTTTAACATTGTTGAAAAGCTGCTTCATAAACCCAAAGTTCCAGTGCTTCCATCTACACACCCAATCAGGACCTCGCTAATGAATTTTCAAAATTTTTGTCACAAAATTGAGAATATCCGTCGTTCTTTTCCCCCAGTACCTGTCATTCTATCACAAACACCGTCACGCAAGGATCCACAATGTAGACTGTCTATGTTTGAGCCTACTAGTGTTACGGAGATCAAGAAACTCATCATGAAATCGCCATCAAAATCGTGTGAACTTGATCCAGTGCCAACTTCGCTAATAAAACAAAATATTGATGTGTTTGCTAAGTATATCACAATTATTGTAAACAGTCTCTTTCTTCCGGTTGTTTCTGATAGCCAGAAGATTGCTCATGTTAAACCACTCCTGAAGAAACCCAATTTGGACAAGGAAGTTTTCAAAATTACCGACCGGGTAGCAATTTAAAAGTACCTTGGAAAAACAATCGAGCGAGTTGTTTCATCACGGATCTCTGACCATGTTCAGGCGTAATAACCTGTCGGACACATTTCAGTCAGCCTATAAACCATTTCATGGAACGGAAACTGCTCTTCTCCGCGTCAACAATGACATTTTATCTGCCATGGATGATGGAAAATCACTGCATTAGTTTTGTTAGACTTAACCGCCGCTTTGACACGGTCGATCACAAAATCCTTCTCTCCCGCCTTCAATATCATCTTGGAATACATGACACAGCCCTGGATTGGTGTAAGTCCTACCTTTTAAATAGGCCTCAGCATGTTTGTATTGGTAATGCCACCTCCGAGCCTGTTATTCTTGGACTATTCTGTACCCCAAGGCTCCGTGCTCGCCCACAGTGGTTTACCGCTTATACGCTTCCAGTCTGGATATCATTTTGAAGTATAATTTAAATTACCATGTTCACGCTGATGACACGCAGCTCTACATTACTTTTAAATCTTCTCAAGAACCTGCCGATTCCTGCATTACAACACTGGAGAAATGTATTCAAGAGATTCGTTGGATGAGACAAAACTTCCTGAAATTGAACGATTAAAAACAGAATTTGTTCTATTTGGATCACGCCAGCAATTGTCTAAAATTTCTCTTCCATTTATTGCAATTGGTGACTGCAGATAACCCCTCATCACAAGCACGTAATTTGGGTGTTATATTTGACTCGACAATGACTTTAAAACCTCATATCTCCAACATTGTTCGCATATCATCATTTCATATCAGAAATATTAGCGAATAAGGAAATACTTGAATAAAAGTGCTACTGAACAAATTGTTCATCGCTTGTCACATCACGCTCGATAACGGAATGCTCTACTCTACGGTCTCCGCAGAATCAAATATCTCGCCTTCAGCACATACAAAACACAGCAGCTCGTGTTGTGACTTTGTCCAGAAAGTCATGCCATATCACGCCAATCTTGAAAGAACTGCACTGGCTTCCTGTTTCACAGAGAATTGTTTTAAACTTATGCTAATTGTTCACAAATCTTTTAATAACATTGCTCCAATTTATATTTCTGAACTGCTTAAAGTTCTACACTCCATCACGCAATTTGCGCCCAGCAACATGTCACCCTAAAGGAACCAACTTCAAAACGGAACTGGGGTGATAGGTCTTTTTCTGTCGCTGTTCGAGACTCTGAATCATTCTTTCCAACTAAACTCAAATCTTGTCATAGTATAACTAGATTTAAGTCGATGCTTAAAACTCATCTTATGTCACAATTCTTCAAAGATGATGTATATTTGTAATTGCACTGTAGGTACATGTATCTCAGTACATAATTTTTTCCCCTATGTTATCATTGTATATTGTTTGTATTCATGTTTTTATCTTTGTTTCCGCGCCTTGAGCGCCCAGCAGGGTGGATATGTGCGCGCTACAAATCTTTATTATTATTATTATTATTATTATAAATCATTCCTGAAACCATTTCAGCTCCCTGGGGAGTATACAGCTCAATTGCTGCCATTACAGCGCATATAGGGCTAATCAACCAACTCTGCCCTCACAGGTACCCATTTAACCCCTGGGTGGAGAGAAGCAATTATGGTCAAGTGTCTTGCTCAAGGACACAAGTGTCACGGCCGGGATTCGAACCCACATTCTGCTCATGTCATCATACGGTGATATCAACAAAGTTACGGTACCGTGAAGAGCTAACTTTTGAAATCACGGCACGACCCCGCTCATGTTCCCATGACTTGCGTGCGTGGTCTTTTTGCGTGCGTGGTCTTTTTTCGTGCGTTGTGCTCCTGGTTCTGGCATGGGCCTTAAACTTACCCAAGGGTAGTCCTAGGATCATGTGGTACACTCTCCTGGAATAACCACACTGGTGTACATTGTGAGGTTGTTCACATTCAGATGTCAGATACCAGGATAAAAGCGTGGCCGGCTGATGACCGCTTAACTGTGCATGCGCGATCGATCAATTGCCTGTTCATTCTCATATCAGTTCTGGGATGGGGGCTGTAGGTATTTATATACCATGAGTTTGTTAACCATGAGTTATAAACCATGAGAACTCGGCTCGCTTTGGAGCGACTGTTTGGAGTAACCGTTTATTACCTACGCAACTTCCCTGTAGAACTTGCATGTAAAAGTACATGTAGTTCATATATCAGTGTCCAATGTCGCTAATGTTCGATAAATACATTTTTTCATGTATTTAAAAAATCTGCATATTGAGATGATAATATCGTATATCGTCGATATCATGCCGTCGATAATCGACTATAAAACAAATTCAATATCGTCACCCCTAATGTACACCCATGAAGACAAGGGAATTATACAAAACTAAGCCAAAGAACTACAATGTAACTTATAAACTGCAAAAACGAAAAAAATAATATCCCTATAGTGTAGTGTGTGAAAAAAAATTCTGATCGATCCAGCAATTTTGGCTGCAATTGGACATCGTTTCATAGCAAAAAAAATAAATAAAAATGCTGACGCATGGGTCTGAGGCGATGCGTGTGGCGACCACAAATCGGAGACATTTTTTTTGTGTGTGGGGGTCTTTAGATTAACAATTGTGTATTATGCATAACACTTATTTCTTCATTGGTAAAATTATTATCACATTTCAATAAAACATTTTGATCCATTTCCTGGGTAAAAAAAAAATCATCCAATGAAAAGCAGAACTCAAAACATTCATTCTTGAAATGACTGCAAAACACTCGTTTTTCCTTACATACACACAGGTGATAATTTTCAATCTGTTAGCCCTGTCATGAAACCAAACTTGATAATCACCTAAACTATCCCACTAATGGGGCACCCTGTTGGCTAGAGCACCATTATCATAATAAATCACCTCCTAACTGGCACCTTACAGAGGTGAACTTTCATTTACAAGGTGATCACAAATATGATCATAATATAAACAGTCCTTGGTTTTACACTGAAGGGGCAAATCAAAGCAAATATGTCCTTGGTTTTACACTGAAGGGGCAAATCAAAGCAAATATGTCTGCTGAGAGACCTACATACTGTAGCTGAACTGTGTGGCAAGTACATGTACACGTATGTAGCTATAGTGGTCAGAATCAGTCAACTGCCTGTTTTTGACTGTTGAACCAACTGTGCACACAGTTGGGACATTTTTGACTGGTTTTGACTGTCATTTTGATCACCATCAACAATACCAGACAACGCTTTTACCAATTAAAAATTGTCAACTCATTTTGACCTGTAAATGTACTTACTACATGTTAAGGTTTGACAGTGTTCGACTTTTTAAGTGCACCAGAGGTACCTTAGCAAGTATATCAACATTTTGACTGATTTTGACCCTTGTAGTCATAGAAGGGCTAGCTCTCTGCATGTTATTGGAGTTTAATTTGGAAACAAAATACGATGGTTATCATTTAGTGTTACTGCAGGCCCAACAAAACGGTGTTTCCTCATTACACACTTGCATGTGTACAATAGGTCAAATATTTTTGGGGTCGTAACCATGTCTGTGAGTTAACATAACAGACTTACATGTACGTACATGTCAGACAAATTAAGAACAAAAACTCTGATGTTGCTTATCTAAAAAAAAAACATAATTGATCACAGTTTGACGCAAAATTTATTTGTAAAGGTGATGATGGTATCAAAATATTCCTTGAAATATATTTAGGAGGTGCTATCATTTTAGTAAAATAATTTCCAAACTGATTTGTTGACTAGATGAAACAAAAATCCGCCACAGAATACATACATGTGAAAAATCTGAATGCATTTTCTTTATAATGACACAATGAAATCTGATGAAACAGGGAAGTTTCTTTAAGATCTCTGGATTCTTACTCAATAACGGGCATTTTACCTAAAGTTCATAATCATATAAATTATTATTGATGGTTTATTAAAATCTGACAAAGCAGCCAGTCGGCCGAAAACAACCAAATTTACATAACTAAAAATACCCCAAAAAAAGCTTACAAATATACATGTACAAGTATATTGCCTTGAAAAAATGACCCGGGTATTATGTACATTAATTGTATGTACATGTACATGTACGGTATGTGTATTTGAACAGGTTCCTCCTGACATCTAAAACACACTTTCAGAAGTGATTGAAGTTATTCAAATAAGTGCATGTTCATACATTTTTCCATTGCTGATTTTTAAATGCCATAGAAAGGCATTAAGTACATGCTTTGTGGTTTTATTTCCTTTCATGTTTTATTTGAACAAGAGAGCCCTTAACGCCAAAACTAACCCTAAACTATAAACACCGTAACTTGAATTTTCCATCCATCTGAGACCACAGCACATAACACTTGCCCACAATAATGTTTTACACCAAATTCCTGAGGGCATACGAAAGCAAAGAAATCCAGGAAAGTAGGATGTAGGGGTCAGAGAATGAATCCCTTTGTACACAATCAGTCTATATGAACATGGTATGCCTAGTGGTACACATAATAGTTTGTGGTTTATAAGTTGCTTTGGATAGATTACTGTGGGTTTCAATGACTTTTAGGACAAAACAACTTCCTAGAATTTAGAACTTGGACTTATTTATTTATGGTTGGTTCAATTTTGCATGTACTTTCATTTACAGTCATTGGCATTTATTTCTCTAAATTTACACACAGATCACACATTTCTTTTTTGTGGGGGGAGGAGAATTACATCTCAAATTTAAAAGATACATGTGTTATCTCTAATTTTAACTAAATTCTTTCTAATTCCTAAAAACTACAACCACTGTATGGAGTGTCGTGGCCGAGTGGTCTAGCGCACCGAATTCAAGTTCTGGTGTTGCCAGCAGCAGGGTGTGGGTTCGAGCCCCGGTCGTCACACTTGTGTCCTTGAGCAAGGTACTTAACCATAATTGCTTCGTCCTTCGGATGGGACGTAAAGCCGTAGGTCCCGTGTGTTGTGTAATGCATGTAAAAAAGAATGCGCCTTGAGCACCACTTAGTTGGTGGATACGTGCGCTATATAAGTCCGCACATTATTATTATTATTATTATTATTATCACATACAATAGTACATACATGTATGACAACTTAGTACACTGTCAATTCACAGGCTCTACATGTCTGCATTATATGTTCACTTAAATTACCGTGCATGTACATGTACGTACACAAATGTGTAAGTAACAAGAAATGTGTAAGTAACAAGAAAGCAGATGGTATGTAGGTGTGTGTGTGTATCTTCTTGGTGTTGCTTGACATGTCGGCTGCATTTGACACTGTTGATCATGATGTGTTAATCTCTCGGCTTAACGGTATTTTTAAGTTACAAGGTAGTGTACTTGGCTGGTTCAAATCTTACTTACATGGTCAAACATGTGTGGTTAAAGTCACAAATGAAGTCTCAGATGTCAAGACACTGAGCTATGGTCTGCCTCAAGGCTCATGTGTTGGCCCTCAATTATTTTCATTTTATGTCCGCCCTATATCCAATGTTATCAGTCGCCACGATGATGTTAAATTTCACATGTACGCTGACGATTTGCAGTTATACACTAGTTTTGCTCCTAAGAACCCAAGTGAAGTCAGTAGATCACTTTCACTCATGTCAAACTGTATTACGGATGTCCGAGGTTGGATGTCTTCAAATATGTTGTGCTTAAATGACAACAAGACTGAGTTTTTTATTGCGGCAAGTCGTGCTCAATTAAGTAAACTGTCGCATTTAAAGCTTGAAATTGGTCATCTCTCAATTAGTCCATCTCAAACTGTTAGGAACCTCGGTGTTATTTTTGATAGTACAATGACTACATGTATGTCAGCTCATGTCTCTGCCATTTGTAGGTCCGTAAATTCACACATTAGAAATATATCACACATCCGGCAGTATATTGATCAATCTACGTGTCATCACGTGGTCAGAGCTCTTGTTACATCCCGTCTTGACTACGCAAACTCGCTTCTGTTCAGTTCCTCAGATAAGGATCTACAGCGCCTGCAACTTCTCCAGAATAGGGCTGCTAGGGTTATATTCCGAGCACGTAAATTTGATCATGTTACCCCCTTCTATCTTAGACTCCACTGGTTACGTATACCTCAACGTATAAAGTTCAAAGTTTTAGTAATGACTTACAAATGCCTCCAAAACACCGCTCCGTCATACCTCCAGGACCTCATTTCCATTTATCATCCCAGCCGTTGCCTACGATCATCATCTGATAAGTCTACACTCACCGTGCCCAGAACCAACCTTGCAAATTCCTTTGGCTGCAAAGGTTTCTTTGCTGCTGCACCTTTTCTCTGGAATGGACTACCTCGGGAACTTCGGCAGGCCCCTACTCTGAAACAATTCAAGTCGGCCCTCAAAACCCACCTTTTCCAATAATCCTCCTTTTCTTTCTAAGCGCTGTGGGACCCTGTGGATGCCTTGTGCATTTCATTTACACCTGTGTAAAGAGCGCTATATAAATGTTCAGATTATTATTATTATTATTATTATCTATTGATCTACATTGTATAAAGAAAGTGACTTTTTGTAACATCTTGTGCACATACATTACATGTATCCAGTAATGTGTAAATATACGGTACATGACTACAGGCACATACTGTATGTATAGTTCAAGTCAAAGCTATCAAATAGACAGCAGTAAAAAGATTACCTACAGTTCCGTCAATAGTCAGGACCATCAAGAGGGACCACACAGTGCCCACACTCGCAGCAATCTCTGTACAAGTTTTGCAAGTTGTTCCGTTTCTTTCGACTTGTACAGAGTATTCCGTTCATAAACTTAAATCGTCACACAGCCAGACATATTATGTACTATTTACATAAAGAGGATCAAGTTTAAATGCCTTTGAAAACCTTCTCTGTACCATTCAAGGAGCATTACCGCTGTCTGCTCGTCATTTCATAGTCACGCATCTATTTATTATCTTTTTATTAAGTCATCTAAAGAATGTGCCTTCATTGACCTTGGTGGGAAAAGCCATTGTGAAATTCACACAAAAGATGAGGTCATCTCCATTCATCAAAAATCCAACTGCGTTCCTAGTCACAGTCTGGGACATGGACAATGGTGTCACTCAAAATCATAAAATCATTCAGTTACTGAATGTCAGTCAATACAGTAAATGATAGCAGTTTGTACATTGTACTTGTACTGTTATGGTACACGTACAATGTACATGTACGTCATATATAGTCCATTGTACATGAGCATACATACACATAGTAAATTACAATGTAGATAAAACAAATATTTCAAGTTTTTCTCATTTGCTTTATCTCCAGATTCCATGATGGCCTTATATGCAGATCTCTTTTCCCAATTTCTCAAATTTATTCTGACGATACAAAGTATTTTACATACATAACAAAATAGGTTGTTGTTTTTTGGTTTCTTAAATAGCCAGCGTCATCAGTATACAAAATCCGCTTAAATTAGTTTGTAAATCAAGTTTGTAAATTAGTTTGTAAATCAAGCCCTTTATCATCTTAATTTTACTACAAAACAAATGTCAATATCTTGTGAATTAAAACATTTTTATGGGGTGAAATTCACTTTATTTTTTATTGATTGATTCTACAGACTCATCTTGTAGGATTGGATCACAATTACAACCTGTACCAATGCTATACAATGTACCTTCAAATTAACCTTCCTACTACTACAAGGATCAAAATCAGTCAAAATGTTGATATACATTTACAGGTCAAAATGAGTCGCCTGTTTTTGACTGGAAAAAGCGTTGTTTAGTATTGTTCAGGGTGGTCAAATTGACGGTAAAATCCAGTCAAAAATGCCCCTGTGTGCACATTTGGATCAACAGTCAAAACAGGCAGTTGACTGGTTTTGACCTCTATAGCAACTTCCCACTAAAGTGCAGCTAGAGTAGAAGGGTTAAGACTGGAAAATAAACTTTGGATTGATTTGTTGCATGCTGACATATTATACAATACATGTAGCACTAGCCAGGAACCAGGGATTAACATTTTCGTCTCCCCATGCTGTCAACTAATGAATGATGGGCAACAAAAGTCAGGCATTGATCAGGGATTGATCGCTTCTCTACCAGAGCCAGCTAACTATGTGTAAAGTACATGTACATGTACATGTAGGTCGGTTCAGTCTGCAGGCATTTTTTTGTTGACTGTCATAAATATACATTGTAGTGTGTATTATGAATGATTAACCCTCCTACTACTACAAGGATAAAAAATCAGTCAAAATGTTGAAATACTTCCCAAGGTACATGTACATTGCGCACTTAAAAGTCAAACACTGTCAAACCTTACGTGTAGTAAGTACATTTACAGGTTAAAATGAGTCAACCATTTTTGACTGGTAAAAGCATTGTCTGGTATTGTTCAAGGTGGTCAAAATGACAGTAAAAACCAGTCAAAATTGCCCCTGTGTGCACATTTGGGTCAACAGTCAAAACAGGCAGTTGACTGGTTTTGACCTCTACAGCAACTTTCCACTAAAGTGCATCAATAGTACGAGGGTTAATGAGGGAACCTGTTGAATGCGGAGGAAATAGCTTAGTGTCTGTAATGACCGGAGAAGGAAGTTCTTAAAGCATGCTAGAATCAGCAAAATAGAATTACTGCACGGAAATGAATTCCATGATGAAGCTTGGGTGATATCGATTTTTTTCATCCACGATATATCGGCAAACATATATCGCGATTTTCGATAGTATCACAATTATTTTTTTCATTCATGCATGATTGCTTTAGCACCGATAACCACGGGTACTGTACGGTATGTACCCTTCTACAAGCATCACAATAAATCGTAAATTCGTTTGCATAGCGTGTATGTACAATGTACTTCTCACTTCCAAAAGCTGAAAAGACCGTCCTATGTAATTTTGTTTCCATGGAATTTCTGACTTAACCCTCCTATAGGTTTAACACTCAAAGACACTCAAAATTTGTATGTCTAGACTCTTAACCCATTGACTTTGTGCAGTGCACTCAAATACATGCAAACACATGTGGCTGTGTGATAGGAGGTCAAACATAAAAAGACTCAAAATTTGTATGTAACTCCCAACCCATTGACTTTGTGCAGTGCACTCATACACAGCTCTGTGTGACTCTGTGGTTTGACCTACCAATTGGCAATGCACCCAAAAATACTCAAGTGACTGTCTGTGAGTGCCGTGCTGACTGGGCCAAATTTCAGCATGGGCATAGGAGGGTTAATTCACAATGGCGATTTTTATTTAATCATGATATAAAGGTTCTCGATATCGTAATCGAATAAAAAAGGTATCGTAATATTCAATATTATCGTATTATCGCCAAGCTTATCCATGATAGAGATTTTCTTTGTGTTTCCTAGGAATGATCATCCAAATTGTTTCCTCCTCAAATCTTCAATTACACACATGTAGTGGTTTTTATGGGTATATAATGCAAGCTCAATCAATGTGACCGTCGCAGATTTTTGAATTAAAGGGAAGGTACAACCTACATGTACAGTAGGTATAAATTAAACCAATTATTATCGAAAACTAACTGGGTGTAAAGTTGGTATCATCTCAATCATCCTGAGAAAAGTGTCAAAAAGTGTCAAAAGTGCTTCAGAATATTTTTCCAGTTAAATTTCTTCCGTTTTTCGATTGGGTCATGTCTGTGTACGAAATGTCACATAATTCAAGATCTGTAAGACGATGCAAAAATTGTGTAAATATCTTTGTGGTTTATGAGATATGATTTGTTTGAAATATTAAAATTGGATTTTAGTGTATTTCGATATCTGATGTCACCATGACGTCACAACTTTACCTGAAACTGTATTTCACAAATTTATTGACAACTACATGTTATGGTCTATGTATGTGTCAATTTTGAAGGCCCTGTGAACTTTGGAACTGTTTTTTTTGTTCGACAAGTCTCATCGAGAAGAAGAAGGGGGAAAAAAAATTTAAATTAAAAAAAAAATTATTTCAAAGAGGTGTTCGCGCTGTCGCACGAACACCTACACGTAATTAGGTAGATTAGGGCATCATTACATCACAATTTCAACGATGTATTAATTCTATCAAATAAGTCTAATGACCTGACACAATTTACCAAGTGCCCATCAACACTCGCTCACTCTACCACCTGATGACACATATATACACACATGTAGGAACCAACACCTCTACAAATACATGATGCACATTCCCAATGTCCTTACCTCCAGATGATCCCGACGAGAGAACACATCTGATAATTGTACAGCTGCAGCCATATCCATACTTCAAAATATTATGATCACGTTTAATATTCAATGCCCTTGATTCACCACTGTACAACAATGGGTTGCTTATTTATAGTTACATGTAGGCAGGTCATACGTATGTAGAATTTTATAATGAGAGTTGAGTAATTGGCTGACAGCCAGCTAGAAGGGGAAAAGTAATATTGATGATGATTGCGTTGTACACATATAGCTCAATTTGAGTATATTATGATGAACGTACGTGTTTACATATGTATATTCCAGAAGTTCATCACTGTCCAAAGTATGTACAATGTCTAATCTGCATAAACATCTGCTATACATCATGTATATATTGTACTTGTTGGTGTGAACTCACAGAACGGTGTCTTCAAAGTCTTCCAAGTCCACAAAAACTTGCAGCATACAGCCTTTTCATATAAAGAAGGCATTAAAAAACAACTAATAATAGTTGATACAGTTTACTGTATAGTACATTTACATAGTACGTTATGAAGGAAATGTACTTGTAGCACAAATTTCCAAGCAACTCAAATGTATCCAGCCTGGTGTGAAATATCAGAACTGTCTTAAACAACACCTCCAATGGAAATACTCGGTGGTGCCACCAATGCAATGATGTGTGTGTCCACACACACACACACACACACACTAACTTGTTTTCAGTCTGTTGGGTACCTACAATGTATGCATGTGGTGATTTGTTTTGAACTTGTTCTGTCAATCAAATCACGCAGGAATTCCTCCATGATCAAACAAACTTGCAGTTTTAAAGCAATGTTCATATCAACGTTCATGTTTAAATAAACGTATCTCTATTATTACATACAGTGTACACATACCTTACATACAGTTCTTCAGACACATGCAGTTAATAAGTCCTAGCAATGCACTGACTGAATCTGGCTTTAGTGTGGACACAGACTGAGGGCCTTTAGGGATAAGGACAGCCCCAATACCTGTCCAATGAGTCATGGTGTGGGTGGTGCTGAAGGAAATGCATGGTAACCATGCATATAGCAATGCACACTTAATTAACCCAACCTTGTTTATCTTTACTGATCATCAAAATATCAATGAATTGATGCTGATCCACTGGTAATGTTGACAATGCTGCTTCTATGAGTAATCTTACTCTCCATGAATCAAGGGAAAATACAACATTGCAGGGCTCTCAAAAGTAGCCGGTCACCGGCGGCAAATCGCCGCCTGCGGCAGGTTTTGCCGCCGGCTACTTTTCACCGGATGACCAAAAATATTTTTTTCACCTTTCTGTGAACTTCTCTGCAAAAAACTGATTCGCACGCGGTGCGATACGAAGTTTTATTTACCTGAAATCACGTCAAAACTAGTCAGTTTTCTCAGCGACAAGGCCGCAGCCATTATGTATACGCTCCCTTGCGCTTTGTTTCCTGTACTGTGATTCCATGTACACTTTTGTCAAACTGTTTGTGATACATTGTATCCATTCATTATTAAAGACTCAAATAGACCGGCTGCGGCACATATGCTACAAACAAGTATCAAACTAGCTGCTCAGGATGGAATGTTTGCCTATTCACAGTAATTGGATTAGTGGGACCTTAAGTGCTGCTTTATGTCCGCACTGGAGCGTGCACCACGATGTGTAAAAAAAAGGGGATTTTATTTATAGGGGATGTCCACATTAATTGTTGTCCTAATAAAAAAAGTGGTGTTGAAATTGGTTTTGTTGTGTAATTATTTTGATGTGCCACCGACCATCCCTCAGCATATCGCCAACATTAACATTTATTTACCCACCGATACCAAGCTTTCTTGTGTATTACATAAATTTGCCGACAAGGTGACAGTTTGTTTCAAAAGAAATGCATAAAAAGGGAGGTGTTAAGTCGGTCATTGTCGAGTTCAGTAATGATCATGTCATTGGTGGCTGTCAATTTCCGATCGGTTCAGTCGCAAGGATCGGCAAGAAATATCTTGATATTCCGGCAACGCCAGTGCCGTACAACGCGGTTTTCCGCACCGCTGGAAATGTCGTCACAGCAAAGCGGAGCCGCGTATGGCCTGATAACATGAACATGTTGGTATTCCTGGCAATGAATGCTCGCAAAACTCCCACCCCACCAAAGTGAACATGATTTATAACTTATCATTAAGTAACAATCAGTACACCGCAACCGATTTTGAACGAGAAATATTGGGTTCTGAAAATAATCTTAATTCTTAAAATCGTTGTTTAGTAGTAGCAGTTGTTGTTTTTAATTATTCCTAACTAGGTCTCTTATAAATTCATTCTTTCAGGAAACAAGGTTTATTGAAATTTAACTAAAGTTCATTGTGATAGAAACAAATTAACATTCAAGTTCTGGTTTTATATTCGTAATATTTTGCAGTTTGTTAGTTTCGTAATATTAAAAAATTACTAAGCAAAGTCATGTCCTTATCCAAAGCCAACATAACTTACGGGATATCCTATTTAGAAGACAGGGGCGCGGCATGCACAACGAGTTAGTTCCGCCCACATCGCCTTTGATCGACCAATGACATTCTTCAACACGTGTTTTGTGACATGAACGTCCATGTCAACTTTGCTATATGCATGTGCTCTGATCACTGTACTTCTGACACGTACACAGTCACGTATACGTGGGCCGCAAACATGCACCTCAGAGAGTACAATTTTCAAATTTTTCCGGGGGAGGGCCGCGGACCCGCCTTCCCGAACGCTCACAAGATTCGGCGCTCGGCAAATGGGCTTTGTCCATTTGTCTGCACCCTATTACTTTCTTTCTTGTACCCTCCTACTCCTCTAAACTTTGAAAGCCCTGACATTGGTCATTTTTCAGAATATCAAATTAACAAATTGTCATCCACAAACTTACTCAGTGTAAAGTTAGTACATGTATGTACACGTATCAACCATCCTATTTAATTTACTGCTCTCATCTTACAGAATACACAAATTGTTTTGCCAAATTTACAAAAAGGTTGCTGTCCAGCAACCCTTTTTGTAAAAAAAAAACTTTAAAAAAAAAAAAACTTTTTTTTTTTGCGAGGACCTACTGTGATGAAACTTTCACATATTAGTTTTATGCTACATTTCTTGAGAACTACAGAATTGAAAACAAAAGTACATGAGTACCAAACTGGAATGTTGTACCCTTACAACATTACAATGCAGAGTCTAAGTCATTAAATTAACTTCTTCAAAGAGGGATTTGCTATAGTGTCTAAGATTAGGATTATATACATGTATGTACATGTAAAAAAAAAACAGACTCACCCTGTAATCCTCTGACATTCCATTACTTTTCTTTGACCGCTGACCTGTAAAAAGAAAAATAATAAACACTTTTTATAAACAACAAAACATATGTCCCCACGCAACTATCAAACACCATTTCAATTTCTACATGGAAAAACACCTGGCATGCTGATAAAAAAAAATTGTACAGTTATCAAAAGCCATCCATCAAGTTGCCCTCGGCCGAAAAGTGAAAGTGACACTGAGCGCTAAAACACATTGCACTGGTAAATACCACCGGACTCCCACTGGTTCTTTCTTGGTATGTTAAATTACGCTTCCATGAAAGAAGAAACATCCTATCCTATTCCTGGTTTGCATACTTTTGTAAAACTCCCTACAGACAAAGTGCCACGTGCAATATAGATTTCTACTGTCAACAAAATATAAACACTGCTCCATGCAATGTCTTACAATCAAGTGTAACGGGTACTTTAGATACTGTATGGACAATACCAAAAATTGTTGTAGATGTGCAAAGGATCTCCATCGCCCTCTTTGAATTCTCTCAACTGGTTAAAAAGTCCCCACTGAACGATGTGTACAAGCCTACCCATGGTACAGTGTATTCAAAACCAACATGTCTGTTGACATTTTTTTTTATCAAATAAGTTATGCTTTTACTCAGCATTCAATGGGCTATAATAACCCTTGAAATCTAGGACAAATTTCTAAGGAATGTCCACTATGTACTGAAATTGGATTATGTCAATACTACATGTAGCAAACATCAACTGAAGTGGGGTTATGGTTTACATCACATACATGTGTACATGTACATGTACATGTACAGTATTATCAGATTCTTTATCAACAATCAGACTTTCTGTACAGTGCCAATTACATTGGCCAGTCATGTTACATTACATATGTTGTACAGTGTATGTAAGATGTTGGGGTGTATTTTTTTTTCACATTGGGAACTGTGATTTTTGTGACGGTGATTTTTTTCTTTTCTTTCCTTTAAAATCTGATATTTTTCAGCAGTGGGTCCTTAATCCAAGGTATTGAAAAGAAAAAAAAGCCCGATTCCATGTACAATAATGCAATACTGGTTTGCAAGTGAACTGCGATATCTCAGAAATGATCCTGTCTTGCGGTTGCGTACTGGGGTGTTTACTCATGAGGAAGAATGACAATATCTGTAATTTCTGTGATTGTTCCCTTTGCGCGTGAGCGGCATGCGTGCATGGGCGAGTGCAGCTCACGTGCAAAGGGAACAAATCAACTCTTAATTTCACATCACTACAGAACCACAAAACATGTGCTGAACTGTATAAAGAATATATGCAATCTTCAAGAGTGTACACCATCAACGCTATACAGTGTGTACATTTGTACACTTTTCTTCGGTGTAACCAACAAATATCGTTGCCATGGCAACTTGCAACCCTAAGTGTACTTGAATGGCTTAGGTGACAGAAGAGGGACCCAAAGGATACTCAGGTCACCCAGCTCCAAGCTGCTGGGGGTACAACCTGGTACGTTTTAGTTGGCTTTGATAAATCAAACTTTTATAGGGCAATAAGGCCATAAACCAAGGCCCAGGTGGCAAAAAAAAAGTACAAAAAAGGGTATGGAGGCCAATTTAAAGCCTATGATAAAATTCCACTGACACGAAAAATACTGAAGCGAACATTTACTTAACATGGCGGTCTGTGCAGGTACTTGTTCATGTACATATAGATCAAAGAAAATATGAAAGACAAATTTGGGTACCCATCGAAAGTAAAATGTTTAAAGGGACATTATCATCATGATCAGAGCAGACTTTCAACAGGGCATGGAATCGGTGGCTTACATGTAGTTTAAGATGTACACAGTGACTGAAAATTACTGGCTCATTTACACAGCAGCAACTGTAATATGACCTTATCATGTGGGGTATTATTTTCAGTCATCAAGTTAATCTAAAACTAGCACTCCGATTCCATGTTGATCGTGACGATACTATCCCTTTAACAGGGGTAACATCATGGATCTTTTTCTCACTTGGAATGCCTGAGATGGTAATAATTCCACGTCCTGTTGATCATGATGATATTGAACCTCATATTTATCATATTACGTGTACACGCTATAATGTATAATCCAAACAGTATGCATGTGATGGGACAGCCCTTACATGCAGAGTATCTCGCAGGTCCCGCAGTCTCCCTCAAGCACCGAAGAGGTTAGCAATGTTTGCGACCATTGAGAAAAGTGGGCATGGCAATACTGGCCGTGAAGTGGAGTACTTTTGCGAGGGGGCACTTTGGCCAGTAAGAGGGCAACGATGGCACTGCAGACTTGCAGTCCTGGCTGCACTGAAATTGCAGGCCTGCTTTTGAAAAATTTGCATCAAGCGACTGCCGCTTCATTGATCATCAGTAACGGGGGCATGATCCATGGCTGCAGGCCATTCAAGTGTGGGTTTCATGACTTTTGACTAGTATCGTAGGCGCAGAACAAAGATATTGACAATTATATACATAGATGAATGAGAGTAAACAGTCCTTTGTTATTAAAAAAAATAAAGGATATCAAGTATTTTACATATATTTTATATTTTTTTTACAAGTATTTTATGGAAAAATAAAATTTCACAAAGAATTAGAAAACTCAATAAATTCCATTAAAAAAGGGATCCTGATTTCACTGAGCACTTGTTATTGCTTAAAATATTTTGTATTGCCTATAAAGAAAGGATATTAGATGAGAAAATACAAATTTTTTAAATATTATTTTGCTTATTTGTCAAAAGATACTGACAATTTGGGATTGACAACCAACTATAGTATACGGCTGGATAGCTCAGCATGTACAGCACCAGAACAGTAATCCAAAAGTCACTACAGTAATTTTATCCGTTTACTCCAAAAATTTAGAATGAAATTGACCACACAATTGTACATGTAGTGATGTACATGATAATCGTGTTGCATCACTGCACAATATTGTATGAAGTCTCAAAAACGTTGAAAGACTCTTACGTTTGCATACATTTCTACTTAAATGCATTGGCTGAGGACACAAAAATTTTACATGTACGTGTACTGTAGCAATGACAATGTTGTATCTTCCCTTTAAATAACAAGCTTGAATCTCAAAACTCTGATTTTCTTGAATCCAAAATTCAGATCTTTTGTTGTCCGTCTTGATTCTACAACACAGAAAGCACCTGTATTTATTTGCATTCTCTCACCTCCCTTCTGCCTTACGCACATGTAATTTGATACTATACCATCAATACTTCATAGAGGAGGCATTTTCATACAAAGGTCCTAGTGGCTGGCTCTGTGGAATACTAAATAATGTTGATTAAAAAGAAAAAAGATAAATTCCTTGCCATGTTGCCACTGGTCATTAGAATTGGCTAGGGGGGCCATGGATAGATGTCTTGGAGCAGGTGCCCAGTCAGGAAACAGAACTGACTAAGTGCAAACTCTCCTTGTTTATCAATATCAAGAGAAGTACAGTGGTCGCAATGCACAGAGAAGTACAGTGGTCGCAATGCACAGAGCGGCGAGACGGTCAAATACAGAGGAAACTACTCATGAATGTATAATAAGGTCCCTATATCAATCATTCTGCAGATAATCCCTACATTTGTAAGGTCAATCACAAGGTGTTGAAAATTGTTAATTCCAATCTTGAGTAGAATCGATTCAATACAGAAAAAGTTTATCCCCATTGCTGGTTGTATTTTTAAAAACCATTAGATTCTTATATTCATGATTATTTAACTTCTAATATCTGTCCAATTATATTTGGTAAAATTGTCATAAAATTGGTTTCAATCAGGGTTGGTCTGATTCTGAAAACAATGGCAAATAAAATAAATGTACGTTCGTGTATACATGTAAATAAATATGTGCACGTACATGTACATTAAGTGTTATTTTTGGTGCTGAGTATGGTAAAAGTAGGGACATTCATCATTCTCAAAAAAACATTACTAAAATTTATGACTGAAATTGATATATGGTACACTCAAGTCAAAGTCCTTTAATAAATTACATCTATTATCACTCTGAAAGAAATAGTATCCAGTACCACAGTCCTACAGTTCTAACAGTGTAGGATAGTACACTCACAAATAACGTTTTAATTATGAATCTGAAAATGTTGGACAGACAAGAGATCACTGATTTACTCAAAGTTCAAACAAAAAATTGTAGAGGAGATGAACCTTCAGTCATTGCCTAGGCAATGGTACGATTCAAAGCAATTTAAGCTACGTGTACATGAACACATTAAATTGAATTGGATATCAGTGCGGTATGCATCGTCATTTAATCATTCGTGAAATGATCCAAGCAAGGAAGAAACTGTACAATGTAATCCACAGAGATCGTGTTCTCAAAATAGCAAGATATGCTCACTTCCTGATCATTACGATTTAAAGAGATGTTAAGTCCTTAAATTCCATGTAAAGTTGTTACGCTGACAACTGACAAATAACGATATTTAATTATATTTTTAAAGGTTTTCATCAGAGATGACAAACTAACAAGAAATGCCCCACAAACCAATAGCTTTGATTGTGTACATGTATGTATGTGCATTGACAATTTTATACTACAGGTCCTTCAGGTCGGTAAGCAGTTTGCAACAGCCAATTCTCTATTTATTTCCAATGTCTATTTCTTTCTAACCGACGGCAGTGTCGACATCGCATCATTGTATGTCAATTAAAGAGACAAGGTACCAAGCCGTCACCATAAACATGTACATACATGTAGCGGTAACTATTACTGCTCACAGTCTTACCTGTAAAATATTTATCAAGTAGGACATGAGACTTTGGTATCTACATATATTAACATTTACCGGAAAACAACCAATTTTTCATGGAGGGGCCTACTTTTGAAAGACCTTCCTAGCCATATACAGAGTGTCTTGGACTGCTTTTTGCCAAAAGATGTTCTATAGATAGATATTACTCAAAACAATTTAAGGAACACCGGAATAATCTCAGTTAAAGCAAGATCATTTATTTCAGATAAACACAATGTTTCACAGAATTGCTGAGAAACAACTGCACAATGAAACAGATGATAAAGGATGCATGTAGTGATTACACATTTCATGACATGACTACTGAAAGAGAGAGGGGGTTGCAAATGAAAATCCCGGTTCATGGAACATTTCAAACATGTATTTGACGTTAAAAATCCGGTGTTCCCTAAATTGTTGAGTATATGTGCTTGTACTTTGTACATAATGATGTCCACACATGCTCACCATGGCTCTTTTACTCACTTAGTAAAGAGTCTATCCAGAAACTCCAACAGCAGAAAGTCTGACCAAGAACAACAAATGTCACTGATTGATGACTCTGACCGATTCCTATCTTCTGTTCCATCATCCAGAAGTAACATGAACTAAAAGGATCATCCCTAATGCCTTAAAGGTACATCCTGGTTGACAGATAGCAGCACAGCTGCAGCAAAACAAGGCGTTAGGAGACAGGGGAGGGTCAATGAACTGGACACACTGGAAGGATGAAATAACATCCTCGAAGGAAACACGCCCAGAGAAATCCACTATTTCAACCCGACTGATTTATTCACAGAATGTGATGAGCGAAATGGGAATGCAGGCCGATTGGGTTTGATGCAACCCGACTGTAACATTCGCTTGGGGGGAAAAGAAAACCCATGAAGAATACCGGAGTGCTGTAATCCGGGACAAATATTGGACTAATAGACATTTTAAAAGTGCCAGATGGATGGGTAATGGAGATGCAGTGTTGGTTTTGTATGCCTCATGAATTGGGGATTTCGAGTGAGTCATACTACACCCACAGCAATGTATGCTCCATTTGAGCACATGCATGAAATTTGAATGAATTCACACTCTTTCTAAGAGCCACAGTCCCAGTTGAATTACAAGGCACGTGGTGTGTGAATTAACATGTCCGTAGCATCAATGGGACAAGTACATGTATACCGTACTGTATCCACCAAGGTGTTGTACACACAGCTGGCTAGAGTGCCAGATTATAATCTGTTATCAGAGATACATGTACATGTACATGTATTCTGACTGATATAAAAGGCTATTCAGTGAATGACAGAACTGGCACACATGGGGAAAACTGTATACTCTTTGTAGTCATTATTTATGCGCATATAAATTTGTAGTACCATGTATTTTAGAGACAGATGTGACACACAAAGTTACACTTCTGTTTTTTTTTCTTCATATAATGTTACTACACAGGTCTTCTGGAATATTAATTTCAGGCGATGCACACGACCCAAAAAAAAACATACATGTAGATTACTTGAGACGAGTTTTATGAGCGCAGATTGTTTATCTTATCATCCCATGAGTGACTGCTTTTGCAAGATTTCACATGACACAAAATAAAAAACCAACATTCTATGAGAGTACATACATTAATATCATTGGTCATGCACTATCTGATATGTTCATCAAAAATTGCCACAAACAAATCTGTGCCGACAAAAAACACGGTTAAAATAAAAACAAATTATATCATAACTCTGATTCTGTAAAAGAACTGACCTTAACACTAACATCGAAAACATGAGTTAAAATGGATGACAATTGTTTGACCTACTACGAGTACACAAATGTAGAGCGATCATGACAGACCTCAAAAATTGCCACACACAAATTAATCTGTGCCGACCAAAAAGTTGTTCAAGTGGAAATGAAATCATAACTCTAATTCTGTAAAAGAACTGACATTAACATTTCAGAATTATGTGTAGATAAGCTACTAATAACGAAAACATGAGTAAAAACCAATGACAATTGTTTGAGATACATCGAGCTGTAGAGCGATCGTGAAGGACTGATGTTGTGCACATTTACACATGCGTTATCATCTTGGTCACCGACCGCTAGTTGTACAGTGCAGTGCATGCAGTCAATCGCGTATGATGAGTCTTCACACATGCGAAGCTAATCATTTCACACGAGGAGTATACTAGGTTCCATGAGAAAAAAGATTTTGTCATAGGTCGGGACCTCCGACAAAATATCTCAGAAAATTTCTCAAGGAATATAGGACAGTCTCAAACATTGGTGTCCTTTCACATGAAGCTCATTTTGTAATATTTCTCAAACATTGAGAGAATCTCTCAAGGAATGTTTTTTTTTTTTGTCGTGTGAAAAGGGCTTTTTATATATATTTCACAACTGATTTAACTTCCAATGATTGAAACCTTTCATAGGCGGATCCCAATCCAAATGGTAAGTCTGACGCAATTCTAACTGGAAATACACTGACCACTATTTTCTTTACACCAAGGATTTACGTCAAGAAATTAGAAAGCTTGGGACTTGCCTTTTACCAGTTGACGTCAGGAATATTTATTTTTTTCCGGTCCCCCGTGCGGGTTTATTTTCAGTGAAAAATCTGAAAAAATTTCTAGCCATTAATAATTTTTTTTGTCAATGAAACTAAGTTCGGACACCCAAATAAACACCTTTACTCATTGACATTTCGAGAATTAAATGGCTAGTTTTTTAATTATGGTTGTGTTTGTTCAGCAAAATTAGACCGTTGGCAAGCTCCGATGCAACGGCCTATTAGCGACCAGCGCCCGGTCGAAAAGACGGCATACCCGGAGAGAGATCGAAGGCCTCGTAAACAATGGATATAAAATCCATCTTTACAAATTCTTGGCTGGTATGTCAAAGGAACATGTCTTGGATAAAGGGATTACGCAAAAATCAACAAAAAGAGTGAACTCGTTCAGTGTTTGCAGTGCATTTTGTCCGGGGCCACCGAACCGTGACCCCATCGACTCCGAGAAACGATTGCGTGTATACAAGTCAGCCGCCACGACTGCACGCCATGTGTGGCGTGTTGACAAGTCTCCCGGTAACACACACAAAAATCGGAATGCGTGTTTAGACGCTGTACAAAAAAAAATTGCGTGTATACACAGCCTCCGAAGCGAACTGGTTAATGTGTTATGTATTGAAGACTAAATTAAATATTTTTTTTAAACAAAGTCAACTTTTGCCTCAAGAATCACTTTTTAACGTTAAAATCAAGGAATTTACATCGGTTAAATTACATACTACGATATACCAGCTTTGGAACCAGAAGTAGCAAAAAGAATGCGTGTTTGAATGAAATCATTTCTTGTACAGTTCATGAATGTGCACAGCCAGGCCCTATGGGGATCAATGTACATGCATGCTTTGTAGTATACGTGTATAATCTGTGTTCAATTTTCATACAATTTTAATCTAATACTAAAAAATCAATTTCCTGAATGGATTTACATTTATAAAAGATGTATCGCCCATGTTTTTCTGCTATTTTGATGGCAATTTCCTGGCAATTTTACACATTCCTGTAAATAATCATGAATGACAAGCATGGTTTTACAGTAAATATGTCCCAAAATATTTTTATTGTGGGTTGTCATACAAAGTAAATACAGTTAAGCACAGGCACTGTTTACTGTTAAATTGTTAAACTAAACTTCTGACTATGATTCATACATAGTATGTAGGTTTAATGGGCTAAAACAACGGAAATGTAAAAACCACAATAACATCCAAATGGAATGGCGTTAGAGACTTGTAATTTTGCACAAATATTTGTCCCGATATGTAGATATATATCTAAAATCGAGAAATCCATACAAACTTAATACTATGGGCTAAAACAATGGAAATTATGTTCCAAACAATATGTTCAGACTTGTACAATAATTTGTTACATACATGTATGTGGATGTACCGAAAATTCATTTTAAAAAAATCCATCAGTTCCGGTTTAATGGGCTAAAACAATGGAAAAATTCAAAGCCCAATAACTCCCAAATGAAATGATTTACAGACTTGCAACTGGGAGCAAAAACATTGGTCCCGCTATGATGATTTATCTTAAATCATAAAAATCATTGAAACGTGACTGGTTCTGCTATAATTTTGCACAAATATTTGTCCCAATATGTAGATATATATATATCTAAAATCATAAAATCCATACAAACTTAATCAGTTCCGCTATTATGGGCTAAAACAATGAAAAAGCCCTATAACTCCCAAACGAAATGATGTGCAGACTTGTAACTTGATACAAAAATTTATTATATGTAGATGTACATAAAATTGATTAAAAAAATCCATCGGTTCTGGTTTAATGGGCTAAAACAATGGAAATATAAAAACCACAATATCTCCTTAACCCTAACCACACCATTTCCTCCAAAATCCTCCAAGGGGTACTTTTTTGGAAAAATTCAGCAATGTAGGAAACTGGTACTTTCACCTCTTCAAATGGGGCCAAATTACTACCAGGCAAGAAGTACAGGCCATAAGTGCTGATTATGAAAGATCAACGAAAATGCATGGTGCATTTTGAAGATAAGGGCATGTTTCCAAAATGGATTTTGGAGGATTCAGGAAGGTTCCTAGCCAGAATACCTAGGGGGTTAGGGTTAATGGAAAGACGTACAGACATGTAATTTTGCACTATCATCTGTCTCAATATGTAGATGTACCTAAAATCATAAAAGTCATACAAACATAAATGGTTCTGGCACAATGGACCAAAATAATGATCATTTGAAAACATTATAACTCCCAAATGGAATGACGTACAGACTTGTAACTTGGCACAAATATTTCATATGATACCATACGGAGACTTATCTTAAATAATTAAAATCATAAAAACGTCATCTGTACCGGTAAAATGGGCTAAAACATTGGAAGTTTAAAAGCACAACAACTCCCAAATGGAATGACGTACAGACTTGAAACTTGGCACAATATTCAATTAGATTGACTAATGCACGTTAATGAAACTCGGTGGTCCAGTGGTGAATTCGTCTGACTGCTAATCAGAAGGTCCCGAGTTCGAGATCTGCCATGAACATGACCGCACCTATTGTATTACTTTGCTTTCTTGTCTTCTTTATCCGTTCATGGATCCAAAAAACTTCCTGAAATTTTGAACATAAACGCTTTAAAAATGTTTTACTTTCCAACTTTTTACCAAAAACCAAACCCAAACACAGGTTACCCAACATTAACAAACGTACGCACTTCTTGTTTTAAATTGTTTATGTTCCGGTGAGACCCACGAATTTCAGGAAATTACCGATAAAATAGTGGAAAACGAGATTCATCTTTAAATTACTGGCATCAGAAATGCCAACGTTTAACCATAAAGTACTGTTTTTTTTCCCCTTTTTTTTAATGACCCCGTCGTCTAAAATATTTTTGTTAAATAAATAAATAAAAAAATACAACATTAGAAATCCACAATAACTGGACACACACACACACACACACCAGTACAGACACAACTGCAGGAACCAAGTAACAGCATTTCCCAAAGGATACCTTGTAGGAATTAAGCCGTATCTAATCAAATTAGCTCCGCTCACTGAGCCCTGCTAAAACCCATGTCAGCAACGTGCGGTATTAATATTGGGCCAGCCGAGTCAACTTAGAAGCTACATGTGGTGTGCGGGACACGTCTCAGAATGGAGACTCGGATTGGAGACATGAATAATTCATGAGATGGTTGAGAATGGTAGAATGATTCCTTGAAATTGGTTCAGTGAGGTGTACCAGACAGCATGCATTAATGTAACAAAAAGGATTGCTGGAGGCGAAGGATTAAGGTGATTGCTGTCAAATTTTATGCAAATTGCATAAGGCAATATTTCCTGCCCTCTTTATTCTAATAATTTAATTTTGGTGATTTGATTTGGATGATTTTAGTTTTCTTATACTGCCTTGACATGTAATCATCGTACGTACAATCATCATACACAATCATCATACATTAAACTGTTTCGCATTGTTTACAAACATACAAAAATAGATGTTCCGTTGTTGCTTTATAATAGTTCTCAATAACAAAATTGTAAACAAAAAGAAAATCCATGGGCGCAATGGTGAGATGAAGCTTTGTTCTAGAAAGCACACACTTAAGTTTTATTACTACAGAAAACTGAAGTCTAATATTGCATTGTAGTCAAAACTACAAGCATCTGAGGCAACTGTTTTTTACAAGAACTCTATAAGGAAATTCTCAACAACAAAAAATCCCAGGAACTCTGATGAACTCCAATAACAAAAATCTCAACCTCAAACTTACATGTATACCACTGTGAGAGAGACCGCATTAGACAACATGGCTCTGGTTTTTTTAACATATACCAAAAAGCTTAATGGCACTTTGAGAGTCTCAAATTTGGTAAAGATACAGAACTGGAAACCAGTTTTCATATTTTTTTGAAGCATGGACCTAGATTGATCTCCCATAGCTTAATGAAAATTCTACAAGTTTGGTTTATGTGTGTGAGCTATCGCTGAACAGCCAAATGTTAACGGAATTTTGTCAACCAAAAAATGAGACCAGATTGTTTTGGCTGAAACACAAAAATGCCAGAAACAATATTATTCTTTCCTATTTACAATGAATGAGTATGAGTGGAACTTTAAGAAAGTGCACAATAACCCCAACTATTTGGACTATTTTGATGAAGCGGCTCAATTGAAAATAGTGTTTCGGACGTTACATTTTCCGTTAACAATCTTACCCTTATTTGACTCACTAGGACTACAATTTATTTATATGATATCAGTTTTAAAATCCACTTTCTGGGTACCCCATTCCAATGCCTAGAAAGAAAGTAACATTATGTTATTGCAGTGACGTTGTTTAAAATTTGTTCATAAAATAAAAAAGTTACCTCATTTTCCGTAAACAATTTGGTAACGTCCGAAACAATATTCATTTTGAAGTATCAAAAAATACAGGAATTGTAAAACCTATTTATTATTTCAATTTGAAAGAACCTCAAGGCAGCTTCCCATCACAGCATAAATTAATGCTGTATCTAATTGCATTATCATTATATCAGCAAAACAAATTTTCCGTTAACAGTTGTAACATCCGAAACGACTGTAACGTCCGAAACAAAAAATACCATTTCTCAGCTAATAAGTTGATGGTACCCAAAGTGATTTAATCATCATAAAATAAAACACTGTTATTACTAAAACAAATCTAGACATGAATTAGATCATTCTTGTCCAACAAATTTCTCATGATACAAAAAATTTGTTTCGGACGTTACACAATTTGGTTGTTAACACAAAATTGAAAATTTTTAATGCTGTTTTTATTCTATCAACATTTTATGACTCTCCAATTTCTTTTTACATGTCAAGAAAAACATTTCATTCAGTTTTAACATTAAATACAACATGCATTTGATGCCAAAATAAAAATTTACTATCAAATTTAAAGCTTTCTACAATACAATTGGCAACAATGAAATTTTTAAAGACACTGTATGTGATGCATGACATTGATAGATTGTTTTGAAATAACCTCACTTTTAATTAAACTAAATCAATTTCAACTAGAACTGCTCATCAGAATTCTGGAGCAATATAAATAATACTTTCTGGGGTATTGTAAACATGTTTCGGACGTTACGGCATAGTGTTAACACACATTTCTGCATGTATGCTGATCTCCCTATTAACGAAATAGATGACTCCAGTTCCACAGTAATCATTGTGAGATATAATACAGTACATTTGTATGACATTTGTATAAATTATATGCAAATAAGCAAGTCCTTGGCCATGACCTTGAGAAGCCTGCCTGCTACATGTAGCTGCAGCGTTTAACCCTAACCACCCCATATCCTCCAAAATCCTCAAAGGGGCACTTTTTTGGAAAAAATTCAGCACTGTTGGAAACTGGTACTTTCACCTCTTCAAATGGAGTGTCGTGGCCGAGCGGTCTAGCTTACAAGACTCAAGTTCTGGTGTTAGCAGCAGAATGTGGGTTCGAATCCCGGCCGTGACACTTGTGTCCTTGAGCAAGACACTTAACCATGATTGCTTCTCTCCACCCAGGGGTTAAATGGGTTAAATGTGAGGGCAGAGTTGGTTGATTAGCCCTAATGCGCTGTAATGGCAGCAATTGAGCTGTATACTCCCCAGGGAGCTGAGATGGTTTCAGGAATGATTTATGAGCCTTATGAGCAGGGGGTAATAATATAATGCGCCTTGAGCACCACTCAGTTGGTGGATACGTGCGCTATATAAGTCCACACATTATTATTATTATTATTATTATTATAAATGGGGCAAAATTACTACCTGGCAAGAAGTACAGGCCATAAGTGCTGAATATGAAAGATCAACAAAAATGCATGGTGCATTTTGAAGATAAGGGCATGTTTCCAAAAGTGCACTGATGGATTTTGGAGGATTCAGGAAGGTTCCTAGTCAGAATACCTAGGGGTTAGGATTAATAAACAGTGAAGTTGGGTCATTACATGTACAGCACAAGTGCATGTATAGCACAACTTTTCTGTAAACTATATGTATAGAAATAAGCAAACTTCTTAGGAGACACCTGCTGCAAGTAAAGTGTCCAGTGAAGCTAGGACATTCTTTATCCGTGTGGTACATGCACAACTTTCTTGAGGTAGTGATCTGGCAGTACACTAAGGTAAGAATTATTTAATATGTCATGTAATGGAACTGTGGGATTTCAATCAGTACTGAATGGCATGGAAATAAGATTGTTTCTAAGATGGAGGTGCGTTATAATACAATGTACAGTATTCCTTCTATGTTTACATGATAGCTAAATAAAGTAAAGGTCACACACTTTCATGATCTACATGTACGTACAGGTAGATCTAGGCCTATATCTAATGTTGTCATGAACATTAATACTTAGTGCACAATTGAGTCGCTCTGAAAAAAAATCAATGGCAGACGACTTGTGTAGGAAATTAACGCAGGACCTGATTGACCAATATTCGTAAAACAAAAGGCAAACATTCATTCGATGACACAATTCGATGACACAATGATTCATGAAAATATAATTAATTCCTCGCTTTCAATACTTTTAAATCTTTATATATTTATTTTTTATTATAACCTTAGTCATCTATGATGATGAATGGTGGCCAGGAATTATCCAAAGTGTGAAAAAGGAGTCCTACATAATCAACTTCATGAAGCCTGTTGGGGTGAATAAATTTGTTTGGCCGACCAAAGTCGACAGCTCTGAAGTGAACATGTTGGGTATTCTGACATCAATCAGTGATCCTCCCTTTCCAGCTACCAGTCGCTACTATTCCTTTCACCCCAGCGTTGCTTCATCTGTCTCAACCAAGATGACTCAGTACTTCAAAAACTTGTAATACTGAGGTTTGGTAAAGGAACTGCTGGGTGAAGCTGTTTACATATCAAGTACATTTACCACTTGAGGCAGTTGAGTAAGCATGGGTTTGTACACATGTACAATGTATTTTTACCTTGATGGACCTGTTCAGTTTGGACTTTTAGGGTACAGGTATAATAGGACATTTCCTCTTGTAGTGATTACAAACAAGTACAAGTAGTTGGACTGTACTTTTTAGAATTGATCTGCAATTTCAATCTCCTGTAAGATGTTTGATTTCAAATTAAATATCGTCGGCTCAGTTCTATAAGGTCTTAGTAGTCCGTAATAAACAAAAGGTTGTTAAACAAAAAATATGTTTGAAGTAAAAAATAAATGAAAATCAGCCATCCACAATTAAGCATGTTTCTTACAAAATCAATGTTTCCTTTAGCCAAACATTTTCTTTGGAGACTTTTTGATCAATAAAGTCCATTTAACAGGAGGTCCAAAACATGCAAAAGCAATTTTATGAAATTCATACCTGTATAAACTAACGACCTTATACATGTAAGTTCTGAGCCA
Organism: Zoroaster sp. YZ-2022; assembly: GCA_029582265.1. Classification (NCBI taxonomy): domain Eukaryota; kingdom Metazoa; phylum Echinodermata; class Asteroidea; order Forcipulatida; family Zoroasteridae; genus Zoroaster; species Zoroaster sp. YZ-2022. The sequence goes on along the minus strand of CM055821.1, from coordinate 9,093,237 downwards.
ACGATACCGGTACGTTTGTTGTATTCAAAGATCTTGAACCATATCAGTTTACTGTTAATATTGTTATATTTCTGCAAGTTCTATTCTTAAATTGTGTTAAATGCACTTTTTCAATTATAACATGATATACTACAACTTTACTCATCTGGATTTGTAAAAAATAATAAAGCAAACAGATTAAACATTAGCAAAGTTTGTTATCTGATTGAGATGTTAACATCATATAACGTCCGAAACAAAAACAGGCCATTGTCTTTGGTACCATACAAAGCCTACATTTTTCATTCATTCTGGTTTTATTATAAAAACTCATTGCAGTACATATTAAAAAACTGAATTGTGAGTCGATTTACAAGTAGTATGCAGTTCAGTGTATTTCAGGTTTTCTAAATGATTACATCAATCAAGTTCATATTTCATGCAATTTTACATTACATGAACAGCATTTGGAAGTATGTAGATCTAAATTACATGTAGATGGATTAACTTTACAAGAAGTATTGTAGTTGAGAGGATACACTGGTTAGCAATTTGTGTGGTCATTTGAATACAGAGTTTGCATTTAAATATTAATATGTTAGTATATTTCCTTCCTGCAAATAAGCTGACAGACCACTGAAACCAAAGCAAAGCCATAAAAATGAGAAAAGCTGAGATGTTAACATAGTGTAACGTCCGAAACATAGTAAGGGTTAAATCTAAAAATTTTCAGCCAATGTACTTTTTCAAATTTTTTTTCATATAATTATTTTGCATCATCCATTGTTTACATGCAATAAGTTTGACCCCCAAAAAGCCAGTCCTACAATGCCAGACAAAAACTTTAAATAGTGAAACCCAGTATTTTCGGCTATTTTTGATTTTAAAGCAATGTAAAAATGCAATTGGTTGTGATAGAAACTCAAAATTTGGCATAAATAAACACCATGCTCTTAACATTAACATTCATTGCTAAAGTAGGCAATAAAGCATGAGTTGAATTTCACAATTTTGAGATATACAACAGTTTGTAGTAAAACATAAGAGTGTTGTTAATGTTCAAGTATGTTTCACAAGTTTAGAGATAGATTTAAGCTCAGGCTTTTGAATTTCTCAGAAATATAAATTGTTTGGATGAGAAAAATACATGTTTGAAGTGTGTTGACTTATTTTCATTTTTGACCCTCTTGGTTGACACAAATGGTTTATGTTAAAAAAACCAGAGCCACATGCGTCTTGGGTCCCAAAGAAGATAAACATTTTAAAAAAATAATAAATAAAAACAAACAAAAAAAACGAAAGGACAGCTAGCACTGCACAACTCTGCCTTATCAAATCAGCAATTTTCATGCATGTACATATAGTTAATTTCTTTCATGACATACTTGTATGTACCAGCAACTTCCATCCTTTTTTCCCCAGGCCCCTTTCTTTAATAAATCTCCAGGTCATTGGCTTGGAAAAGCATCGCTAATGGACCTAGTTTATAATGGTGTTATAACCTATGATCCTGAACTGTAAGTACTGGAGTTACATGGTACATGTACATGTACATGTCTGGCATTTTTCTTGATAACATCAAGAACCTTGTTTTGAATTGTACTGTCAGCTTGAACAACAAAAAATTACAAATTACAAATTACACTGTGCTGTACATTAAGTTCATTTAATTCCAAGTGAATGTGGTCATGACCTTATAATGAAGATTGTTTAGGTTCAGAAGCACAGTTCAATTGAGAACCTTTCATTGTCCCTGCATACATGTACATATGTATTGTACATGAACATGAATCTGTAGGAAGGTTCCTGCCATGTTTCCCACTTAAATATTGGCTGCTGAATTTTAAGCTTGCCTTAGAAATCAACCTACATGTTGTCATCGGGCAAGCTCGGTGGTCGAGAGGTTAAGACGTCTGCACTAGTAAGCAGGAGGTCGTGGGTTCGAATCCCGCCCGAGTCGCCTGTGTAGTTTTTTCACAGACACTCGGAAAGCACTGAGTATACAGTGCTATACACACGTCGGTGTAGGGCAAAATAAATCAATTGTTATCTCCCGACGCAAGAATTTCACCAACCTATAGCATTAAATAAGGCATTCATATGAATTTTGACATTCATACATGTATAGGCCTACATGTACCTACATTGTACGTCCATTACACACCCACACACATCAAATCAATGCATTAATAATCGTAAGGAGTTTGTAAGGATATTAACCTACATGTAATAACAATTTTTTCAATCCCTTCAATCCCCCAAAACAACCCCAAAACAACCCCAAAACACCAGGTTCAACAACTTCAGATAATCGACCTTTTAGTAACTGTATCTGAAATCTCCCTCTTCAATTCCCTATTTTCCCATGGCATACTGGAAAACTTTGAGAGTTTTTCCAATTTCACAGCCTCAGACACCTCCAAGCGATCGTGAATACGATAGCCACATGCCGAGTCAAAACCAGCCTCCCTCAGCACATTCATAATTTGTGCAAACTGTATAAATCTATGAGTCACAATCGAACGCTCCTTCCATCAGGAGAAAATGCCTTCGGGAAATCGGAGTATCAACTGCGATCGGGTTGTATTCCGTCCGGAAATATAACATGTATGGTTAAAATAAATTAACGTCTGTGTATGGATTGTGGTTCACAATAACCTACATACATACATTGTACATTAATAAATCTGTGTGTCTGATTCCCAACCTCAATCCCATGTAACTGTCAAGCTATGTTACATGTTAATGCACTCCAGGGGAGGGGACATGAAGAAATTCAAAGCCAGAGAATCACCTCGAAGGGCAAGCTTTGTTATATGAATTTCAAAAGTGCATAGTTCCTATTTTAGACATGGACTTCTATCAATCAAATTCTCTGCAATGAGTTTGTACACAGTAATGTCAGTTGTGCAGACAGGTTTGTTGTTGTATCATCTTAGGCTTGTTTGTGCTTGAACTATTATTTGGCTATCAATGGTAGAGAATTGAAAACTCACACAAATATTATTTTTTTGCAACATATTATATTATTACACCGGTACAATGAACAGTCATTTCTTTAGAATAGTAATTCTTTTTAGTTATGGAGAAGGAAATAAACCCCAATAAACTGTGGAAAAATATGATGTTACAAGTATTTGAATTGTAGCAGTTGCATAAGAACAATGCTGTCTGTAATTACATTTTCTGTACCAACAAATATCAAATCAGAATATAAAACAGATGGATCCTCTCTGAGTGATCCCCCAACTGTCGCTTTCTATGTTTAGCATTATAACATAGGCCATGATGCCGGACTACAAAGCATGTATGGGTTTAATGGCTTCCAACTAGCGTGCCCCCCAGTACAAAGACCATAATGACAATAGAAGACCTTTGTGAAGCTAGACGGCAGCATGCTTATCGGTTCATTTCCATTGTTCTCAACATCCTGCACAGGCTTAGAATTAACATCTACGCTAACAAAAGGCAAACTACCGTTCTGCTGCCACCAGTGTCTCGTAAGTCTCCTATTGGAAGACCGCCAACTGTAGAGCAGGGGCCATTTTCAAACAGCTAAGCAAACAAATTTGACAAGCACAGAAATTTATGCTTAGCAAAAATAGGTTACCAACCAAATATCCAAGTAATGTATATGACATAAAACACAATAAAGGGGGCCACTTTGCATCCGTCACGTTAGCAGTTTTTCCAATGGTTGTTATTTATTTTTAAGTACCCGAAACCGACCAAAAAGTGTTTCAACATGTGAATGGACATGCAGGCTTATACTAGAACTAATTTGAGTTGATTTATTTTTATTTTATTTTTTTTAATTTATTTTTTTACCCTCAAATTTCCATAAAAATTGGACGGAAAAGTTACCTCACTTTTCCGTCCATTTGTTGATGGAAATTTTAGGGTAATTAAAAAAATAGTAATAATCAACTCAAATTATCTTTAGGATAAGCATGCATGTCTATTCAAATGTTGAAATTCTTTTTGGGTGGTTTCAGATATTTATAAAAAAATTACAACCATTAGAAAAACTGCTAACGTGACGGTAGGAAAGTGGCCCCCTTTATTGTGTTTTATGTCATATACTGCTTCTGGCAGGTTCTCGGCTAATTTCTGCTAGGTACTTCAATTTGCTAAGCTATATTTTCTGCTCAGTAGCTCTCTGAAAGTGGACCCTCGATAGCTCAATTGTTAAGGCAGCCATACAGTTACAGTATCAAGAGTTCACAGGAGGTTTGATTCCCGCCTCAGCCAATTTTGTCTTTGTTCACTCAAACGTTTAATCGATGTACTTTATTTTTTTTCTTGGAAAATGATGACTGCATCTTGTTGCACTGAGCAGTGAACCCAAGAAGTACTGTTGTTGCTGTTGCATTTTGTTGCAATCAGCGGGCTTCCCATTAATCTGTTGGGTTGACATGGCAGGTGAGCAATCACAATGCTTGAAGGGGGGTTAGCACTTGCCTCAACAGCCCAATGGCTTACTCCATGTGCACTGTGCATATATACATCAACATTTTTTCCAAGGAACTTAATCCCGGATAAATTGAGTTGGATTTTTACCCACCTTGATCTCGGCTGGAGTCCTCCATCTTGGCACTCTCGTGACGCAAGTAGAATTTCACCTCGTTGCCTTGGATGCCCCACTGTCTCAGAATGTCAAAGATGCGCTCCTCTGGCCCAATGGGTCTCTCTGTTGGAGAACGGAGACACGTACAGTAGGTTAAGACAAAATATTCAGAAACTAGCAAAGTATATGACACTGATATGGTGACATTTAAACTGTGAGAATGCAATGACGGAATAGGCTAAAAATGTAAACATCTTCATTTATGCTTTGGCAAAGGGATTTTGACATGATCTTGAAGTTTGCACATGGTAGGATCCTTACTATTTAAAAACAAAAATTAAAAATGGTGGGGCAAATTAGTAGCTATTTATTATTACAGCACTCAGTTGCAGTGTCCTTGTTATAATGTACATGTACTTCATGTACATGTACAACCAGAGATGGAGCTGTGAAGCCAAAGATTTGTTAGTGTTTTTTACAAAATGACTACAGTGTACATAGTAATAGTAGTAATGGATGAAAGACTCTGGACACAACATGCCGAGGTAAGATTCTCATTCTAATTAATTTAAACCCTAAACTTGCAAATTAAACCTGTTTTTATTTTTAAATTTTTTATTGTGGCCTTCACTTTTGTCCACGTAAATCAATCAATTTCATTTTCAATTTCAGGAAGGTCTGTACACGTACATGAACTGACTGTCAATTAATTAGTACATGAACTGACTATCAATTAATCAAGTCAAACACATCATATGCCCGATCGAATTAAACAGAATGTGTCCTTGAGCAAGACACTTAACCATGAATTGCTTCTCATCACCCAGGAGTATATTGTAAATGGGGACCTGTGAGGGCAGACATGGTAAATGTGTTTGATTACTTGACGAGTGCCTAACAGGCCTGCCAGGGCTGTTATACATCTTACATATACTTCCCATGAAGTTGAGAATGATCCAGGAATGATTTATTCGAGTAGCCTGATGACAGGGACAATAATAATGAAGAAGTGCCTAGAGCATCACATCATGATGAAGTTGGCGCTATATGGGTCATTCCACCAGGTTGGGGCATGCTTTGTGACATGGTGTCCTTGTAACATAGGTAGATGTACCATTCATTATCCTTATTATGAGTGCACATTCTTGGGTCATTCCACCAGGTTGGGGCAAGCTTTGTGACACGGTGTCCTTGTTACGTAGGTAGATGTACCATTCATTATCCTTATTATGAGTGCACATTCTTGGGTCATTCCACCAGGTTGGGGCAAGCTTTGTGACACGGTGTCCTTGTTACGTAGGTAGATGTACCATTCATTATCCTTATTTATGAGTGCACATTCTCAGTTCTTCAAATTAGAATGAAATCAATCTCTGTGCCTTGAATAGGAAGTTACAATATGGCTCTGGTTTTTTTAACATATACCAAAAAGCTTAATGGCACTTTGAGAGTCTCAAATTTTGTAAAGATACAGAACTGGAAACCAGTTTTAATATTTTTTTGAAGCATGGACCTAGATTGATCTCCCATAGCTTAATGAAAATTCTACAAGTTTGGTTTATGTGTGTGAGCTATCGCTGAACAGCCAAATGTTAACGGAATTTTGTCAACCAAAAATAGAGACCAGATTGTTTTGGCTGAAACACAAAAATGCCAGAAACAATATAATTCTTTCCTATTTACAATGAATGAGTATGAGTGGAACTTTAAGAAAGTGCACAGTAACCCCAAGTATTTGGACTATTTTGATGGAGCGGCTCAATTGAAAATAGTGTTTCGGATTACATTCGTTAACAATCTTACCCTTATTTGACTCACTAGGACCACAATTTATTTATATGATATCAGTATTAAATCCACTTTCTGGGTACCCCATTCCAATGCCTAAAAGAAAGTAACATTATGTTATTGCAGTGGCGTTGTTTAAAATTTGTTCATCAACATAAAAGTTACCTCATTTTCCGTAAACAATTTGGTAACGTCCGAAACAATATTAATTTTGAAGTATCAAAAAATACAGGAATTGTAAAACCTATTTATTATTTCATTTTGAAAGAACCTCAAGGCAGCTTCCCATCACAGCATAAATTAATGCTGTATCTAATTGCATTATCATTATATCAGCAAAACAAATTTTCCGTTAACAGTTGTAACATCCGAAACGACTGTAACGTCCGAAACAAATAATACCATTTCTCAGCTAATAACTCAAAGTTGATGGTGCCCAAAGTGATTTAATCATCATAAAATAAAACACTGTTATTACTAAAACAAATCTAGACATGAATTAGATCATTCTTGTCCAACAAATTTCTCATGACACAAAATATTTGTTTTGACGTTACACACAATTTGGTTGTTAACACAAAATTGAAAATTTTGAATGCTGTTTTTATTCTATCAACATTTTATGACTCCAATTTCTTTTTACATGTCAAGAAAAATATTTCATTCATTTCATTCAGTTTTAACATTAAATACAACATGCATTTGATGCCAAAATAAAATTTACTATCAAATTTAAAGCTTTCTACAATACCAATTAGGCAAATAATGAACCTTTTAAAGACACTGTATGTGATGCATGACATTGCTAGATTGTTTTGAAATAACCTCACTTTTAATTAAACCAAATCAATTTCAACTAGAACTGCTCATCAGAATTTGGAGCAATATAAATAATACTTTCTGGGGTATTGTAAACATGTTTCGGACGTGGCGACATAGTGTTAACACACATTTCTGCATGCATGCTGATCCCCTATGAATGAAATAGATGACTTCAGTTCCACAGTAATTATTGTGGGATATAATACAGTACATTTGCATATAATTTCTATAAATTATATGCAAATAAAGCAAGTCCATGGGCTGACCTTGAGAAGCCTGCCTGCTACATGTAGCTGCAGTGTTTAACCCTAACCACCCTATATCCTCCAAAGTCCTCCAAGGGCACTTTTTTGTAAAAAATTCAGCACTGTTGTAAACTGTTACTTTCACCTCTTAAAATGTTGTGTCGTGGCGGAGCGGTCTAGCTTACCGGACTCATGTTCTGGTGTTCGCAGCAGAATGTGGGTTCAATCCCCGCCGTGACACTTGTGTCCTTGAGCAAGACACTTAACCATGATTGCTTCTCTCCACCCAGGGGTTAAATGGGTACCTGTGAGGGCAGAGTTGGTTGATTAGCCCTATATGCGCTGTAATGGCAGCAATTGAGCTGTATACTCCCAGGAGCTGAGATGGTTTCAGGAATGATTTATGAGCCTGATGAGCCTTATGCGCAGGGTAATTATGCGCCTTGAGCACCACTCAGTTGGTGGATACGTGCTATATAAGTCCATACATTATTATTATTATTATTATTAGTATTATAAATGGGCAAAATTACTACCTGGCAAGAAGTACAGGCCATTTAGGTGCTGAATATGAAAGATCAACGAAAATGCATGGTGCATTTTGAAGATACATGTACATGTAAGGGCATGTTTCCAAAAGTGCACTGATGGATTTTGGAGGATTCAGGAAGGTTCCTAGTCAGAATACCTAGGGGGTTAGGGTTAATAAACAGTGAAGTTGGGTCATTACATGTACAGCACAAGTGCATGTACATGTATAGCACAACTTTTCTGTAAACTATAGAAATAAGCAAACTTCTTAGGAGACACCTGCTACAAGTAAAATCAATGTTTCCTTTAGCCAAACATTTTCTTTGGAGACTTTTTGATCAATAAAGTCCATTTAACAGGAGGTCCAAAACATGCCACAGGATTCTCGGGAATATTTTATGAAATTCATACCTGTATAAACTAACAACCTTATAGTTTTGAGCCAACGATACGTTTGTTGTATTCAAAGATCTTGAACCATATCAGTTTACTGTTAATATTGTTGTATTTCTGCAAGTTTTATTCTTAAATTGTGTTAAATGCACTTTTTCAATTATAACATGATATACTACAACTTTACTCATCTGGATTTGTAAAATAATAAAGCAAACAGATTAACCAGTTCGTCGAGGCCGTGTATACACGAAATTTTTTGGACAGCGGATCGGAGAGCGTCTAAACACGCCACAGGATTCTCGGGAATATTTGTATAGATTCCCGGTCGACGTGGCAATGAGCCATAAGCATACAGTGGAAGACGCGGTCTCCCCGGTCACGCTCTGGTGAGCACCATTGGTCGTGTTTGTGCGGTAAAAATAAACCCGCCACAGGGTTCGGAAAAACTTTTTTATTCCCGGTGCGAACTAGTTAAACTTTAGCAAAGTTTGTTATCTGATTGAGATGTTAACATCATGTAACGTCCGAAACAAAAACAGGCCATTGTCTTTGGTACCATACAAAGCCTACATGTAGTATGCAGTTCAGTGTATTTCAGGTTTTCTAAATGATTACCACCTCAATCAAGTTCATATTTCATGCAATTTTACATTACATGAACAGCATTTGGAAGTATGTAGATCTAAATTAGATGGATTAACTTTACAAGAAGTATTGTAGTTGAGAGGATACACTGGTTAGCAATTTGTATGGTCATTTGAATACAGAGTTTGCATTTAAATATTAATATGTTAGTATATTTCCTTCCTGCAAATAAGCTGACAGACCACAGAAACCAAAGCAAAGCCATAAAAATGAGAAAAGCTGAGATGTTAACATAGTGTAACGTCCGAAACATAGTTAGGGTTAAATCTAAAAATTTTCAGCCAATGTACTTTTTCAATTTTTTTTTCATATAAGTATTTTGCATCATCCATTGTTTACATGCAATAAGTTTGACCCCCAAAAAGCCAGTCCTACAATGCCAGACAAAAACTTTAAATAGTGAAACCCAGTATTTTCGGCTATTTTGATTTTAAAGCAATGTAAAAATGCAATTGGTGTGATAGAAACTCAAAAATTTGGCATAAATAATCTCTGAACCATGCTCTTAACATTAACATTCATTGCTAAAGTAGGCAATAAAGCATGAGTTGAATTTCACAATTTTGAGATATACAACAGTTTGTAGTAAAACATAAGAGTGTTGTTAATGTTCAAGTATGTTTCACAAGTTTAGAGATAGATTTAAGCTCAGGCTTTTGAATTTCTCAGAAATATAAATTGTTTGGATGAGAAAAATACATGTTTGAAGTGTGTTGACTTATTTTCATTTTTGACCCTCTTGGTTGACACAAATGGTATATGTTAAAAAAACCAGAGCCATATTGTAAATGATAATGAATGGTACATTTAACCTACATAACAAGGGACACCTATCACAAAGCTTGCCCCCAACCTGGTGGAATGACCCATATAGCGCCAATTTCATCATGATGTGATGCTCTAGGCATTCATTATTATTGTCCCTGTCATCAGGCTATTCTAATAAATCATTCCTGGACCCATATACAAAATCTACTATTATTATTGTAAACTCCAGTTCAAATACAGTGTACAAAAAACAATATCCTATCTTGTATTTAGGGGTTTTCCTAAAATAACTAAATTGAGCTAAAAATTAAGTTAAAAATAACAAAAATACTTTCATTTGTGCCAAAAGATAAGGGATGATTTAATAAATAAATAATAACAATCCCGGTAGTGAAAATAAACAATTTGGTCAAGATAACAGAGTAAAGGTCAAGCATCTATTTGTGTTAGTTGCCCTGGAGAGAAGGTCATTACCAATCATAGCAGGGGTGAACAGTTTACATCATAAGATTCAATTTCGATGCACAAACTTTAAGTACATACATGTACTCTTTAATAACTGCTGATAATGCAAGTTAACCATTTAATCCGACAGGAATGTTATGGATTTCACTGTCAAGTGGCTCGGACATTAGCATTCCATTCCTCTCATATGACTTACAGTATATTAAAAATATCAACATGATAATATGCCGTATTCCGAGTATTAAGTTCCCAAATACTGCAAAAGTGCATTCTACAATATACATGTATGTTAAATATTTAATTTTCTGACTACTGTACATACATGTGTATACTCTTGTAAACAAATGTCCAATACAAAATTCATACAAAATTGCTGTGAGATCATTATTTTTCTTATCTTCTTTTCTTTATACTATTATTATTATTATTATTTATTTATTTATTTTTATTTATTTTTTTGTATTGGGGATGGGGGGGCTGGTTGAATTAGCCGCCAATCTACATGTAACTTGTAGGTAACTCAATGCTGAAAACTATTTCTACAAACACATTGCCATGGCAACACAATGAAAGTCAGGATTCTTCATTTTGATTGAGTGCAGGCTGAAGTGTGAATTTATTTCTTCTGATCCCACGGTAAACTTTGTGAACCCTGTCAAAACAAAAGTCTCCGCCTGGCTCAGGTTTATAACACCTGTGAATACTTGATGAAAATCAAAAGGTGAACGTTTTGGATACATGTACCCGACACATGATACACACAAATGTTGTACATCATTGCATACTGTATGTACATGTAATACATATATATGTGCTGACATCACATGCCAAAATAATGTGACATCCATAATACAAAGTGTATACTTCCCAGGTATCATCATGTACATGTAAATACAACATTCCTACATGCAGCATCATGAAGTTGACATTTGTCTGAGAATATCCATGAGTGCTGGGAGTAAACCGGTTGGTTAGCTAACCGTTTAACCAAATCTTTCACGGTCAGTTAACTGGTTAAACGAAAGTCGGCACCTGACAGCCACACAAACTGGATCATCGGCAAATGGCACAATGTGTTATAAATTTTCAATTAATAAACTTCCCGCAATGATTCTTTAACCCTCCTACTGTTTGACCATTTGAAACCATTCAAAATTTCCACTTACCAAAATGCCCATTGGTTTTGTACACACATGGTGATACCATTTGAACAGTGTTGGTAGCAAGCTTTACTACCATTCAAATCCATTCAAATGCATAGAGGGTCCATTGATTCACCACTTAGAAGTATCCAAACAAGGTTTTGTATTAGCCGTACTACCATTTGGAAAGATCCAAACAAGGTCTTGTATTAGCTGACCTACCATTCAAAACCATTTGGGGGAATCAATACTGTACACAGTTATTTCACCATTCAAAACCACAAAAGCGAATGGTTTCAAATGGTGGATCAACTTGTATGAAAAAGGTACCAGAAGTAGGAGGGTTAATATGGGGGCAAATTCTTCGAAAATTATTATTATTTTTTTTTTAATATTGGATTCGGTTAGCCGGTTAGCAAATTTTTAAATGGTTAGTGCAGTTTCAGTCGCTCAGTAGCAGTTATTCCATGGAAGGAGAAACATATATTTTATTTAGCTACTTTCCTTCTCAAAGAGGTTAAAAATAAGTATGCTTTTGTTAAATTCAAATTGGTGCTTATGTTTTGAAAGAAACGATGACAACTGTTGCATGCTTTTTATGTATTGATTGCCAGATGACAACTTTTTATAAATTTGGTATAATCAGTCCATCATTTTTAAGGAGCGTGAGCGCGATTGCGCTCCTCTGCTCTCGTGAACCTTGTCCGAGGTGCGCAAATAATAGCGCTCCTTAAAATTCCACAAGTGTGTTTTTAAAAAATTGGAAAAAGCACAATCAACACGACAAAAATGAACAACAGGTGTGTAATCTATTCACTTTGATCATGTAGCAAACTTACTTCAAGGCAAAATAACATTCGGTGATCAAGAGATATCAACTTGCAAATGCGACGATTTGTGGAATTGCGCAAACAAGGAAGTACACGCGCGCTAAATCACAATTTCATTGCATGCACACTTTTGATCCACCGTACCAATATTATAGGCGCCAGTCAAATCACGTTGTTATGTAAATTATTTTTTTGCAATCGCAGTGAAATCGTCCCTGCGATGATCCCCCTTATGATTCCAAATAGCGTCAAATATTTTCCGATGAAGAAATCCTCATTTAAATAAAAAATTGTAGTAACATTAACAATCCCTTTGTATGGTGAAAGGATAAAAATTCTCAAATATAGTAATTTCACAAATTTCACATGGTGTCACCACAAACAGTCTTTACTTATATAAATCCCTCCTACAATCAGTGCAATTTTTGAAACAACCCATTCAGGCCACTCCAAGCCATTAGCTGTTGCCAGTGGCCTCCTATGGTTACCCTTCTGTGCACTGTCACACCACTGAGATTGCAGGGTAAAGTGGTCTCCCATTGATACATTGCAGGCCATACTAATATGTTCAAACATTTACAGTGGCCTTGGGTGGCACACAGTTGATTTTGTAAGATTACTTGGAAAGGACAGCAGGCTTGTACATGTATGTACTGAAGGTTGCTTAAGAACAGAATTTTGTGGTTCGGAGTGGCCTCCATGTGTAGGAGGGTTACCAATTCCGAGAAATTTTTATAAAACCTTTTATAAAACTTACATTTAATTGTTTTTCTTTATTCATAAAAAAGATCATCTAAGGTTATGCAACTTTCAAATGATAGTTTTATGACATGTATACATGTAGATTTAATTTAAATTAACATATTGTATAAAAGGTATCTTACTGTAAATGATTTTAATTCTGACTTTCGTCGCTTATTAATAACTAGTTTCATGAACAGTCACAATATAAACCAGTGTTATAATTTAACTTGTTAGACTATAGCCGTGTTAGCACTGGACTTTTTTTGGTAAAACTTACCGAGACGATGGGTACTTTTCCCATTTTAAGTCCAGTGCGGACAGCCTGGGACATTTTCCTCTCAGTTACTTTTCCTGAGTCCAGCGGTTACTTCTACTGGCCAACTGCTGCCCAGGAAAACTAACCAGGTAACTTTTCCCGAGACGATAAGTCCAGTGCGGACAGTGCGAGTCGGTAAAAGCGGCTCAGGAAAGCGTACATCCGGCCCGAGCGCAAGGTCGTGCTACACAGGGACACCAGCATGTGCTTTGCATTGTTTCACCGCACGGTGGGGGCGGGCCGGGCACATTTAATGCATGTGTGCATGTGTAGCAAGTTTTCTGTGCGTTGTTGGGTCAATCGGGTCAACGTAGAAAGGTCACGCAAAGCGCCCTCATGAGTCATTATACTGACAGCTCGGTTACTTCTACCACGGTCGCGGTAAAATTTTCCCGTGTCGAAAGTCCAAGTGCGGACAGAGGTTAAATTTCACCATTTTTCATTTTACCGTCGTCTCGGTAAAACCTTCCCAAAAAAAAGTCCAGTGCGAACACAGCTTATGTGTGTTTTTTGTTCCGAGGAGAGCAAATAGCTCTCCTCAGTAATTCAAGGAGAGCAATTTACAGCTCTCCTTGAATTTTCTTAAAATGAAGGACTGGTATAATAATTACCTTTTTTCTCTATTAAGATGAAAGCAATTTCTCAGGACGATTTATACGTGTACTAACTTTCCATCAAGTAAGTTTTGTGTTAGGCTACTGGGGTTGTGTGGCTTCATGTAAGTATAACGGGCACAGAGAGATTTTTAGATACAAAATGGCCTACACACATGTATGCTGATAATGGGGAGAGATGGCTGTAATACGGTGACTGCACACATGACTAGTTTCTTAGACTTACCACAGCCTCTCCACAGCTCGGCAAGATGACAGTGCTCCTCGCCTACCTCCCTGCAGCAATCGATGACATCACGACACGTTGTCTCTGGCGTGATCGGTAGCTCAGCAACCGAGTCTGGGTTGTTGCTCAGGTGCACGTTCACAATCATCTACATTGTGAATAATATCAGCAGGAAAATGTAATTACATATTAATTAATAAATGTAAGAATGGTTGGTGATTGGTAGTGGAAATAACATGAATTATAGACTCATCATGTAATGTGTTTGGTATCATTTGTTTTCCAAATTGGAGTTGGTTATATAGCTTGATTCAATTTGCTGTTGAATTGTGTTTAAAATCAAATAGATGTTCATGTTTATTTATACTTCAAACTAATGAATGGGTCAAGGCACTTGTATTGTGTGTCCATTGATCTAATCAAATATTTATGTAATGCCTGCCTAAGGTAATGCAAAATGCACACAATAATTAATATACGGGATATTGATATTCACATGTAATTCATGAAAATTTGGATCAAGGAATTTGCTTACAATTCAACTACATTTTTTGAGAAAAGTCTAAATGTTCATAGTATTCATACTTTCTAAGCATCAGGAAATATTAAATGCCCCTAAGGTACAACATTGGTAATTAACCCTAACCTTCCCAAATCCTCCAAAATCCTCTTTGCTAAAGTGAAGGATTTTGAACGATTGAGGTTACATGCTACATGCTCTTTGCTAAAGTGAAGGATTTTGGGGTTGAGGTTATTAGGCATACTTGCCTTTCCATGGTACATGTACATCCATGTTTGTTGTAGTGATTGCAAGGTCAGTGCTTAGGTCAGTGGACACTGTTTATTGCTCCATGCATGCAGGGAGGGTCCCTGGCCATGTACATGTACATGTATCACAGATTAGAAACACATGTATGCATACATGTCATGTGCTTGCTTTACTACTTGTGTAAGCAAATGGGCCTAGGGAGTTAGGGTTAAAAATAATCATCATCAAATTGGATCAAGGAATTTGATTACAATTCAAGTAAATTGTTTATGAAAGTCTAAATGTGCATAGTATTTACCAGGCATTCAACTGCAGTTTGTCAAAAAAAGGGGAAAATGCCAGGCACAGCAAGAATTTAAACACTGTTTTTCAGTTTTCAATGGCACAGCTGAAAAACCAAAAAAAGAGGAAATCAGCTGATCTGCTGAAAAGTAGGCATGCCTGATTTACATGTATACTTTCTAAGCATTGGGAAATATTAAAAGCCCTTGTACAACATTGGTACATGTAATTGAAAAAAAAAAACATACATGTATCATCAAAGTTTGGTATAAAGTCGGTACATCAATAAGCCTACTGGTCGAGGTGCTATTATTTTTTATACTTTTAGTAAAACTGGGCAAAACTTGAGATGTTATTTTGTTTTAATAGGAACACAGGTAATTATATGTGTATTCTGAGGGTCCTTGTTCTATGATGAACTATGTATACATACATGTACGTATGTATTATACATGTATATACATGTATTGTATGTGTATGACTGTGTTGGATAAGGCTCACCACTCCTAGTAACTTCGATTGTCAATTTTCTAAAACAGGAACTACAAGAAAACCTAGTATTTTGATCAGCCAAATTTTGGTAATTCATCAAAATTGTGTGAAAGATCATTTTACACTTACGTGTGTACATATGTATATGCATGTAATAATGTTGTACATGTACCCTTCATACTAGATGCCACTGGAGAGAGAGAGAGAGATGTACAGTGTGCACATGCACATGTACAGTGAATACTGTATATAGTTTGTATGCTGGTCCTTGAGGTGGTTGTTTGTGAGTACTACGGTTTCCTTGACTAGAGATTTAAATGTCAACAAAGCCTCATGTATTGACATGGTAGACTGCACTTTGTACTGTTGTATGCAAAATGGCTATTACTTGTGGGAGGTACATGTACATGGCTATGCACAAATACACAAAGTAACTGTGTAGATCTGAACATATGTAACTCTATGCATACGTACAGTGTACAAGTATTCAGAAGACCCAGATCTATACATGATATACATGAGTATCGTGTCACAATATGCAGTGATAAAACGAAGCGGAAATAAATTCATGTTATCAAACAGTCCAATCACAACTTGGGCACAGAAATTGTGTAGTTTTTATCTCTGAACAACTTCCAAAACCAAAACTACGGTAATTCATGTACAGTACAATGTACATGCGTACACTTCAGTACAGATACAGTGCATTTGTACTTACAATTGGAAAATGTACATTGGACATGTAAATGTACAGTAAGTAGTACATGCATGTGCACATTGTATAGATGTAGATGGCATTACATACTATGTAGTCTGCATTGACTCAAGAACAATGAATATGGTCCATTCATAACATTCTTTAACCCTCCTATTATCAGTGTAGTTCTTCACAAATTGGACCCATACTTCAAAATGTCTCAACTGGGACATATTGTGGTACACACTTTCTTATCTAATGATTAATGGCATAGCCCAAGGCTCTTCAGAGAGATGAGGTAAACTGAAGCAGCCACCTGCTTTGTTTCATTGCAAGGCTAACTTGAAATAAACCAGTGCAGTAACTTGCGGTATACACGTACTGTGTGAGGATCAGAACAGTTTGGTTTTTGTCCCATACCCAGGGGCATTTTGGGGTATCCATGTACCATTCTTCTGTACAGTATGCAATATTTTGAGGCATGCACACAAAAAGCATTGTGTACTTAGCAGTTTTTTTTTGCAGCATTTTGGAGACTGCATGTACATGTACATGTATACAAGGGTTAACACAGACTGAAGCGCAACATCTCAAAAGAAGCACGGCATTCGCGGTTTTTGGTTAAAATCTGAATGTTGATCTCTTCCAATAAGACCGGAATTACATACATGTAAGTTCTAAATAAGAAAATTTCACAAAAGATAATTGTGGCATGGGCAAAAAGTAAACATAATTTAGCCCTTGTATACATGTACATGCAGTCTCCAAAATGCCACAAAAACAAAAACTGCTAAGTACACAATGCTTTTTCTATGCATGCCTTAAAATATTGCATACTGTACACAAGAATGGTACATGGATACCCCAAAATGCCCCTGGGTCTAGGACAAAAACAAAGTGTTCAGACCTTCACACAGTATGTGTATACCCCAAGTTACTGCACTGGTTTATTTCAAGTTAGCCTTGCAATGAAACAAAGCAGGTGGCTGCTTCAGTTTACCTCATCTCTCTAAAGAGCCTTGGGGTATGCCATTAATCTTTAGAGAAGAAAGTGTGTACCTCAAAATGTCCCGGTTGTGACATTTAATTATAATATCTGTTATGGGTCCACTTTGTAAAGAACAACACTGATAATAGGAGGGTTAGAGAATAAATATAAGATGCAACACAATCTTTTATTTGCCAGTGACTTTGAAACTGTATAAATTTTATTTTGTTAAATTAAGTATGTACGAATGAACATACATATACGTGTAATTAATTTTGGATGTACATGTATACAGAATTTTAACGATACAAACTACATGTAAAATTTGCTGGTAAAATTGCCAAACACACTGAACATTCTTTAACTTTATATCTTAACATTGTATCTGAATGAAATATTTTCTTTTTATAGTGTGTGGTTTCACATGACCTTCAGATACCAAGTTGAATCATAAAGCTAGGATATTTGGATAACAAAAACTAGCATTCCAGTGCAAATAACTGGAAACATAAACAGCAACAATCCAACGGTCATTCGAGTTTAATATTTTGTAAATCAACAGATATGTTCATTCTAAGCACAAATCAGAAAAAAACACATTGGAAGTTAAAACAAAGTGTTTTATTTTGAAAAAGTTTGTAAAAAGGCTTTCATCAAATTTACTTTGACTGAAATGTAATGGAATATTCAAATTATATTAACATATATCACATACAATCCTCACAAAATTTACTTTTGCAAAAAGAGGCAAAGCAATGAATTATCTTTCTTGCATGTATTTGAGAGTATGATTTCCATTGTTTTGAAGACTGAGCACTGAACATGCAGATTGCAGAGTATAATTTCTTTCTTGCATGTATTTGAGAGGATAAATTCCATCGTTCTGAAGACTGAGCACTGAACATGCAGATTGCAGAGTATAATTTCTTTCTTGCATGTATTTGAGAGGATAAATTCCATCGTTCTGAAGACTGAGCACTGAACATGCAGATTGCAGAGTATAATTTCTTTAAAAATCTTATAACAATCTAGGGAAATCTTTTACATTCAGCAAAAAAAAATCAAAATACACAAGGCCAAAAAAAAAGTCTCCAGTTTCTTGTCTCCACTAAGCTTGGATGATATTGATTTTTTTCATCCATGTGATATATCAGCACACATATAATGCGATTTTTCGACAGTATCGCGATTATTTTTTTGCATTCACGCATAATTGCTTTAGAGCCGATAACCACGGGTATATATCCCTCTACAAGCATCACAATAAATCACAAATTCGTTTGCATAGCGTATATGTACTTCTGAAGTAGTTCGCTTTTGTTTCTCACTTCCAAAAGCTGAAAAGACTGTCCAAATTTTGTTTCCGTGCAATTTCTGTCTTGACTCACAATGGCGATTTTTTTTTTAATCGCGACATACATGTATTTTTTTAATCGCAATTTGCCAATATCTCGATAACTTCAAAAGGTGCTCGATATCGTAATCGAATAAAAAAATACATCACGATATTCGATATTATCGTCTTGTCGCCCAAGCTTAGTCTCTGCGCGCGTTGCCTCAAACCTACACATCAGCATTTAAATTTTCTTCTTTTTTTTGCTATGAAACGATGTCCAATTGGAGCCAAAATTGCTGGATCGATTGGAATTCTGCTGTGCTGTGTTATAAATGACTTTTTCACAAAGGGGTATGAACGTTTGCCTGATTTGTGAGGCCTCTCTTAGCCACCATACTTTGTGTATGGGAAATTTGGTCCCCGCGTTTACATGAATCACATATTTCCCTGTTGGCAAAAAACAAAACAAAAAAGATTACCAAAAAAAAAAAAAAAAAATCACTGCACTGATTTTGAACCCGACTGATGACATAAACAAATAACATTTAGAAAGGTACAAACTGTACTTACATGTAGTTTTATGCATGGCCAACATTGAGTATCTGATAATAATAATAATAATAATAATAATAATAATGTAGACTTATATAGCGCACGTATCCACCAAACTGGTGCTCAAGGCACATTATATTATTACCCCTGCTCATCAGGCTCATAAATCATTCCTGAAACCATCTCAGCTCCCTGGGGAGTATACAGCTCAATTGCTGCCATTACAGCGCATATAGGGCTAATCAAACACAACAACCAACTCTGCCCTCACAGGTACCCATTTACCCTCTGGGTGGAGAGAAGCAATTATGGTAAAGTGTCTTGCTCAAGGACACCAAGCACCATGGTGGCGGTTGGGATTCGAACCCACATTCTGATCCGATGCACTAAACCGCTCGACCATGGCACTCCAAATTAATTAGTATGACAAATATGTTCACAAAGCCTAAGCCGTTAAAACAAACAACAAGCACTCAACCATGCTGTTTAATATCTGTGACTATCTGTGACACGTGTGTCTCCTGAAAAGCAAGCCAACGTGCTACGACATGGATACAGATTCTCCGGCTACACTGAAGACGAGCGTCATGCTTGATCAGCGATGGATACCCAATTGACACCAGTGATAAGGAAGTCATGTAATCAAATTGCCTGGCTGAGCTATCATTTCAAATAATCAGACCATCCCAGGTGTTTATTTACAAATTGCAAATCCTCGGTATTGCTTCCTATTCAAACCGCATGTACCACATGTACTCTGGTCTGTCTACTTTCAGTGTGCATTAATTTAAAAACAAACATCTTGGTAGGGAGTTAAAGATGTACTGCCAGTGTTTTTTCACTGTCTTTTCATTGGTCCACTGGTATTTTATTTGAGGAAACGAGAACAAACGCTTTCAAATGACAAATATTTCTAAAATAATCATGAGAAGCATGTTTTTGGAATAAATACAGCGCATGTCCCAAAATAAATTTATTGTGACTCCTTTCATAAATTAACCCTCCTATGCCCAGGCTGAAATTTGGCCCAGTAAGCATCGCACCCACAGACAGTCACTTGAGTATTTTTGGTTGCATTGCCAATTGTTCACACATGTGTATAAGAGTGCTGGAGATAGTGGCAAAGTCAAACACACTTGTGTATGTCTTACAAGTTATAATATGCAGAGTCACACAGAGCTGTGTATGTACTGCATAAGTTACAGTTGAGTGGTTTTGGTTTGACCTCCTACTAAAGCCATACAGTATGTCCCTGCATTTATTTGAGTGCACTGCACAAAGTCAATGGGTTGGGAGTGACATAAAAATTTTGAGTGTCTTTGATTGTTAAACCTATAGGAGGGTTAATTTGGGGATTTACTGTTTAATTGTTAACTTCCGATAACCATTTTGTGAAATAGTTCTAAATTCAAATAACATGTACATGTATTTATTTTACTTAATAATAATAATAATAATAATAATAATAATAATAATAATAATAATAATAATAATAATAATAATAATAATAATAATAATAATAATAATAATAATAATAATAATAATAATAATAATAATAATAATAATAATAATAATAATAATAATAATAATAATAATAATAATAATAATAATAATAATAATAATAATAATAATAATAATAATAATAATAATAATAATAATAATAATAATAATAATAATAATAATAATAATAATAATAATAATAATAATAATGACTTATATGGTGCACGTATCCACCAAACTGGTGCTCAAGGCGCATTACATTATTACCCCTGCTCACAGGAGCATAAATCATTCCTGAAACCATCTCAGCGCCCTGGGGAGTATACAGCTCAATTGCTGCCATTTCAGTGCATATAGGGCTAATCAAACACAACAACCAACTCTGCCCTCACAGGTACCCATTTACCCCTGGGTGGTGAGAAGCAATTATGGTAAAGTGTCTTGCTCAAGGACACAAGTACCCCGGTCGCAGTTCGAACCCACATTCTGACAACTCAGCCATCAGAACACAAATCCGATGCACTAAACTGCTCGTCCATGACCAACTTACTAAAACTAAGGCCCCCCCCAAAAAAAGCCTCCGGTTTCTAGTCCCCGCTCGTCGCCTCAGACCCATCGCCTCAGACCCATCGCCTCAGACCCATCGCCTCAGACCCATCGCCTCAGACCCATCGCCTCAGACCCATCGCCTCAGACCCATCGCCTCAGACCCATCGCCTCAGACCCATCGCCTCAGACCCCGGCATTTCCAATTTTCTTTTTTTTTGCTATGAAACAATGTACAATTGCAGCCAAAATTGCTGGATCGATGCTGTGCCGTGTTTTAAATGACTTTTTCACATAGAGGTATGAGCAGTTTGCCTGATTTGTGAGGCCTCTCTTAGCCACCATACTTTGTATCCCTGTGTATACATGTATCACATATTTTTCTGTGGGCCAAAAAAAAAAAAAGATTACCACCCCAAAAAAAAACGCGTCACAGCACCGATTTTGAAGCCGACCTATGACCAGAAACCGGAGACTTTTTTTGGCGTAAAGGACATTCCAATGAAAACTAAACAATAAATGGAAATTGCCGAATAAATTTTGAAAAATACGGGCGATACATACATGTACATACATGGATTTAAAGACAGATTGAATGTCATTGAATAAACAAAGTGGATTTTGACTTTTGAGTCATGTTTGTAATGTATTCAGGTTTTATTTTCCTTGTAAATTTAAATATTTTAATGTTCAAGGATTTTTTTGTAATTTTCATTCAAAATATTAAGCCACATTCTTAGGATTTTCTAAAAACTGTCTCCTCTCCCACCACTGATGGTGTGCTTCCACGGCTCCCTGCATACGTGTAACATGAAATTAATACAGCCAAGTTAACCAGCGTAAATGCATGTACCGTGTTTCCATACATGCACCAGGAAAATATACTAAGAAAGTTTCTATGGCTCAAGAAATGTTAAAGCTGTACGAAAATTAGTACATGTATGCTGATAAGTGCCCTCAGCAGATGAACAAGTATGTTGAGTGAAGGGTAAGAAGAAAATTTGGGAAATGTGGCGAGAAAAGTGTATGGATGTTGCATTGCCGAAACTTAGTGATGCATCTGCATTTACCACAGACAAATCAACGTACAAATGGGTGGATTTATTGCTTGCCCCAAATATCTGTGCGGAAATTTTTTTCAATCCGGCCTCCTCCCATTTCTGGATCCACTGACTGTATTCAGTAAGGATCACCATTCATTTTTTTTAGCTGTCAAAGCTGTTGTAGAATTTGGAGGCAATAAATATCTTGGGTATTGATTCGTTTCATTACTTGGTTAAACAAAATTCAAAGTTTGTTACTTCAACTTATTGATTGTAAAATTATTACTGCGTTGATTTTACAAGAATCGGTTTGTTCATCAAATAAAAACAGATATCTGCATACACGGTGTAATGTAAAAGTGATTTCGGAAAGAATGTTGAACAAACTGCACAATGTCTAACATGTGTTAGACGACAAAATGGCTAACATCTCACTGGATGACTGGATTATTATGCTTACATTCATTGCTCAAATCTCCCACAATATCATTTCCAATCCTCACTGGACTACACTTTCCTCTCCTTTAGTGTGTCCTCTAATGCTCTATCATCTTTTAAAGGAAAATCTGGGTAATATAACCCTTATCAAAATTGTCGCGAGCATGCGCATTGACTTGAAAAACAACCTCGCGCCTTGGAAGAAATGAGTACCCTTCCATGTGAAGATGTGAAAAGTCAATTGGGGGGGCGACAGTTTTTTTAGTTGTAAGTATTTTACGTATTATGACAACATTATTAGGCAGTTTCATGAAAATTTGAAGTTGCTTCAATGCTTTTAAATGTCATATCACTGGATAGAACAAATAATTAGAAAGAAAATGAGGGGTCAATGGTCATGATAGGTTAACCCTATGCAAAGTTACGAATTTTTGTTGATTTAAATATTTGGTAATTTTTAAGATCCAGTTTCATTTGAAAAGTTGTGACCGAATTTGCCTGCAATGTATCCTTGTAGTACTAACAAAGTCTATTTTGCGCAAATTGCACTGTTTTTGTGCCAACGTTACAGTTGGCATGGACTGATCAATTAAGATAACCACGATGTGTAGTATCCATTTATCGACACTAGAAGAAGTGACTACATCCGTAGACTACCCTTTATATTAGAATTTTACCATGAAAGTTCGGTGGGTCACAACTTCGACAGAAAAAAAGCATATGAAAAATAGCGCCACCATCGGCGGTTTGCGTGAATCTGCCTAACATTATGGAGAATTTTGCTTTGAAATTGGTTAGATATAATAATTTAAGTAATATCTGTTTATGATCTTATCAATTTTGAGGAAAAGTTCTCTGTAATGCTGTCATAATACGTAAAAAACTTACAACTTATCACCAAAAAAAATCACCCCCTGTTGACTTTTTACATATCCTCGTACACAAGGGTACACCTTTTTCCAAGGTGCGAGGTTGTTTTTCAAGTGTTTTTCCTAATGATTTGTACAATGCTTTTAGAGCCTGAAAATTTTCGGTTAGCAATGTGTCGTGATGGAGACAGATTTTCTTTCCTTCATGTAACTACCTCCATGGTAAATTCATCATTGTATGCCCATGGTAGGCCATACAGTACGGACTACGGTGCAGTATAGCTAAAATTTGAACACTTGTTGTTGCCAATGTTGTTGCCAATAATAATAAGAGAAAATCTTAACAAAGAGTGTAAATGATTCCAAATGTAAACGTCTTTATGCCTACCTGAGTACTTGATAGATGTGCCATTACTACAGGATATCTCCCGAATTTCCCATCTTTTTGTGGCTTAGAAATCAGCTCAAAATATGCCCCGTTGATGTGGAGTAACGGCATACAGTTCGGTCGAGTCTGTTACGTTATATGTGACGAGAATTAATCGGTCCGTGTTAGAAATCTCCTTGCTGAATTTGACTACGGTGGCCCAGAACGAACAAACTAAGGATTTTGTAAAAATTTTCCCGTCAACAACGTTATAATAATTTTATACCATCCCATAGAGAATACCTTCAGGCAGACTGAAATGCGATGACAAATTCTGCCATTGTCATACATTTAGGAATAATTTATCAGACTTATAGCTTTCATCACTAAATTCACAAGATTAAAGCATGGAAGAAGGAAACCCATTGTTTTCTAGCTGTGCTGATCCACCGGTAGGGGGCGCTATCCCTGTATCTAGCTCTACTAGCTGGTCAGCTAGCTTGGCCACCGTATTTCAAAACCAGACTAGACTTTCGAATACAGGTCTTATCAATAGCGCCCTCTAACCAGTGACTTTTGTATTATCGCAGTGCAAGGATACCAATAATAAATCCTGGCCTTGAATCAAGACTAGTTGTCCAAATGTACTCTAAAGGAGCATAAATTGCCGACCAACAGTTTTATTAACTTAATACTTTTGGGGAAATAACTATAATATTATTTCCTGATCTGTTAAAAGGAAAATAGGCTGCAACGTTAGTTACCTGATTAAAAATTACCGAATTTATTATCCGGCAGTTATGAAAAGAACAATGTTTGTAATTTATACCGGATTATCAAATTAACAAATTATTATCTACAAACTTTACTTGGTGTAAAGTTGACTTATCATCCTGAGAAATGATTTTGTCTGCAGTGCTTTCATTTTAAAGAAAACAGTAATTGTTGTGTCCACTGGCGTAAATCCTTGATTTTGAAATGTTGTTGCATGATATAGCTTGAAGTTCTGCAGTCGACAACTATTCAGAATCTTGCGGCTACAGTACAGATTACACATATATATATTTTTCAACACATGGAAAATTCTGGGGGGGGGGGGGTGATCCTATGGACCATCCCCCGGTCCAAAAAGTGTGGGATATATCCCCCATCCCCCGGGATTTACGCCCGTGGTTATGTCCGTTTAAGGCAACATTTTTTTAAAGATAAAAACTCTCAAAAACGTAAGCATAATTTTTGTGATGAAACTTTCACAGCAGGGGTGTAACGATACCACTACTTCGCGATACTTGTCACGAGTACGATACGTATCACGATACGTATCATGAATACTAAAAATGTGTCAGTAATTTTGTGAATTACCCAGTGTTGTACAGCACTTATACACATGTTCCTGTTGTTATTTTATTTCCCCTTCCCCTGAAAAAAAAAAGATATGGCCTGCTATAAATTAGGCTTGGAAGAATTTGTAATGATGAACAAATGTTTGTACGTATTTTTGTTACTTTATTAATGTATTTTTGTTACTTTATTTATGTTACATTGTGTTTTATGTTCAAGGATTTAACATAAATACACTGACAGAAGTTCAATCATGTGTAAAAAGTTGAGTCCCAAATTCTAACAGAATTTCATCAGCATAATAATACACACAATATAATAATAATAATAATAATAATAATAATAATAATAATAATAATAATAATAATAATAATAATAATAATAATAATAATAATAATAATAATAATAATAATCATAATAATAATAATAATAATAATAATAATAATAATAATAATAATAATAATAATAATAATAATAATAATAATAATAATAATAATAATAATAATAATAATAATAATAATAATAACAATAATAATAATAATAATAATAATAATAATAATAATAATAATAATAATAATAATAATAATAATAATAATAATAATAATAATAATAATAATAATAATAATAATAATAATAATAATAATAATAATAATAATAATAATAATAACAATAATAATAATAATAATAATAATAATAATAATAATAATAATAATAATAATAATAATAATAATAATAATAATAATCAAATAATAATAATGTGGACTTATATATATAGCGCACGTATCCACCAAACTGGTGCTCAAGGCACATTATAGTATTACCCCTGCTCATCAGGCTCATAAATAATTCCTGAAACCAACTCAGCTCCCTGGGGAGTATACAGCTAAATTGCTGCCATTTCAGCGCAGATGGGCTAATCAAACACAATAACCAACTCTGCCCTCACAGGTACCCATTTACCCCTGGGTGGAGAGAAGCAATTATGGTAAAGTGTCTTGCTCAAGGACGCAAGTACCCCGGTCGCGGTTGGGATTCGAACCCACATTCTAACGACTCAGCAATCAGAACACAAATGAAAAACCAATCAGCACTGGACAAATTAAGTCAAGAGAGGGTGCTATAATATTGTTTATTGAAATAAAATATCGTTCTGACTGACGGTGATGTGCAAAACGGATTTTTTATTAAGACGGCGCTCAGGCATTTTTTGGTCAAGGAAAACTTTACTAACAAACATTTGTTCAAGATTATAAATTCTTCCAAGCCTAATTTATAGCAGGCTCACAACATTTTTCAGGGGAAGGGGGATAAACTAACATGAAACTGTGTATAAATGCTGTTTTTTATTGTGTCTAAGTCTCTGACTCTCTGTACAACATTGGGCAATTCACAACATTACTGACACACTTTTAGTTCTACGTATCGTATTGTGACCAAATATCGCAATACGTATCGTATCGTGAAAATGTGGTATCGTTACACCCCTGTCCGAGACCCCACGCCGTTGTGGATTTGTAGTGTGCTTTCGCCTGATTCCATTCCCCAATACTCCAATAGTCACGATGGATTTTAGCAAAATGGTTTTCCCACATGTTGGCCTCCAGCCGGATACTCATGTAATACTGTCATTTCAATATTTATTTTTGAGACTTTCTGGTCGTTATTTAAAACAAAACTTTAAAAGTGGAGTTAAGATTTTTTTTAAAATTCAAAATGGACTCAATATCACATTTTAAAAGCTGGAATAGCTCACAAAATAATGCTCACACAGAGCCTCCTGCGTGCAAAAACGCCCAGGGGCCCTTTAGTGGGCCCCGGACCCCACGCCGTCAGCTTGCTTTTCTTTCCCCCTCCCCCCACCCCACCCCCAACTTTCAAAATCATTCCGGGCGCCAGCATGCGTGGTTTTTGGGGCAACATGACCCCTCTTTGTCAACATTCTTGAGTTGATGATTATTTTGGTTCCCCTTTTTTACATTCCTATAAGCCTGTGCGCGCATGCAGCATTGGATTAAAAGACATATTGTGGTCGCCTGCAGTGTCTCTTAGTTTGCTTAGTATTCATACTTCGTGCTTCATCGCAACATAATAATTATAAGTAAGACTAATTGCGGTGACACCATGTGGAATCTCAATTGAGTAGTAATTAGTTCTGAAAAGAACTGGAGGTACAACTCGACGTTTCGATCAGTATGCTCTGATCGTCCTCAGGAGAATCAGAGCATACTGATCGAAACGTCGAGTTGTACCTCCAGTTCTTTTCAGAACTAATTACTACTCAATTGAGATTCCACATGGTGTCACCGCAATTAGTCTTACTTATCATCCTCACCATGCAAAGCTACAAGTTTTACCTATAATAATTATACAGAAATCAAGTTTCTGCTGAAGTGATTGAAAAGTTTCTGTCAAAATTGGGAAAACTTCTACTATTTATTGGTGTTCTTATGAATAATTAATTTATAGCGCTAGAATGTTGGTCTCCCGTTTCCTCTAAATGAAAGCAAAATAGAATTATTGTACGAATTGTACGTTAAGGTAATAATTCGGTGACTGTTTTGTAATAATCAGGCAATTACACAAGGGATATACTGTCAATGTATCGCCCGTGTTTTCTGCTATTTTAACGGCAAATTGGCGGAAAAGTTATCTCCACCGGAACATTGCTATTTTTGTTCAGGATGGGAAAAATGCTTTAATCATAACTCAAAATAGTCTTAATATTTATAGAATGGTACAATTACCGGTAGTATACCAGTGGGTCCTGTCGTTGGCCTAATGTTGAGATATTTGAAGCTTCGATCAACTGTTTGGTGAAGTATCTAATTTTACAGTATTTTAGTTTTCCTTTCTAAAAAGAAATTATCAATGTTCAAATGAAAACAACATTCCGAAAATTTCTGGTATATTTCTAGTCTTTATCGCATTATACCAGGTATATAGCCAATGTATTTGCACATTCAAAAGTGTTTTTCCCCCGTTGACAAACGCATCAGCGAGTTTGCCTAGCTGTCATGATCTCTATAGGCGTTTCCAAATAATATCAGCCTAATAATAATAATAGCTTTTTATAACGCTGTCTGCATTTCTTTGGGCAATTCGATCAAACAGATTCGTAACAAACGAAGTTTTAGTAATACATTTTGGGTGTTTTCCAACAATAGTCTGACGAAGTGCACAACCTACGTAGGCTAATCCCTTCATAGGCAACCAGGAAGTCGAAATAGTGACTCACAATAGGCCTATCGGTGCAGTTTTAGAACCCGGCCGTGCGCTGCTTGCTTATTACTTTAGCTGATGACAGTATATTAAATAACACACTGAGTTTGATATAATGGCCGTGTGACTGCCGGGAAGCGCTCCTTGATTTTAAAAATCCAACGGCACATATCAAAGAGAATGGTGTGACTTAATGTGCTAGAAGATGGCTGTACGGCACAAATACACCGTAATTATTCAGCTGATTAGCGCATTTCAGGTAAGTCGGGTGACATGAGTCATTATGTGTCGTAGGCCTGTACCTGATCATAGGACCCTTTTTGCGTATACACTTCAACAGGAAACAGAAACCTTGCCCAGAATACTTACCGAAGTTGAGTAAGTAATGACCGAGTGGGCAGGGGCTATACAGAGTGGATATAGAATTAGAAGGTCTCGAAAAATGGGACACGACGGCATGACTCTCGGGCAAACTGCAACAAAAAGGTGACACGGTTAAGTTACATGCATGGCAATGCAAAAAGGGGGGGGGGGGGGGACAACAAATTTTCATGACTCTGAATTTTCATGACTCTTTAAGTTTTCGTGATTCTGAATGCTGTTAGGTAGGCCTTGCGGCGCAGATACGCGCTCAAACAGAGCTAGAGGCAAATCTACAACCTTGGACAGACTTGTATGGGACACTGGAACAAGAATTGACACCCCATTTTCCCGGCCAATGGCGCCGATCGGTTTTGATTTGAGGGGGACATGCATTATTTTCATGACTCTGAATTTTCATGACTCTTTAATTAAGTTTTCGTGATTCTGAATGCTGTTAGGTAGGCCTTGCGGCGCAGATACGCGCTCAAACAGAGCTAGAGGCAAATCTACAACCTTGGACAGACTTGTATGGGACACTGGAACAAGAATTGACACCCCATTTTCCCGGCCAATGGCGCCGATCGGTTTTGATTTGAGGGGGACATGCATTATTGGGGGACATGCATTTCCCATTATTTAGTGTGTGTGTGTGTGTGTGTGGGTGGGGGGGGGGGGGACGACATGTATTTTCAATACTTGTCCACCACTATTTTAATGGCCCATACAAAGTCATGCCCGAATTAATTAAGTATGCATACCCTGAATCCTGAGGAGTATTTTACAGTTTTTCTTGCAACCCCATACCAAGTAAAAGCGTTCATAACGCACTGCTGAGCATTTTTGTATTAGCCAGAATACTTCACAAACTTGAAAACTCTCATATTGCACATAAAGAGAGCGCCTAGAACCAACACATATTTGGGCCCGGAGCTCCTGAAGCTCGGTTCAGCTGGATTTTTTATTTTTTATTTTTGTACTGCAAGAAAATGTTTTATCAACTCACAATTGTTCCCCCCCCCCCAAAAAAAAAAGATGTCTAAAAGCAGAGGCTGTGCGACCCAAAGTGAGCCCCCCCCCCCCATGTTTGCCAAATGCTGGATCTGACACCCCTCCCCCACACACACACTCAAGTTTGTTTTTGCCTGCGATCGGGGACTTCCTTTGTCCCATTTCTTTGTCCTGGCAAACGGGGACCCTATTGTTCCCTATTGTGATAGCAATCGGGGCAGCGGCGGCGCTACGGGGGGGGGGGGGGGGGGGCAAGGGGTGAAAATTCCCCCAGTTACTTTCTTTCCCCCCAATTTCCCCCCCCCCCCAATTTTTTCCCCGATGGTAAGTCAATGTTTTTTCAGCAGTACAAAATTACATTAAAGATTAATGTTTGCCTCTCCCCTTAAATTTAAGCTTGCCCCCCTCTTTCCGCCCAGTTTAACAGGTCTGGTGCCGCCGCTGAACCGGGGACCTATTGTCGCTTTTGTTATTAATCTTCGGTTTGAATGCCCACCCAAACTCACATGTACACACATTTTAGGCAGCATGCAATGATAGATAATTCTCACGTAATAATTATAACTTAATATAACTCTCAAACACAATGTCTAATGTACTCTGATGGAACTCAATGCAAATGGACAATGCATGAGTACAATCACATGGGCTGTTCAATCTGTTTTACAAGACCAGTTTTATATTTTGACGCGAATACCTTTCCGTAATTTCTGATACAGATTCTTGGTTTGTCCGCCGGAAGTACCATCCTCTCTGGATGTACAACAGAAGGTAAATGCGCAACGATATATTGTAATGGCACCCAGTATGCTTATAATAATTGCTCAATAATCACGATGCCTCCTGTGTTTAATGCTTCGTTGCCCACATCTGCACGAGTGTGTGTCAACGAGCCCACAACCACAGAGCCTACAACCACTGAAGACCCTACAACTACGGAAGAACCTACAACAACGGAAGAACCTACAACAACGGAAGAACCTACAACAACGGAAGAACCTACAACAACAGAACAACCTACAACCACTGGAGAACCTACCACTGAAGAACCTACAACCACTAACAAACCTACAACCACTAAAAAACCTACAACCACTAAAGAACGTACAACCACAGAAAAACCTACAACCACTAAAGAACGTACAACCACAGAAAAACCTACAACCACGGAAGAACTTACAATAGTGGAACCTACAACCACGGAAGAACCAACAACCACAAAAGAACCTACAACCACAGAAGGACCTACAACCGTTGCAGACTTAACTTCAGAACCTTCGACAACAACGATATCTTCAACGTTGTCTCCGAAGATCCGAATCGTTGTAATTGGACCCAGTAAGTATTTTTCGTTTGATATAAGTATATATCACAGAGTTCGGTCGGAAATAATTATTTATGATTTTGAGATACAGGAGCCGTACACCATTAGCTATTATCTCCAAATGAAACTGAGAGCATTCTTATTTAAAAGCTTGCTTTGTTTTTAGATAAAATTTGAAATCCAGTGATCCATACAATCACCGGATAAAAATAATCTGGATGCATTAACACTCTTTTCTCACTAACGACACAGCAACATTATCTGTAACTTTCTTTTTGGTTTCTGTACGGAATATGGATAAATTGGCAGATATTTTTTACCATTGAACATCGCCTTAAACTGGTTTTGAAATTAACATTGTTTTTATAAAGTTTGATTTAAAACTTGAACATTTTGAATCTAACTTGTTACTGACCACAGAAACTCTTACTCTGGGTTGATTGAATTGAAGACTTATTAGCTAAAATTATGTAAAACATAATGATAAGCACAAAACAACATAAGTATATAGTTCATTACATACTTCTGGTGTAGGCATAACAATAAACCTCTTATTCACATAATATCCAGAATACAAGTTGTCTTTTGTTTCAACAGCCGTTAAACCTGATGGTGGTGAGAATGAAACTGTGGCGCTCATATTGGTCGTGATTGTAGCATTTACATGCATTTTCGTTTTACTCGTCACTATCATTACTTTAGTGATATTCCGCCCCCAATGGCTAAGGTAAGTATTATGAACTTAAAGAGGAGGTTCTTAGGAAATATTAACATGTTGACCTTCCCGCCTTTTTCGTTTGAGAGGTTATGTCAAAAGGAAAAAATATAACACAAATTTTAATATTTGTTATTTATGATGTTTGCGAAGCAGTCATAATAATAATAATAATAATAATAATGTATAGATTTATATAGCGCACGTATCCACCAACTAAGTGGCGCTCAAGGCGCATTATATTATTATCCCTGCTCATAAGGCTCATAAGGCTCATAAATCATTCCTGAAACCATCTCAGCTCCCTGGGGAGTATACAGCTCAATTGCTGCCATTTCTAGCGCATAGAGAGCAAACCATCTCTGCCTTCACAGGTACCCATTTAACCCCTGGGTAGAGAGAAGCAATTATGGTTAAGTGTCTTGCTCAAGGACACAGGTGTCACGGCCGGGGCTCGAACCCACACTCTGCTGCTGGCAACACCAGAACTTGAGTTCAGTGCGCTAGACCACGGTTTATATACACTGTAAAAAAAAATCTGTATTTTTACAGAGAAAATTTCACAGAAACAGTATGTTGTTTATTTTCACAACACTTTAAATGTAAAAATTTCATTTTTCTTGGATTTCAAATAACAAATTGCCTGTATTTTTAACATATGGATGTAAAATTATTTTACAGATTTTTGTAAACTATAAAAGCAAATTGGGGCGTTATCTTAAAAAACAAAACATTTGTATTTTTACATCAAAGTGTCTGGCGATGCTGCTGCCATCACTTTTGATGTAAATTTACAGAATATTTTTTACAGTGTAGGGCATTGGATATGATGTAGCCTATAGTGTTTCAAGATACAAGTATTTAATAATAATAATAATAATAATAATAATGTAGACTGATGTCTCATTGACTATAATTTGTTTTTCTTGACAGAGTTTTGGACCTTTGCTTCTCAAACACCGGCCCGGATTCTAGAGTGAGTTCAAAAACACCTTTTTCTAGTTATTTGTTTTATATTGATGAGGATGGTAGACCCCACATCAGTGGGTCAGCCACATGACTCAATTAGATAAAAGTGACTACCGTCTCATGACCCATCATCTTGCGAATTCAGGTATAACATTCCAAAGGATAAGGCAAAGCAACTTTATTATAATAAACCGATGTAGGATTTTAACCTGCTACATCAGGACTCACGGTGCCAGCGCTCAACCTGCAACTTTAAAAATGATTAAACAAGGTGATAGTTCACCAAATTTTCAATTTATTGTGTTCATTGGATTGGATTGGGTGTATAGTTCAGTTGGTGCGGCGCTGTTAAAAAACATGTTTGAGTTTATCTTCATATTTATCCAAAAACCTAAATTTCATGCGGATAAAAACAAAAAACATTTCCAGAACATAGTCTTTTTAGGCAATATAGTCTTTATAGTCTTATAGAATATAGTTTTTTTTGGCAATCATATATGGACAGAACAAACCATTTAACCTTACAAATAATCTTGATTTGTCTGCACACAATTTGAATTTCAGGGCGCTGCGGATGTTCGGTTTTCGAGTGAACCCAACAGTAGCAACTATCATCCTGGCCCTCAGACTAGAATATGGACGAGGAAGTTTGAAGAGTGATAGCGGTGACTCTAGATCATTGTAAGAGATTGGAGATGCTATATTCTTTAAATATTACAGACACAATCGAAATGTCCAATCGAATTACTTTACATGGGCCTACCCCTATCCCAAAATGGACCCCTCGCCCCCGCATGTACATGTACACCTTAGTACATTCCGCATGTACACACCTATATACACTGTAAAAAATGTTGGGCAACATTATTTCTCCCAGAATTGGTCAGTATTTACCACAACTGTTCACATATTTTGGCAAATAATTATCCAACATTGGGCAATGGTAAACCAACTGTGTAACCTGTTGATATGTTGACCAGTGTTTGGCAACATATCAACCGTGTTTGCCCAATATTTCTTACAGTGTATAGTCCAACCTTAGCTTGGCATCCCCCTTTGGCATCGTCTCTTCCCCTTCTTGGCATCAAGGAAGAAACCACCATCGTCGGGTTCAGATCATGATTGCAACACCATAGGTTGTATGCTGCAAATGTTGTATGATGCAAAAACCGCAGTATTAAAAACTACATTACATAAGTGTTCATTTTGGTCAACTCGCCCAATGATAATAAAGTTGACAACATTGGTAACACCTCAGATGTAAAATGTAAAATCTAACATTTTCTTATTAAACTTGTTATTTTGAAATCATAATGATAATACTATAGAAAAAACATTGACAACATGTGATCCGTCACACAAAATGTATGTAAGTAAGTTTTTGTAAAAAGTTTTTTAAAAATTGTACAAAGTAAAAAATGTATTCATATATTACGCAGTTGAAAACTCAAAGATTACATATTTGTGTAACAGGATCAAATTACCTAAACATGTATGTTCTTTGTCTACCAATGCTAATTGTTGAGTGGTGTAATTGGCAAGCATAAAATTTATGAGAAAATATTAAAAAGGAAAATTGTTTTTATAAAACATTTATCGATTAGTTTAATAGACTGACAAGCACATTAAGCATTTCTTTTAAAGATACATCACCCGTGTTTGGCTAAGACGACCCACAAAATAGAATTTATAAAGCGATCGAATATTGAAAGATAATTATCGTTGTTAAACGGGGGAGAAAAAAAAACATTATGAATTCGGATGTCAGAAACTGTAAATGAAAGCGACATTTCAAAATTGCTTGATTGTGATTCACATCCGCGCCGGCCAATTGGAAGACTGCCCATTACGCCCTCTGCTCGTTTACAATCAATTGTGTGGTCACATGCAACCTTTAATAATGAGTTTTTAATTTACTGGTATTAATCCTTGAAGGATTTTTTCGTTCAATGTCTCAAATGAAAGCTTACAACTTCTTTAACCCCAGAAAAATATCGACATTTAAATCTATTTTTACCGTCAAATCGGCCCAAACACGGGCGATATATCTTTAAAAAACGAACCTGAAAAAAGTCGAGTGTAACAATCCTGTAAATGTTAGAAGGCTCAACACTTAATAATAATAATAATAATAATAATAATAATAATAATAATAATAATAATAATAATAATAATAATAATAATAATAATAATAATAATAATAATAATAATAATAATAATAATAATAATAATAATAATAATAATAATAATAATAATAATAATAATAATAATAATAATAATAATAATAATAATAATAATGTGTGGCCTTATATAGCGCACGTATCCACCAACTAAGTGGTGCTCAAGGCGCATTATATTATTACCCCTGCTCATAAGGCTCATAAATCATTCCTGAAACCATCTCAGCTCCCTGGGGAGTATACAGCTCAATTGCTGCATGCCATTACAGCGCATATAGGGCTAATCAACCAACTCTGCCCTCACAGGTACCCATTTAACCCCTGGGTGGAGAGAAGCAATTATGGTTAAGTGTCTTGCTCAAGGACACAAGTGTCACGGCTGGGATTCGAACCCACATTCTGCTGCTAACACCAGAACTTGAGTCCGGTAAGCTAGACCGCTCGGCCACGACACTCCACTTGGCTCCACGCAGAATATATTTCTGTTAAGATATTTGTGAAAGGAGAAAGAACTTGCTAGGTTCGAGACCTAAGGCCAGTAAGTACTATTTTGCATTTATATACTACAGGTCCTTTAGGTTGTAAGCAGTTTGCAACAGTTAATTCTCTATTTATAAAATAGTACAAAAATATATTTATACATAAGTAAGACTAATTACGGTGACACCATGTGAAATTCTCAATTGAGTAGTAATTAGTTATGAAAAGAACTGGAGGTACAACTCGACGTTTCGATCAGTGGAAAAAACAATCCAATCCACAATTTACCTACTGAAATAAATCCCATATAAAACAGCATCCCTGTTCATAGATTCAGTTTTCTTTCCCCTTTCAATCTTGTTTTATTAGTCAAATTTATTTAGTTTAAACTGTGAGGGTATTGCCTACAGTCTGGACGAAGTCATTCCACAAAGAATGTTACATGGAAAAAAAATGTCTGATCAGCATAATAAATACTTCAGTCTGATAAATATATTAATGAAACAAAACATAAAATTATAGAACATTTATAACAGTTTGATAATAATGATAAATATATTATGATCAGCAAAGTAAAAATGCCATTTTGAAAAGAAAGTTCAAGAAAATAAACCAGACCCAAGAAAGAGCTATTAAACTTCTAGGGGTGTGGGCCTATAATTTATTTATTTTAATAAATAGCACATTGTCGACTAAAGAACTATCCCCCTAAAATAAATAAATAAAATAAATAAATAAATACTTTTTTACTTTTTTCAAGGAAAACTTTATTTCAAAATCCTTGAAGAATTCAGTATATACAGAATTAAAAGAATTATAATTAAATCAGAACTTGACAGTCAATTTATGAGATCAATATACATGAATTATAATGAAATCAATCAGTATAATAATTGAAACATTAAATATCAATCAGCATGTATCAGTAATAATTAAGCGGGGAAGGTGAGGACTTAGGGAAGGGAGGGAAAGGGAAGGAGGAGTGGGGCCCACTGGCGTCTGGATGTGGGCACCTCGTGCCCACTGTCAGTAGGCCCCTGTTGGGAAATGGTCAGGCCACCGGGGTGGGCGGTGAAAGACACCACGTCCCGCCGAGGAGGGGCGGCGACTACCCACGCCTCGGTGACCTGGGGAGGGAGGGAATAAATAAATAAATAAATAATAAATAAATAAATACATTAAAATTATTATTTAATTTAAAAATGTACAATATAAATAACATATTTTGATTCTACTGTTGGGCCAAGGCTAATGATTTGTATATGCTGTAATCTATATTATCCATCTATGTTATTTAGTTACATTTAGGGAACTTTAGTCTTCTCATTGATTATTCTTCATGTGATTTTTGTATATACACTCACTGGCCATAAGTATTGCAACATCCCCAAAGTTCAGTTTGGAGAACTGTGTTACAATAATTTATTATATTTTATTTACACTACTTAAGACTTCTTGAAAGTGCCTGTGTTTTGAAGTCAATGTTCTTTTTTACTGTTCTTGCTCGGAAATTATGTAATACACGATCGATGAAATCGGATTAAATGATCATCTCACCTGTTACTTGTAAAGTGCTATTTTGAGCATGTTGCAATACTTTTGGCCAGCGAGTGTATATTTTTTTGTAAAACAAAATATATGTAAAGGGGAGCCTTTACACGCTACTAGACTGATCCATCTTTGTTGTTTTTACAGCGGGTCATGGGAGGGTCTTGGATTTAATGACACTCGCCATTAACTTTATGCATACGGAACAGTATGACTTTGATTTTTGTCGTATTATTCGACTTCGGAAATAACATTCGAATCACCAAACATGAATTTATTACAATAGAGATATTTACTCTGACACAGGTATAGTTTTTATATTAATGTTTTATTCATTTATTGAAGCAATAACTAAAAATAATTTGCACACATAGACTTTTGCACGCCAGTGTACAGGGAGGTTAGAAATATCAAATTTTTATTTTAATGGTTTAGTCTTGTTTCTAGTAGTCCTGTACGTGTTTTGAGGGGATAGAATATAAAAAAGTAAAAACAAAAGTGAAATAATACCCCCTTACTATAGTTGGGACAATAATACTCAGGGTGTGTTTGCAGTTGGTGCGTTCACTGAAGTGTAGATGATGTTCTCTGGTTCCAATGGAGGGAGAAGACCAAGGGTATAGGACACCCATAGGTGAATGAACTAGTGTGTAATAGGGCGACTAAAGGGGATCGTGGGTATAGATGACCCATTGGTGAGTTTGTGAAGTAGGGTGCTCGTACTGGCTGGCATAGAATTGGTATAATTCATAAACAGTCGAAATTTCATGTAAAACTATATGATTTGGTGTAAAACTCATGATGGTATAAATCTACCCTAGAAATAATTTCATTTCATTTCATTTCATTTCATTTTCATTTATTGATTTCACAGGTAGAAAAAACAAATAAACACAAATTTACATTAAATTAACAGAAACAGAAACAAAAGTAGCACCCCTGTCGGTTTACAAAATGTAAACTAAATTACTGTCGAGTTGATCTCCTGATGCTACCACATATAGGAAGTAAACAAACATTGAATCACACAAAGAATGATAAACAACATGGCTTTAGGCACACTTTGAGATATAAAAACAATACTAAAATAAAAATATAAAAACTTAATGCTACACAGTATCAATACTCAATACTAATTGTGTCCAAGGTTCCGTAATTATTTTTGAAAAGTGACACATTTTGTATTTTATACCGTCACCGTTGTTCACGAAGTGCAAACAATCGGGGGTAAAATCATATAGTTTAATGGAATCGGTGTCTTAGTTTAATTTAAGATAACACAGTGATTGAAACTTACTGGCTCATTTATATGCAGCAGCTGCAGTAATATGACCTTATATGTTATGATCATGTGGAATATTACTTTCAGTCACTGAGTTAATCTAAAACGAGCACTCCCTGCTGATTGTGACGATTCAACTTAACCCAGCCAAACCCAACCCAGTCCGGCAAAACCCAACTCATAAACTTTCAACCCGACTCAACTCGTGACGATATTGTCCCTGTAACACATGACTTTATTGAACATTTTGATATAGCCCCTCAACTATGAGATCTGATTTGTTTTGGTGGACCCTTTCATGGGCGGATCCAGAACATTTTTTAGGGGGGGGGGGGGCTGAGAATCAAAAAAAAATTTTTTTTCAGTACTACAAAAATTACAATGAAATAATCAAAGGGAGAGAAAAACAAAGCACAGTGAGGGAATGGGAGTGCGTTCTCCCCTCCCCTCCCCTCCACCCCTCTCTCTCTCTCTCTCTCTCTCTCTCTCTCTCTCTCTCTCTCTCTCTCTCTCTCTCTCTCTCTCTCTCTCTCTCTCTCTCTCTCTCTCTCTCTCTCTCTCTCTTGGGTAAAACATGTTTTGTAAAATATTACACAATTATTTAGGTAAAATTTCGGGAAAATAAATAACACAATTGCTGTGTAAGTTAAAAATTACCTAATTTAAATGTATTAAATTTTATTTACATAATTTATGTAACTAATTCAAGTCTTTACCTGGCCCGTGTAACTTTCACCACAAGGAACTTAAGCATTGCCATGCGTTGTGTAAAAATTCACTTTTAATTGTGTAAAGCCCACCATGCATTGTGTGTGCGCGACGTGTGTGCAAAATGCTGTGTGTGCCTGTCAAGTCGACAATCGCCTCACAACATGGAGAAAAATGAGAGAGAACCTCGTGAAGTGGGGATTTGAAGAGATGTTTTTATTTTATTGTTAATAAATAAAAGAAACGTTTTTGAAACTGTACAAGTATAGTGGGGTGCCTTGTTTCATTTACATTATTTTTATTTAATAAATATGTAATAAATTATGCAGACCAAACAATGTAGTAAAAGTTTACAAGGTCAAATAGTAAAAAGAGTCTAGTATTCTACACAAAAATTTAGTATTTTTTACAAATACATTCACTAACAATTTACTTAATTTATGTTTACCTATTTAAGAGGTAAATCTTTTTACTGATTTTGAAGTAAAAGTTTACAAAATGTTTATGAAAAACTTTACCCAACACGCATTTTGTAAAACTTTAACAAACAATTAGGAGGTTCGTATACAACATTGCAAAATAGTAAAATTTACACAACTTGTGTATTTTTTTTCTGTGTGTAGATTTTTGCTCTGCAATGTTTATCAAACTGTATACATTCATGCAATTAAGAGAAGCTCGGTACAACATTTTGTTTAGTCACAACAGTATACTTGAAAACGAATTCAGCTAGGAACGGAAAATTTGTACAGATTAAAACTAGTATTAAAAATGAACTTGACATTTTTATTACTTTTGGATATTTCGTTGTATAAAATCAGTGTTTAAGAGTCAATTGCTCATCTCATTTTATGGATCTTATGATATTATTGATTAAATTTGTTCATAATATCGAAAGGTTTTAAGCTTTACGTCCAACGTAATTATGAACTTCAAGCAATAGTTCATCGTAACGATTTCCTAATATTGACTAATTGTTTTTTGTGACAGATGAAATATTTTCTCAACAAATTAGTACCACATTACTGTACGGAGGTCGTAGGACAAAATAATAAGCCAAACTATCATTTAAACAGTTCATAAATTCATTGTCATCAGGTAAAACTGGCGAAATAATAGGTTATACTTGATTTTGTGGGTAAAAAAATTAGGCCTTCTGATTTTCGCGTTTTCACGAAGTGCCAAATAGTTTTATTAATGAATTACGCATTAATTAAAGCATTTGTGTACTGTTAGTGTTAATGATAAAATTGTAAAAAAGACTAATTGTAAGCTTTTGTTACATACAAAAATCATACAGTTTGGCCACCGGAATGAGGTGATTTTAAAAAGTGCCTTCCTTCAAACGTGATTTTTCTGCCTAGAGACATTTCCAGTGTTCCGACACTTTTTGGCTCTTCGTGATATTGCCGACGACCTGTGGCCTACCTTCATCATGCTAGATCTAAGAATCTTACTTAAATCCTTGTAACAAGAACTCGTCAGTAATGGGCTAACTGTGATTGATAAGTATGGCCCTTGTATGACTTTCCATTCATTATATGTTTTGAGTCTTTGCATGGTGGAATATAGGTATCTTATTGTTTTGCGGTAACACCATGTACTGTCCAATGCTATACTATCAGAGGCATTCTTCTCATTGGGGCATGCTTGGGCAAAAAGTACGTAATTGGCTCACCCAGGTGTGTGTGCTATCTTCCTGGTATACATGCATAGTGTTGTTCTTAGCGATGAATGGAAAAGCAGGACGTTCTCCGGAACTAAATAAAGGCAGAGCGAGTTCTTATTAAAACTAATTCTACTTCGCGACAGTACATATTACATGTATTACATGGTGTTACCGCAAAACAATAAGATACCTATATTCCACCATGCAGAAGACTCAAAACATATAATGAATGGAAAGTCATACTAGGGCCATACTTATCAATCACAGTTAGCCCATTACTGACGAGTTCTTGTTACAGGATTTAAGTAAGACTCTATCTAGCATGATGCCCTTTGGGTACCGATGGCTTTATTATAATAACCCATTCCTTAATGACAACTACACTACCAAATGTCTACCTCGTAATTTGATGCAAATTGACGTTTGACCTTGTCTTAAGTGACCTTTCCACCACATAATCTTGTCTTAAGTTGGTGATTATTGATGAAGAGATCAAACTCTACATTTTCCACCAGTTTTCAGTTTTGTAGGTCTATGTCAATTAAAGTAGAATTAAAGGTCATTTGGTGCAAATTGACCTTTGACCTTTGACCTTGTCTTAAGTGACCTTTCCACCACAAAATTTTGCAGATTCATAATTAGTAGGGCTTTCTTTACAACATGGCGTGGATGGTCAGCCTTGTAGGCAAAAGTCAAATAAAAGTGAATTTTGGGGGTAATTAAAAAGGCCCCCTCCCCCACCCACCACTGACTCCACTTAAGACAAGGGTTTGGTCAGGTAGGCTACCTGTACCCAACCAAATAGTCAAAGCTTTTGTAGGTTTCATGTCAAATAAATCTCAGCTAGCTCTTGGACTATAACACACACAAATCGACTAGCTGCCCCATTTATAGTTGGTAAATGTTTTGAAAGGCTTCGAGTTGCGATTACGATGAGGCTAGACTTGATTTCAAGTCTGAGATCGCGGTTATTTTTGTCTGCATCAGCCACGCAAAACGCCGTTTACCCCTATACTGGCTATCACAGCCCAAACTCGTGTGATTGAAGGTTAATGTCGGAGGTTAATACACAAGAGGGCGCTATTTAATGCGATACTGCAGAGCCGTATTGGCTTCAGGCAGACAAAAACCACGATCACAGACTTGGAACCAAGTCTACGATGAGGCCCGTGACTGACATATTGTTCCGTTTGAAGCTTTTAGCTTGTAAATAGTTTCGGGACAAACAGGTCCACATGAAGACTTACAGAGGTGATTTGCCAGATGAAATGGAGATATTTCCTATAATCAACTAAAATCTCCTTAAAATAGTTATTTTTACTCTGGTCCAAAAAAAAAAATAATAAATAACAAAAAATCGCTTTCGCACTTTCTCCCGAGTTTTACCCCATGCTCATCGTATGTAGGCAGTAATTGCTGGGTAAGATCCAGTAAACTTATAACTAAAAAAAAAAACGCTTACAGTCACTCCCGATCGAAATTAAGGCCTTGTATGAATTGATCGTGTCATTTGCTACCACCAATAAAAAAAAATCAGCCTTGAATAGAGACTAAATGCGAGTTTTACATTTTGCAATGGGGATTTCAGAACAAATGGCAAATAAAGTTAAAACATTTAAAATCTTCCCGAGTCATAAAAGGACAAATTTAACTAGAGGTATTGAGTTTGTAGAAAACAAACTCGGGGTGTTTGAGTGTGCATCATATGTGATGACGTCATCACCTAAAGTTGTTAAAAGACAAGAGTTACTTCAGGAGATGAGTTTTAATAATATATAATTAAAATAACATATAATGTGCTATACTGAATACATTAACTTCTGGTTCAGTCATCCCATATAATTTTCAATTCTTCCAACCGTAATTTCTGGTTCAGTCATGTGAAGTCATTCATACTTCACAAAATGTTTCCTCATAATATGGGTGTCAATTGTGCCAAATTTGGTAAAATTCTGTCTGTTTTCTCAAGATAGCAAAAAGTGACTTTTTAAAAACCTGCCGCTAGAGGGCGCTGTTAAGAGCGATGACGTCACCAAATATCTTTTTGAAAAGAGCAGATCCCACTTAACATATAAACCTAGAATGCTTTTTTCAAATACCCTTTCAGATTTGCGTCAATTTATAAAGAGCTTTTTAAACTTGAACTTCCAGTTTGGACCGGAAGTAAGGGTCAATAGGGTCATGTCTGTATATCAAATATCGAGTCCTCCATGTTCTGTATGATTATGAAGGAATCAAGAAATTATCTATTATGGTTCACGAGATATAAATTATATTCTTTTAATTATAATTAATTACGTAATAATTCATTAGATGACCTCACCATGACGTCACAGCATTACCTGGAACTATATGTTAAAGTCCAACTATGTGTTCAGTTTTAAGGTTCTTTGAACTCCGCAACTATGTTTTGGCTGTACAAATACATTTACAATTACAGAATACAGTATGTCCCAAAAAAAGTATCACTAACTATTTCTGAAAATATACCAAAACCACGAAATAAATTTTGGAACTTTTTCAATTGCACAGATACTCCTAATCCTTAGGCCAAGAATTAGGAGTATCTGTGCAATTGAAAAAGTTCCAAAATGTATTTCGGGGTTTTGGTATATTTTCAGAAATAGTTAGAGTGACACTTTTTGGGACATACTGTAGTGATTCAGAATATTTCTTCACTTAAA
Organism: Zoroaster sp. YZ-2022; assembly: GCA_029582265.1. Taxonomy (NCBI): domain Eukaryota; kingdom Metazoa; phylum Echinodermata; class Asteroidea; order Forcipulatida; family Zoroasteridae; genus Zoroaster; species Zoroaster sp. YZ-2022. The sequence goes on along the minus strand of CM055821.1, from coordinate 9,049,790 downwards.
CTTCCGTTTTCGATCAGGAGATGTCAGATTAGGGTCATGTCTGTGAACGAAATGTGACCTAGTTCAAGATCTTTCAGATGATGCAAAGACTGAAAATATCTTTTGTGGTTCATTTTTTGAAATATTAAACTTTGATTTAGTGTAATTCGATATCTGATGACCTCACCATGACGTCACAACTTAGTATACAACTTAGGTCTAATTATGTGTGAAGCTTTAAGGTTCTGTGAACTCTGCAAATATGTTTTTGTCTCTGGATAAGTCTTATTAAGAAAAAACCAAACAATAACAAGGTGTTCGCATTGTCGCTCGAACACCTAATAATTTTAGCACACATACAACTACATGTATGTCTACACTTTTTAGTATTTATTGCATCTGAGCTTTTGATCTGCAAATGTACATTTCCCACACAAATTAACAAAAAAAGGAAATTGGATCATCATCATATTCGACAAATGATATTCAAATTAAAGTTTCCTAGGCCTATATATGCAAAGCAGTTACTTGATGACTGCTGTATTATAGAATATTAGAAGTCTATTACATACAGCTAATAGACCCCCCCCCCCATTACAATGTATATGTATGTATAATAGAGTTACTGAGCTTAAGGAGAGGACCCAATCGTACCCCATCCTTTTTCTGAATACAATGAGGTAACCGGGGGTGACTTAAAGGGACAATATCGTCATGACAACAGAATATCAACAGGGCATGAAATCATTGAGATGACCTGCGTATTATTTTCAGTCACTGAGTTACTGTAAAACTAGCACTCCGATTGCATGCCCTGTTGATCATGACGATATTGTCCATTTAACAGATGCACAACAATTGAAGCCTATACTTTTCTTCGAATTGATATTTTTTTCAGTGGGAACAATGGTGGAGGAGGGGGAACATCCTTTCTGAGCGGAAGGCATGTGCTACCCAAATCTTTCGGTGGGGGAAACAGAATAGCAAATTTGTGAACAAACAAATTTAAAGCATATTTTCTATTTGACAGATTCGATTCCATAGATCGGCCACTTTTTACTTTGCAAAAATAACACCTGCATTTTTAAAATATATATTTTATTAAGTTAAGGACATGTAATATTTGAAAGACAGTATTTGTAATTGCTGTGGGAAGTTTCATCACACCCCGCATAACAGAAGAGTTTCTGAAAAAACAGAAAAAAGTTTGACTTCATGTGTTGATCCTAATAAGTATCTTCAGTAATACACACTTTGGTGAATGTTGCACACATGATACACGCATGGTAATATCCAATTCAATTGTGCACCTAAAGTGTACACCCAAACTATTACGAGTACAATTTACATGTACATGTACTCATATGGGAGATTTACCATATGCATCCTTATGTAAAATTACCTAAAACTGTATTAACCCTAACCCTGCCAGACGCAGCAAAGTGCATCAGGTGGAAAAGTCTGGTGCACTTTGATGGATTCAGCTGTCAACACCAGTGCATAAGCAGCCAAGTCTGTTTCTATTGAGAGCTGGTCCCATTGAACAATGCCAGAGTTGTATCCTGCTGCGTTTGGTGACCACAGACTCTGAGGCAGTTCGGCCTTGAGATTTGTGATCTGATGGATTTTGCTGCACTGGGCAGTCAAGTCACTTTGACAAACGATGCAATCTGTTGCGTCTGGCAGGGTTTCTAGCCAAAATACCCTGGAGGGTTAGGGTTAATGATACAAACCACTTTATACAGAAATCACTTATGTTGTTTGAGTGAAACCCAACTGTCCAGAGATATCTAACAAAAACCCTGCTAAAGAAATCCAATAAAAACCACACGCATAAAAACCCATTTACATGGCAAAACCAAACTCCAATCAACACATCCCAGCTGACAGTTCCTTGTGGAGTATCGAGGGCAAGCCTTGTGGCTGTGCCACGTTTAAGCTTGCTCTGTCATTAAAAGGTCCATTAGCTTGCTTGTGTCGAGTCCGTTTAGCTACAAACAAATTTCAACAGAAAAACAGAACGATAGAAGTTAATGGGTTGTCTTTACATTGGGGACAACAAATCTTAAAGATATGTATTCAGCGTTAGCATTGTGCTATGCAATCCAAGCCATACCGTTCACCACAAATGCAATTTTTGACGTTTGTTGGACTATAACTTACCTTTGATTACTTGTATAATGTTATTGTTTATGCCTTAAGGGCTTCCCCTACAGCCTTTATGATCTTCTGAAGCTTGTCAGCCGAGTCAACATAGCCGTCTCCTTGCTACAAAGAGGGAAAAAAGGCAAATTGTATTTTAGTTACAAAGGATTGCGAAGAAATAAGAAAGACATTTTACATGCATCAAAATTGCTCAATGCAGTATTTTAGCAGAGATGGTGGAGTAGCTCCGTTATTAACCATTCTTTGCATCATTCTTGTGCATAAAGACGCCGACATATCCATATGAACCACATGGTGGTTGACGTATTTTATTCCCAGGAAACCCATACACCCAGTTGTGCATTCCAGGCTTTGTATAATATTATCAATTCTGATGATAGTAAATTAAACACACAAACAAAAACTAGAAATTTAAGATCCAACAAAACATGCTTGAGAACTTTTGTGGTCTTCCTTGTAAAAGCTTACACCCTGTAGGTGCTCCCTTCCCCTAAGCAATACATGATAACTGACATGAAGGCAGACTTACCTTCTTGGAGTGGACCAACTTATCGTTGACGGAGACCTCCAAGTAACCAGTGACACCGGCGGTCGATTCGCCTTCCTATGAGTAGATATCCATCCAAGAAGGGAATAAACAATTGCTCTCAATTTTTCTCAACAGTAATATGATGTAGCACTATCTAACCCCAACACGTTATACTGAAATACAGATTTACCTAAATTTTGTGCTTGATTCTCTAAAAAATATCAAACTCGATGAGACTACCCATGAACATTTCTTAATTTATTAATTAATTTTTATTACCAAACTTAACATTAAACCTTTTCATGCTTCAGTGTTTTGTTCGGCTACTTACGAATTCAAGTTGGTCCTCGCCAAATTCATCGATTATTTCCGACTTTAGGCGACGGAACTGTGGGAAACAACAAATATCAACAGATTTAACTCCACTTGGAGTGCCAAGGTCGAGCGGTTTAGTGCATCAGATTTGTGTTCTGATGGCCGAGTCGTCAGAATGTGGGTTCGAATCCCAACCACGACCATGGTGCTTGTGTCCTTAAGCAAGACGCTTTACCATAATTGCTTCTCTCCACCCAGGGGGGTAAATGGGTACCTGTGAGGGCAGAGTTGGTCGTTGTGTTTGTTTAGCTGAGATGGTTTCAGGAATAATTTATGAGCCTGATGGGCAGGGGTAATAATATAATGAGCACCAGTTTGGTGGATACGTGCGCTATATAAGTCCACATTATTATTATTATTAATTATTATTAATTATTATTAATGAATTATTTACTTCTTGGACTACATGTTACACAAAAATGGAATGTGGAGGTTTAAGAGTTAAATTACATGGTACATCTTATTTCAAAGAAAGTAAGCATAATGGCAACTTTAATGTGCATATTTGTTTGCGTTTTCTCTGAAACGAAAGCACTTCAGACTATTTTTTTTCATCATTATAGGAATCTTTATTTACTTCACATCAAGTTAGCTTTTGGATAATAAGTTGCATAGTAGTTTTGTAATCCAATGTTATACCTTTCCTTAAACATGAAGTATGAATACATGCAGATTACCAGTGTGACAACATTTTAAATCTTCACACTTTTGGGCTGTGAAGATTGCCCAACTTGTTGGGTAAATTTATATATCAATTTAAGAAAATGACTAAATGAGAATTAAGAAAGCCCACCTTGGCCGCGTAGCCTCACCCACCGCTGAAAAGACACAAAAATTGTAAAAGAAATTAGCATTATCAGCACCAAATTAGCATCACAATCTGGACTTGGTTTTTTTTTTTTTTTTAATTCTATAACAGAACAATCAAACAGATTGTCGAACCTAACCGCCACTTGTGAACGTTAAGCATGTGTTTTTAGCAGACTACTGAATGGCCAACATCTCACTGGATGCACATACATTCATTGCTCAAAATATCGTTTCCAAATCCAATCCTCACTTGACTAACAAACGTTACCCTTCCCTCATTAAGCGTGTCCTCTATCATCTTTGAAAGGAAAATCGGTGATATTTGTCACATTGAGAGAAAAGTGGCGGTTGTATTCTACATTATTTCCGAACAATCAGCTGTTAAATTGTATATTGTACAATTATTGACTTCAATTATATTGTGTGGGTATTTTTTTGACAAATGATCAACATTTTTGCATGTCATTGTTGCATGTGGTCCTACAACAATACAACACTAGAGTTGGGCCAGTCCCAATGCTACACGCTCTTTGCTAAAGTGAAGGATTTTGGAGGATTGAGGTTATTAGGCATACTTGCCTTTCCATGGTACATGTACATCCATGTTTGTTGTAGTGATTGCAAGGTCAGTGCTTGGGTCAATGGACACTGTTTATTGCTCCATGCATGCAGGGAGGGTCCCTGGCCATGTACATGTATCACAGATTAGAAACATGTGTGCATACATGTCATGTGCTTGCTTTACTACTGAAGGATTTTGGATGATTCAGGTTATGTGTAAGCAAATGGGCCAAGGGAGTTAGGGTTAACAAATGACATAAGGTAGAATGTTGTATCCAACCGCCACTTTTTCTCATTCAATATAACCAATAATGTAATCTTACCTACGCAGTAAGGTGGAGAACATATGGATGATGATGGACATGTACTTCAAATTATTCCAGGATATTTATTTCATGAAAAATCAGGCATTTTTGGTATAGGCCTACCATGTACAATGACTTCCTCAGTCATGTCAGTTTGATCTTGTCAACTCTCCCATTAGTGAACACGGTCACTGTACATGCACAGTGGCAACTATAATAGGATCCTTCTATTTTCTGAAGGGGAGGATTTTTTAGAACTAGAAGGGAAATCAAGTCCGAAAACCATCGGAAAGAATGTCGTATCCGGCCGCCACTTTTTAAGGGCTTTTTTGGATTTTTTTTGCAACCACTAATTAACCAGTTAAAAAAAAAAAAATCAGTCTATCAATTTTTGGTGGTACAGAAAGCGAAAACTATCTTTAAAATCCACTTTTATGATGATTTTCGGACTTGATTTCCCTTCTAAAAAAATCCTCCCCTTCAGAAAATAGAAGGATCCTATTATAGTTGCCACTACGCATGTACAATGACTGTGTTGGTCACTAATTGTGGAGTTTACAAGATCAGACTGACATGACTGAGGAAGTCATCGTATAGGCCTACCAAAAATGCCTGATTTTTCATGAAATAAATATCCTGGAATAATTTGAAGTATATGTCCATCATCATCCATATGTTCTCCACCTTACCAGGTAGGTAAGATTACATTATTGGTTATATTTAATGAAAAATAGTGGCGGCCAGATATGACATTCTACCCAAACCATCATAAAACTAAAAGTGTATTTTCAAAAAGATAATTTTCATTTTCTGCACCCCCAAAAATCGATAGAATCATATTTTTAACTGGTTAGTGGTTGCAAAAACATTCCAAGGAAACCCTTAAAAAGTGGCGGTCGGATACGACATTCTTTCCATGACATTTGGAGGAAGAAGAAAATAATCTGTGTCGAGTTTCTTTGGGCATGAAGGAAGGAACTTCCTTTTAGAGGTCGAGTCAGTCAACGGTCGAGTTACTCATTGGTCGAGTTGGTCAATAGACAAGTTTGTGATAGTCGAGTTTGTCAACGGACCGGGCCTACAAAATGTTCAAGCGCCACATTGTATTGTAGTGAAAACTGCAGAAAAAGTAACCTCCAACATTCCTGATATAATGAACTCACCAGTAAAGTACGTAAATCTTCACTTTAGCCATTTTGACAAGTTTTTTTTTTATATATCTTTACTTGCAAAGTGATCCTGTCTGTGACTGTGTGTTACTCCGTCAAGGTATGCATAATATGGGCGCGGTCCGTGTATATAGTGACGTCGTCGTACCGTTTATGTGGATTCCGTCGTCACGCTTGCTCGATCTCGAGCGCGATCCCATCATCATCGCACGCGGATTAATTTGCAGTTACTAGGCCCTACTCGGCCTCATATCATGAGCATGCACATCATATCATCAGGCCATGGATGGAGCCACTAGTATCGATAAATGTGTTGAAACAGTCGCGCGGTATTTATAATAAGATAATACAAAATTACTCAATTAAAAAAAGCATAGATCCAATAAAAGGGGCCACAATACGATATTAAAAAACAGTTTATTCAAATAAATCTCCCAGGACAACGGGACCCCGCTGCCCCGGGACTCCTGTTCCCTAGATCCGTGCCCTACATTTTTGTGTTCGGTACCATGAAATCGATACTTTTTTTCGGTTTCGGTCCATTGCTGATCCGAGATGTTTGGCTCCAGCCCACTGATCTATTACACTGAGAGATCTGTGCTCCAGCCTCAATTTTAATTAGTATAGAGCGTGTTATGTAAGGGGCATCATTATGTAAAGTGGACACTGAATTAGAGTGATTCTGTCTATTGTTGAATTCTGTCTATTGTTGTATTAGAGTGATTCTGTTGTCAGAATATCGTCTTTGCCAAGCATATTCTGACCAGGGCCAGTTGGCCTTTTTTTTTACAACTATTGTTCCTTGTAATTTTATATTGCATTGTTCTTACCATGTATTTTGTTTTTCTTGTTTACACTGATGTGTCACTGCGCCATGAGCGTCTCTTTTGACGGATATCGGCGCATTACAAACGTGCATTATTATTATTATTATTATTATTATTATTATTATTATTATTATTATTATTATTATTATTATTATTATTATTATTATTATTATTATTATTATTATTATTATTATTATTATTATTATTATTATTATTATTATTATTATTATTTCGCGTTAGCACAGCATGAAAAGAAAGATCTTGTTTTCCTTTCTGCCGGTTACACCTCGAGTCAAGCTACGTCCACGGTAGCCTTAGATCTCGAGTGTCTTTCGCAGAATCCTTGCTGTCCCTAAGAGTGCCGCCTTCTGTAGTAATTCTACTCTAACAGATGTTCCTATCTCCTTGAGATGTTTCTCCAACGCCTTCGGGATTGTACCCAGTGCTCCCACTACCACAGGAATAACCTTGACCTTGACTTGCCACAGCTTGCGGAGTTCTCTCGCTAAATCCTGGTATTTCTGTACCTTCTCCTTCACCTTCGAAGCTACTCTACTATCACCCGGCACAGCTATATCAATAAGATGACACATCTTTGCATGCTTATCCAAGACAACAACATCCGGCCGTCTATGTTGTATAACATGATCTGTCTGGATGTTGAAGTCCCAGAGAATCTTGACATGATCCGTTTCTTCAACCTTTTCCGGCACATGGTCGTACCACTTCGATTGCACCTTGACTCCGTACTTCTTACACAGATCCCAATGGATCACCTTGGCCAACTTGTCGTGTCTGCCTTTGTACTCTGTCTGAGCATGCACTCTGCATTCGCTGACAATGTGAAATACAGTCTCCTCCGCCGCATTGCACATTCTGCACATAGAAGAGACATCTGACTTCTCGATCCTTGCCTTCATCACATTCGTCGGCAGAGACTGGTCTTGCGCTGCAGTAATCAGACCCTCAGTTTCTTTCTTTAGCTCTCCTCTCCTCAACCATTCCCAAGTCTTGCTACTTGCCACTTCTTCAGTACATCTCAGGAATCGGCCGTGAAGTGGTTTTTCCTGCCAATCTCGTGTTCTTTCTTCTCTTCTTTGATTCTTATACTCCTTTGGACCTAATTCGTCTGCCCTTCATGTATTTCTGCGCAACCTTCAACAACTTTTCCCGAGTACTTCTTACATGACACTGCAAGCTCCTTCTCTCGATGTTAACACTGTCTGATACACTAAGTAACCCTCTTCCGCCCTCTGACCTCGGTAGATAGAGTCTGCTGACATTCGACCGTGGATGTAACATACCGTATTATCCGTACATCGTCATCACTTTCCTCGTTTTCCTGTCAGCAACATCTAGATCTGCCTTAGTCCACTCGACAATTCCCGCACTGTATCTCATTAGTGACACAGCCCAAGTGTTGATCGCCTTTATCATATTCCCTCCATTCAGCTTGGACTTCAAACACTTCTTCACTCGTCTTATATACTCTTTCTTAAGTCTCTCTTTCGATTCCTCGTGCAGTACATGATCTGCTTCAAGCACTCCAAGATACTTATAACTTTCTTCTTCACCCAACGCCCTCAATTGTGTGCCATCTGGTAAAGCAATTCCATCCGAATGTACCCTTTTACCCCTCTTCATGGTCATCGCAGCACATTTCTCCAGACCAAACTTCATGCCGATGTCATCGCTGAAGATCCGTACAGTCTGCACCAAGGAATCAATCTCTTTCTCGTTCTTCGCAAACAACTTCAGGTCGTCCATGAAGAGAAGATGATTAATCCTGCATCCATCCTTCGTCATCTCGTATCCCGCTCTAACCTTCCGCAAAATCATCGTCAAAGGGAACAGCGCCAAAACAAACAACAGTGGAGACAGAGAATCACCCTGGAAAATACCTCGTCTGATGTTTACCTTACCAAGACATTCATCGCTGGCCATCAGATTTGTTCTCCATGTCTTCATGCTCTCACCCAGAAGACATTTCACCGCATCAGCTGCCCCTATCATATCCAAACATTCCATAATCCACGAGTGTGATACCATGTCGTATGCCTTCTTGTAATCTATCCATGCCATGGCCAGATTAGTTTTCCTGTTCCTACAGTCCTTTAGCACCGTCTTATCAATGATGAGTTGGTCTTTCGTTCCTCTTGACCGCTTCTTGCAACCTTTCTGCTCATCTGGAAATAACTGCTGATCTTCTATGTGGCTATACAGATCTTCTGCAATGATACCGGTCAGAAGTTTATACATCATGGGTAGACATGTAATAGGTCGATAGTTACTTGCAACGTTACCCTTCTTAATGTCCTTCATGATGAGAACCGTTCTTGCTTCAGTCATCCACGTCGGAACGTTGCCACGCACTAAGCATTGTTGCAGCTGCTGGGCTATTCTTTCGTGAAGACTACTGAAGTTCTTTAGCCAGTATCCGTGCACTTGGTCTGGTCCCGGAGCTTTCCAATTTGGCACTTTCCTCAACTGTTTCTTCACCTTGCTCACATCAATCTGAAATCCCTCTTGTTGTTGTACATTCTTTAACTCGTCTTTCACGTCGGCTAACCATTCTGCTTGTCTGTTATGATCACCAGGCTGATCCCAAAGGCCACCCCAAAAATTCCTTGCCTCTGCTGGCTCTGGGCCCACTTGTGAGTTGTCACATTTCCCGTCCATTTCTTTGAATAATTGACGTTGATTTGTACTGAATAGGCGATTTTGATGAAACTGCCTGACTCTGTCATCGTACCTCTTTACTTTCGCAGCCTTCGCCTTGACCCTTTGCTTTATTTCTTCCTTAACTACACTCATCCCCTTTCCTTTTACTTGATACTTCTTCATTAATATGTTCCTCATATCTGAATCTTTCATTGCACCTCTATCCATTTGCTCTATTCTACTGAGATCTTTGCGTAACTCGTTAATTTGGCCCTCAAGTCTGCGTTTCCACCAAGGTTTATTATCTTTAGGCCTATGTCGTGATTGTGAATGTGAAGATTTTACCCCTGATCTCTCCGCTACTACAACTGCACCTGCAAAGACAAGATCGTTAATTTCAGAAAGATTAGTAGTACTTACCGTCCCAAGGATTCTACTTACCATAGCTGACACATTTGTCAGCTTTTTCCTTGGGACCTGGCGCAATGCAGGAATACTCCACTTACCTGTCCCTTTTACCGATACCATTACCTCTTCAATCCTCTTCCTAATCTCTAGCTCTTCCTCCGTCAAGTCTTCTGTTCCCTCTTCTATTCCTCCACTGACCTCATCCGCACTCTGGGAACTTGCCAGCTCACCAGCGATCACGTTGTCCAGTTCCTCCTCCTGCACTTCTTCATCCCCAGCCTCTGTCCGTGATATTATTCTACTCATCTCTTCCACCTCAACTTTCGTTAGCCACTGATTATGTTTGATTTGTTTTACCTGGTCGGCAAGCCGCTGTTCGCTTATTTCAAACTTGCCTTTATCTTGCCATATGTTAATCATTCTCCTTCTGTACCCTCTGTTCTCTGGCTTGCTCCTTATAAAACATTCCATTGCAATTCTGTTATCGTCCTTACTCCACTTTCTCCTGTTTACAGCACGAATTCTGTTATTGTTCTGAGCAGTGTGTGTATCTGGCGGTACCTGCTCAAGCATACCGACCAGAACGGGCGATGGACTTCCTCTTTGAGAGTTTGTCGCTGATTCACCGTTGAGTTGATGCTGCATAGCATTCATTATTATCATCACAAAATTGTGAGAAAAGTTGTATTGTTTCAGGGGAAATTACATGCAAAAGCGATGTGTATTTCACCCTGCAGTAGTTCACTCAGCGTTAGTTGCTATCAAGATGTTCTAAAGGACGCAGATGGAACGCGTGTCTCACTGCTAACTATATACACTGAGTAACGTACGTTGTAAAGAGTCTTCCGAAATCGGAGAAATCCAAAAGGTTTTTACAGTAAAAAGCCACAAGATCTTTAATGGCCGATGTTGAAACTTACCCTGTAGAGTCTACTTGGTAGCACCTACAAGGAGTACACTTTTGGTAATGATTATACGACGGGAAACAATAAATATTTTCGCTTGAATCGAGAGCCGATCTGTCGCAGTGTTTCTTGTCTCGACGCCATCATATTATTATTATTATTATTATTATTATTATTATTATTATTATTATTATTATTATTATTATTATTATTATTATTATTATTATTATTATTATTATTATTATTATTATTATTATTATTATTATTATTATTATTATTATTATTATTATTATTATTATTATTATTATTATTATTATTATTATTATTATTATTATTATTATTATTATTATTATTATTATTATTATTATTATTATTATTATTATTATTATTATTTCGCGTTAGCACAACATGAAAAGAAAGATCTTGTTTTCCTTTCTGCCGGTTACACCTCGAGTCAAGCTACGTCCCGTAGCCTTAGATCTCAAGTGTCTTTCGCAGAATCCTTGCTGTCCCTAAGAGCGCCGCCTTCTGTAGTAATTCTACTCTAACAGATGTTCCTATCTCCTTGAGATGTTTCTCCAACGCCTTTGGGATTGTACCCAGTGCTCCCACTACCACAGGAATAACCTTCACCTTGACTTGCCACAGCTTGCGGAGTTCTCTCGCTAAATCCTGATATTTCTGTACCTTCTCCTTCTCCTTCGAAGCAACTCTACTATCACCCGGCACAGCTATATCAATAAGATGACACATCTTTGCATGCTTATCCAAGACAACAACATCCGGCCGTCTATGTTCTATAACATGATCTGTCTGGATGTTGAAGTCCCAGAGAATCTTGACATGATCCGTTTCTTCAACCTTTTCCGGCACATGGTCGTACCACTTCGATTGCACCTTGACACCGTACTTCTTACACAGATCCCAATGGATCACCTTGGCCAACTTGTCGTGTCTGCCTTTGTACTCTGTCTGAGCATGCACTCTGCATTCGCTGACAATGTGAAATACAGTCTCCTCCGCCGCATTGCACATTCTGCACATAGAAGAGACATCTGACTTCTCGATCTTTGTCTTCATCATATTCGTCGGCAGAGACTGGTCTTGCGCTGCAGTAATCAGACCCTCAGTTTCTTTCTTTAGTTCTCCTCTCCTCAACTATTCCCAAGTCTTGCTACTTGCCACTTCTTCTGTACATCTCAGGAATCGGCCGTGAAGTGGTTTTTCCTGCCAATCTCGTGTTCTTTCTTCTCTTCTTTGATTCTTATACTCCTTTGGACCTAATTCGTCTGCCTTCATGTATTTCTGCGCAACCTTCAACAACTTTTCCCGAGTACTTCTTACATGACACTGCAAGCTCCTTCTCTCGATGTTAACGCTGTCTGATACACTAAGTAACCCTCTTCCGCCCTCTGACCTTGGTAGATAGAGTCTGCTGACATTCGACCGTGGATGTAACATACCGTACATCGTCATTACTTTCCTCGTTTTCCTGTCAGCAACATCTAGATCTGCCTTAGTCCACTCGACAATTCCCGCACTGTATCTCATTAGTGACACAGCCCAAGTGTTGATCGCCTTTATCATATTCCCTCCATTCAGCTTGGACTTCAAACACTTCTTCACTCGTCTTATATACTCTTTCTTAAGTCTCTCTTTCGATTCCTCGTGCAGTACATGATCTGCTTCAAGCACTCCAAGATACTTATAACTTTCTTCTTCACCCAACGCCCTCAATTGTGTGCCATCTGGTAAAGCAATTCCATCCGAATGTACCCTTTTACCCCTCTTCATGGTCATCGCAGCACATTTCTCCAGACCAAACTTCATGCCGATGTCATCGCTGAAGATCCGTACAGTCTGCACCAAGGAATCAATCTCTTTCTCGTTCTTCGCAAACAACTTCAGGTCGTCCATGAAGAGAAGATGATTAATCTTGCATCCATCCTTCGTCATCTCGCATCCCGCACTAACCTTCCGCAAAATCATCGTCAAAGGGAACAGCGCCAAAACAAACAACAGTAGAGACAGAGAATCACCCTGGAAAATACCTCGTCTGATGTTTACCTTACCAAGACATTCATCACTAGCCGTCAGATTTGTTCTCCATGTCTTCATGCTCTCACCCAGAAGACATTTCACCGCATCAGCTGCCCCTATCATATCCAAACATTCCATAATCCACGAGTGTGATACCATGTCGTATGCCTTCTTGTAATCTATCCATGCCATGGCCAGATTAGTTTTCCTGTTCCTACAGTCCTTTAGCACCGTCTTATCAATGATGAGTTGGTCTTTCGTTCCTCTTGACCGCTTCTTGCAACCTTTCTGCTCATCTGGAAATAACTGCTGATCTTCTATGTGGCTATACAGATCTTCTGCAATGATACCGGTCAGAAGTTTATACATCATGGGTAGACATGTAATAGGTCGATAGTTACTTGCAACGTTACCCTTCTTAATGTCCTTCATGATGAGAACCGTTCTTGCTTCAGTCATCCACGTCGGAACGTTGCCACGCACTAAGCATTGTTGCAGCTGCTGGGCTATTCTTTCGTGAAGACTACTGAAGTTCTTTAGCCAGTATCCGTGCACTTGGTCTGGTCCCGGGGCTTTCCAATTCGGCACTTTCCTCAACTGTTTCTTCACCTTGCTCACATCAATCTGAAATCCCTCTTGTTGTTGTTATTATTATTATTATTATTATTATTATTATTATTATTATTATTATTATTATTATTATTATTATTATTATTATTATTATTATTATTATTATTATTATTATTATTATTATTATTATTATTATTATTATTATTATTATTATTATTATTATTATTATTATTATTATTATTATTATTATTATTATTATTATTATTATTATTATTATTATTATTATTATTATTATTATTATTATTATTATTATTATTATTATTATTATTATTATTATTATTATTATTATTATTATTATTATTATTATTATTATTATATATTAAGTTCGGAAATAGAGGTTGAAAGCAGAAAGTCCCATTTTCGTCCTCACACCCCTTACCCTATACAATATACAAAATCAATCGATCCCCCAACTACGTAAAAGGCTTGTGTCCCAAGTTGTGTGATCCCCGCTGCCGTTACCCAGGTTGTTTGCATCTGACCGGGGCTTGATCCCTGGCTACTCGGCAGATATGGTTTGGCCTCTGACCTGGCCCCATAGAGCAATAGATAATTGGCATAAGTGGACCGCCCACCAACATAGGCGCTGGTTAGCTCAGTTGATAGAGCGCTCATACGGTAATCGAGAGGTCGCGGGTTCGAGTCCGGCATCAGCCAATTTTTCTTTGCTCGCTACCCGTTTATAATATTTCAGGTCAGTTTCTCCATATAAATCTACTTTGTGTACAACCACATAAAAGGCTTGTGTCCCGTTAATTGTGTGATCCCTGCTACTGCCGTTACCCGGGTTGTTTGCATCTGACCGGGGCTTGATTCCTGGCTACTCGGCAGATATGGTTTGGCCTTTGACCTGGCCCCCATAGAGCAATAGATAATTGGCATAAGTGGACCGCCCACGAACATAGGGGCTGGTTAGCTCAGTTGATAGAGCGCTCGTACGGTAATCGAGAGGTCGCGGGTTCGAGTCCGGAATCAGCCAATTTTTCTTTGCCCGCGAACCGTTTATATATATATATAGAGAGAGAGAGAGAGAGAGAGAGAGAGAGAGCGCTCGTACGGTAGAGCGCTCGTACGGTAATCGTTTATATATATATATATATATATATATATATATATATATATATATATATATATATATATATATAAATAAACGATTACCGTACGAGCGCTCTATCAACTGAGCTAACCAGCCCCTATGTTGGTGGGCGGTCCACTTATGCCAATTATCTATTGCTCTATGGGGCCAGGTCAGAGGCCAAACCATAATCTGCCGAGTAGCCAGGGATCAAGCCCTGGTCAGATGCAAACAACCCGGGTAACGGCAGTAGCGGGGATCACACAATTAAATAAATAAAATATACGGGTAGCGAGCAAAGAAAAAATATATATTAGACTAATATATATATTAGACTGTAAATGCTTCCATTCTCGAATCAAGATATACACGTATACAAACCAACCTGTGAAAGATTCACATTATTTCACTGTATTGTTAGCGAGAATTAGTAAAAATGCATCCGGGTTGTACGTATTCAGTCCAACGGATAACAGAAATACATTTTGGAAATTATTTCACCGATTTTATTAAACTGTGATAGCACCCGAGACAGGAATGTTTCAGGGGATGTTTGAGTTCCATTATCAACTCGATCTACACCAGATAAACTGAACATTTATATTTTTCTAGATTATAGTGGCTTAAACTTTATTGTATAGGGACTATGACGATGACTAGAGCACAAAAGTTTAAACATATAGAGAAGAATCACAAATCTCAGATTAAACAAATGGTGTTACCGCATAATATATTTTTATTATTCTCGAAAAAGTAACATTAAATGATCACTGATTTTTATTTTTTTAAATTATTATTTTATTTTTATTTTTTATTTTTTATTTACTGTCAGTCACCCTAAACAAGGTTTAGGGGTTACATATATGATATGTCATCCACTATTTAAGCATACGTGATTATATTTGTTGATGTTTTTCTTAAACTTAAAGAGATCGTAATATTTTTCTAAATTGTAGTGGCTCAAGTTAAACTTTATTGTATAGGGACAATGACGATGACTAGAGCACGACTAAGTTTAAACATAGAGAAGACCTATACAGTTCTTTTCAGAATCACAAATCTCAGATTAAACAAAATGGTGTTATCGCATAATATATTTTTATTATTCTCGAAAAAGTAACATAAAATGATCACTGATTTTTTAACATTTATTTATTTATTTATTTATTGCCAGTCACCCTAAACAAGGCCAACAGCCACTAAAGTGTAAGGAGTTATGTCATCCACCATTTAAGCATACAAGATTATATTTGTTGATGTTTTTCTTAAACTTAAATAGATCGTAAGTTGGTGAAAAGCAACCAGCTGGAAGGGCGTTCCATTGTAATGCTGTTCTAGGGAAGAAGCTATCCAAATGGAACTTACTCTTGATTTTGGGGAGTCGAAGATAATGAAGGTGTTCACCTGCTTGTTTAGCAAAGCGAGTAACACGAGAAAAATCCCTGCGCTTGGGTACTATAGCTCATGTAGCTCAGCAGAACAATCCCCGTAATACTAATAATAATGGTAGAACAGTGAAAGGCTGGCTATATTCCTACGATGTGAGAGAGGTTGAAAAAAAGCTCTTCACCAACTAGTCCCTTGATGCGGTGATTGACTTGAAACTTAGTGTAAATACAAGTTGTTGATTGTATGATTTGTATAATTTTAGTACAATTGATTTTCACTGCTTTTTCTTTAAATGACGATAAACTGGCTGTGAATTGAGCTCAACACTATTTTTATCGTCCACTTTGTCTTTGAAAAAGAACTTGCTAGGTTAGAAACGTAAGACCATTAGGACTAACTACTATTTTGTAATGTTTTCATCTTATATATAAGTATATGCAACAGATCAGGGGCGGGTCCAGAATCTCGAAAGGGGGGCATATTTCCTCCGTATTTTCTGTATTCTTCAGCTGATTTTCATGAAACTTCGTAGGTATGTTCAATTGCTTTGCGGGAACTATAGAAAAATTAACTTTACCAAACATTCTAACTGGCAAAATCATCATTAAGAGGTGGTTAATCATAGAGCGTGAAAGGAGAACTGTAGCCATCGAATTTAGTGTAGAGTCGATAAACTTGGTTTTCTGTGTAAGGCCGATATACAACAAAAACTATAGGCCTATATTTTCTTTTCGGTTTAGAGGTACAGTACGACATTGGTAACGTACGTTCATTTTAAGCACGACAGAAGTTCAATCGATCCAGCAATTTTTGATGCAATTGGACATCGTTTCATAGCACAACCAAAAAAAATATATATATATATATATATATATATATATATATATATATATATATATATATATATATATATATATATATATATATATATATATATATATATATATATATATATATATATATATATATATATATATATATATATATATATATATATATATATATATATATATATAAAATTTAAAAAAATAAATAATAAAAATTAAAAATGCCGACGCGCAGGTCTGAGGCGACGCGCGCGGAGACCAGAAACCAGAGACTGTTTTTTTTTTTTGTTTTTTTTTGGGGGGTGGGGTGGGGGGGGGGGGGGCTGTCCATGTTTCATTACAACATGTGCTCACGTTATGAGTAAGCTACGAAAAACTGGTTTTGATGTTTTTATATTTTCCAAAAAGTTGATGGCCAGCATATTATCGTTGTTCCTGTTTTCTCTAAAATGCATGGATGTGAAATGCAGGTGTGAAAGGCCAAGTAATTTATTAGATACAATTTATTAATTTGATAGTCAGGTAATTACAAATGTTGTAACTTCCTTTTTTAAACAAATACATAAATCAATGGGGGAGGGGCCTGGTGCTGCCACTGTTAAGGAACAAATTAACAATATTCAAATACAAATTATTTTCAAAAAGATTAATTATTATTATTTGGGAAATTAAACAGAGACCGAGATGAGACTTGAGAGCACCGTTCATTCAGAAGGTCTAGCGCCCTCAAGCGTCATCATCAGCATTCACATTTGTATTTTCTTTGCGCGCGCGCCAAAATTGACTTTTCAATTCTAACGTTGGGTACTTAAACGTTACGTTAGCCAGTTTTACGATGAGCAAATTAAAATTCTTTGCACTTTTCTCAGCAGACGACAAGCCACAGGAAATACATAATGTCATAGCAGACGAAACTAGTGCCGAATGGTTTAATGGGTGAGGATTTTAGGACTTGTTTTTAGGTAGGCCTAATGTTTTTATCCTCAATTTACCCTAAAAAAAGTAAAAATGACGCACCTAATGACCTCTAGTCTATAGACTCCTACTGTCCTAGGGTTATCATCAACAGTAATGAGCAGTTTGGTGTTTCAGTTTGTTTCAGTGAAGGATTCTCTGGAAAGAATGTCGTATCCAACCGCCGCTTTTTAATGGTTTTGGGGGAATGTTTTGGGAAAAGAATGTCGTATCCGACCGCCACTTTTTAAGGTTTTTTTGGAATTTTTTTGCAACCACTAAAATTAAAAAGGCACTAGGCCTAGTAGTAGTAAGAGTAAGACTCAGTTAAAAATGATTCCATCGATTTTTGGGGATACAAAAAGCGAAAACTATCTTTAAAATCCACTTTTATGATGGTTTTCGGACTTGTTTTCCCTTCTAAAAAATCCTCCCCTTCAGAAAATAGAAGGATCCTATTATAGTTGCCACTGCGCATGTAGGCCTATCCTCAATTTACCCTAAATGACGCACCTAAGGTTACATAAATAATCAACTGGACGGTAACTTACAAATGAAATTAGCAGTTTGGTGTTTCAGTTTGTTTCAGTGAAGGATTCTCTTGTAAAATGCAGAATTTCAATGCATGATCATACGCGTGGACGTCTTGAGCGCCGTTTTTTGAGAAGCACAGAATTGTAGTCATCAGAAAATTGATGTTGGTATAATGGATTAATGACTCACCCCCAAACTGTTAAAGTTTATATGGGGGCACAGAAAATGTACCCAAGAAGAAAAACGGTTGAATCATGTTTCATCTTATTCCAGATGGTTGTAAAATTGGAAGGTGGTTAAATTTTTGTGTTCATTTTCTCAATAATTTTCCACTACCGTCGAAATAAACACTAACGAATTAAGTAGTCTTCGTTCGCTTCTTCTATAAGGAATGTGTCCATTTTGAGGATCAGTATTTCTTTAAAAAATCATTGCAATATGCAAAACATTCATATATTTTGGTTTCCACAGACAACAGCTTGTTGACGGCATAGAACAATAAAATCACAGATGTTCGTGAAAAAAAATTGAGGTAATCTCTTACTATTTGTATCTAGTAAAATCAGTGGTTAAACAACTTTTTCCACTTTCACAAGCACTAACTTTCCAGTAAATCATACAATTTCACTATAATTTTTATTTACTGTAACAAGCACGACTTAGATAAGTTTATGCAACCAGTAATACGCCATAATTTATATTCTCCACCTTACTGGGTAGGTAAGATTACATTATTGGGTATATTTAATGAGAAAAAGTGGCGGTCGGATACGACATTCTACCCGAATCCTATTATAAATAGTTACCACTGCGCATGTACAATGACCGTGTTGGTCATTAATGGGGGAGTGGACAAGTCATCGTAACACCAAAAAATCTTGATTTTTCATTAAACAAATATTCTGGAATAATTTGAAGTAACTGGTATATGTCCATCATCATCTATATGTTCTCCACCTTAATGAGCAGTTAAGATTACATTGTTAGTTATAATGAACGAGAAAAAGTGGCGTTTGGATACGACATTCTTCCCGATTTTCTTGTAAAATGCTGAATTTCAATGCGTGATAATACGTGTGGATGTCTTGAGCACCATTTTTTGAGACGCACAGAATTGTGGTCATCAAAAAATTGATGTTGGTATAATGACTCACCCCCAAACTGTTAAAATTTATGGGGGCACAGAAAATGTACCCAAGAAGATAAACAGTTGAATCATGCTTTGTCTTATTCCAGATGGTTGTAAAATTGTTTTTAATCTTGAAAATAAAAATATTTTTTTTAGATTTTTAAAATAAAATGACCTTTGGAGAAGCTCTCAAAACTTTTAATCAATATTCGTGAAAGAATATCATCTACTGTTATGATGGATTTTTGACTTTATGTCCCTTCTAAAAAAATCCTCCCCTTCAGAAAATAGAACAATCCTGTTTTAGTTACCACTGCGCATGTACATGTACAATGACCGTGTTGGCTACTAATGGGGAAGGTGACAAGATCAGACTGACATGACTGAGGAAGTTATTGTATTCCTAAAATTCCTGATTTTTTTTATGAACATTAAAGACCATACAAGATGGTAAATATTTTCAACCCTATTTTAAAAAGTAAGTAATTCTAAGTAGGAATCACCAAAAATAAGACTTTCATTATTTGTATTTAACCCTTCAAAAAACCTATGAAAATGTACATGTACTTTGCCACTACCGCGAACGACAGGCCCGGAACAAAAGCAGTCGGGGACACTTTCACTGAGCATATTTTGATGACGTACATTTACGGGAGGGCGAACACTACAACTGTTTCCTGCGGTACGTTTTGTACACAAAGCATATATTACATCGCGTACAGCTGCAAAAATAAGTTTACCAACTACGACTTCTGAAAGTGTTTTTGAAGAAGTTTCCAAAAGTAGTACTGACCAATTGTGTTGTTCATCATTGTCATTTGATGGAGATTATACTGATGCCAAAGTTTGTGATATAAGTGACATAGAATCGTATCAATTAACCCTGGAATGGACGAAATCCGGACGAAATCCAGGCGAAAATGGCCAAGCCAAAGGAAGATCTCGAGTCCGGCAGAAGCGCACATAATGGTACCCTATTTTTCTTGCATTTTACGAACAAATATTCTAAGAGCAACCAAAGTTTTGAATGCCCAGTATTTGATTCGTTAAATTTTGTTATCAGGAAAGTTAATCTCGCTGCAAAATGTGTCCAAATTGTTCTTGTTTTGTGCCGATAAAAAATAATCCTTTGGTGATCTTGCCGGTGCTGTCAACCAGACTAATAGTTTGACAATGACCCAACCCCGCCGTGCACGGAAGCACACACAATAATCGTCAAGGGGAATCCCATGTATGCATGAACATGTACGGCCATGGACAACGCGGCGGCAGCCAGACCGTTGTTAAGACGGCTCCTTTCGAGCTCCCGTAAAAGTACGTCATAAAAACAGGAAAATGTTTGCTGCCACCACGGGCCGCAAATGTCCAACAGACATCGCGGATTTCAACCACTGGAATTTTGGCTGAAAATCATGATTTTTTCAGCAATTTCTGATTTATTTTAATGTTTTTTGGAATAGCATATATTTATATAAATAACTAAATACATACTGAACAATTTTGAGTAAAAAAATCAAGGCACTTTGTATGGACTTTAAACAAATATTTTGAAGTACATGTATATGCCCATCATCATCCATATGTTTTTCACCTTACCAAACAGGTAAAATTACATTATTGGTTATAATGAACGAGAAAAAGTGGCGGTTGGGTTTGACATTCTATCTGTAAGGCTGAAAATCTATGTGTCCGTTGTGCAATTAAGCATGATATTGTGTGATGCGTTTAAATCAAATGTATCAAACTTAACATGTATACTTACATGTATCCGTATTCCGTATTTGTGTTTTGTATTATAAAAACAGCTAGGCCTACACTGAAAATAAATGTTTTTTTTTTTCATCAACAGAGGGCAGCATGAATTTGAAGGTAGTATTCCCCTTCCTCTGCCCGAGTTTCTGCTCATCTTTGCATTGGGTGAATGGCCATGTGACGATGGCTGTCAGCAGATGTCAGCTCAAGTACACCTAGGCAAAGATCTTGTACCGTTCCACATCGGTACTCTATCCAAAGATAACAGGTAAGTATAAGATGAACAAAAATCTTACTTCTAAAGGCTAGTGACAGTTGAGATTTAACCCACATTGTTTTACCACAAATCAAAACCGAAAACAAAATCTTATTTCTGGCTAGTTGCAAAAATTATGCTGTGACCTTTTCCCCAACACATCAGCATGGTCAGTATACATGTATGCATGGAGGAAGGAACAACATGGTGTATGCGAGTCTATTTACAAATTAACCATCCCACTACCCCCAAATCCTCCAAAACCCACCCCCCTGATTTTGCTTCATTTTAATGGATTCGGAATTCCACAGTATAGGCCAGCGAACAGAGCATGAAGCCATGTGTACCAAATCCATAAAACTCCACCGGCTGCTTTTGTTGGATTCGGGACTGTGTATAGCCAAGCCATGGATGCTTTGCATTTGCCACTGTACCGATTCCATCAAAGTCCAACAATTGGGGGTACCTTTTTACTGCATGTTGATGGATTTTGGAGGATTTGGAATGGTTTCTAGCAAAAATTCCTAGCGGTTAATAAGCATGAGTATTGTTTTTGCAAAATGTGCCCCAAGTGCATTTATTTTTGAATAAACATAGTTTAGCAGGAAAGAATGTTGAATCTAACCACCGCTTTTAGAGTTTTGGGGGATTTTTTTCAACCACTAACCAGTTAAAAAAGGGTTCTATTGATTTTTGGGTGTACAGAAAGCGAAAACTTTCTTTAAAATACACCTTTATGATGGATTTCGTACTTTATATTCGTTCTGAAAAAAATCCTGCCCTTTAGAAAATAGAAGCATCCTATTATAGTGGCCACTGCGCATGTACGATGACCGTGTTGGCCACTGATGGGAGAGTTGACAAGATCAAACTGACATGACTGAGGAAGTTATTATATTATATGGAGTGCCATGGTCGAGCGGTTTAGTGCATCGGATTTGTGTTCTGATGGCTGAGTCGTCAGAATGTGGGTTCGAATCCCAGCCGCGACCATGGTGCTTGTGTCCTTGAGCAAGACACTTTACCATAATTGCTTCTCTCCACCCAGGGGTAAATGGGTACCTGTGAGGGCAGAGTTGGTTGTTATGTTTGATTAGCCCTATATGCACTGTAATGGCAGCAATTGAGCTGTATACTCCCCAGGGAGCTTAGATGGTTTCAGGAATGATTTATGAGCCTGGTGAGCATGGGTAATAATATAATGCGCCTTGAGCACCAGTTTGGTGTGTACGTGCGCTATATAAGTCCACATTATTATTATTATTATTATATACCAAAAATACCTGATTTTTCATTAAACAAATATTCTGGAATAATTTGAAATATATGTCCATTGTCCATCATCATCCATATGTTCTCTACCTTACTGAGCAGATTACATTATTGGTTATAATAAACAAGAAAAAGTGGCGGTTGGGTTTGACATTGACTTGTACCCATTCAGCAATACATCCAAGTTGATAACACATTCACATTGGACCGAGTAAATATTATAACATCAACATTAGAACTGTACACCTACATAATGTAGGTGGCTAGGTGCCACAGTACTGGTGCATTAACCCTAACTCCCTAGGCATTGTACTAAAACAATAAAAATCCTTCAAAATCCTCCAACTGGCTTTGTTGTCTAGGGAGTTAGGGTTGAACACAGATGTTTCTCTGATTGTTGAGGTTTCATTAAATATAATTGTAAATAGCATGACTTTGTGGCCAGCTAGAGACCACTTTCTGAATAGCAAGATTATTGAGCTCTTGCCTAATTGGGCTCTCGCAGTCACACTATCATCCACCAGTGCTGGGCATATGCATTTGGCATCGGGAGGTCTACAACCTTCACTGATCTTTCTCCAATTCCCAAGTGGCTTGTCTGATCACATTCTGCCGTTGAACACAGGGCCCTCTGCTGGCAAGGCAGCTGGAGGGAAGATCTGAACGTCCGCGCGGTTCTCATGTCGGACGAGGGACAGCCTGGCCTTCTAGTCGTCACACCCACTAGCCCAAAGCCAGAGCACAGTGCACAGGAAATGTGTAATCATGGTGAGAATCGCCCCCATCCCAGAGATGACTTAATTGTATTAACACTCCTACTCTAGCTGCACTTTAGTGAGAAGTTGCTATAGAGGTCAAAACCAGTCAACTGCCCGTTTTGACTGTTGACCCAAATGGGGCACACAGGGGCATTTTTGACTGGTTTTTACTGTCATTTTGACCACCCTGAACAATACAAGACAATGCTTTTACCAGTCAAAAACGGTCGACTCATTTGAACCTGTAAATGTACTTACTACACATAAGGTTTGACAGTGTTTGATGTTTAAGTGCACTATAGATATGCCTTGGCAAGTATATCAACATTTTGACTGTTTTTGACCCTTGTAGTCATAGGAGGGTTAACAAAGAGAGTAACCACACTGTGCATTTGGGTTGAATGTATGCACTTGGTGCACAAAGACTAATCTGCCGACTGGATAAATATTTCAATGTATGATTGTACCACTACCATACCATTTTTCTTGGGGGGGGGGGTAGGGACAAGAGGTCATAGCCAAAACATGTGTCTTACTATTGCGTGTATTCTTAGCGGCTTAATTTACTCGGGTTCTTCTTCTGTTCGGAGAACAAAACATGCTGACTCATGTGCCACAATGTATATTTACACCGTGTGTACTTCATGCATACTTTTGCATGACCTCCATTTTGGGACCTCCACGTATCCTGAATCACAATGACGGGGGACGGCAGAGTATAAGATTTTTAAAATAGGGTGTCCAAATTAGTAAGTCTTTGAAAGACAGTGTGTCCAAAAGTTTAACTTTACTTTTGCATATGTGTGTAAAAAAAAAAATGGTGTTTTTAGCAAACGGTGCGTCCAAAAGACTGGGTTACGTTCTTGGTGACATTCACTCCACATTCTGTATTGTTCGGAAAACAAGCTTGAGAATACGCTCTATTATTGATATTCCAGGTATCGATCCAATTTATTTGATTGTTTTTCGTTACATGACATTGAATCAGAACCGATCAAGATTGAGGATTCCCCAGACGACACAACGGACGTCTTTGAGACTTCCCGGACAGAATCACAGCTGATGGAATTCGAGCTTGAGCTTGTCAGGGATGTGGGAGTGGTCGAGAATCGTGTCGCAGCTCAGCGAGGGACTCCACCCTCCAGGAGTGGTCTGAGGACGTTAAAAGTTGAAGTGACCCCAGAGGTAGGCACGGGAATGCAGTTTTTCAAATACACTTCACATCGGTGTTTGATGTGATGTTAAATAATACCTACAGAAGTTAAATTTTAAGCCATAAATGGCTTCTGTTCGCATTCTGCATTGCAAAGAAACAATGATTTTTGAACAAGAACTTTGCCACTAAAATAACTTGGGCATTTTATCATAAGACCATAATTGTGCTTCACTGTTTTTCGAGTGACTAAATTGCTAATAATATGTTATAATGCATAAGAAAGTACAGGTAGCGGATAAATATTTTCTCAGGATTTTCCTGATTTCAGGATTTTTTTTTACAAATCTCCCTTTGCCTCAAAATTTTCTTGAAAGAAGAGAAGTAGCCACCAAGGAAAGAAAGAAGTAGCCTGTATTGTGTCCAAACCTCTATTTTCTTGTTTGTGGGGATGTGGTGAGTCTGTAAATCCTCCAAAATTAAACTTCCGGGAGATTCAGGGGGCTTTGTCCTCTCGACCAAAGGGAGACTTGTGCCTGCTCCCCATTTTTCAGGATTTTTCAGGATTTTTTACTTGTCAAATCACACACCTGTACAACTGAACGTTTCGATCAGTGTGCTCTGATCGTCTGATGCTCCGATTGTCTTCACATGATCTCACTGCAAACAGTCTTTACTCTTTACCCTTTTCACCATGCAAACCTACAAATCTTAAATATCTGTGTGACACATCTGTGTGACACAAAAAAAAGGTTGGTGCATATGAGCAATACATGTGGTGACGTGTACACTCTACACCATGGACAATCGAGAATACGATATTGGGTATAAAGGATCCAGTATGAAGGGGCCACTGAACCTTACTGGACAGTGGGCTGAGTGTAAGTGGCTTGGTTGGTCTGCTGACTGCATGTACCCCCAAGGCCACTGCACATGGTTGTTGCTGGGCAACAGCAGTACCATAGGGTGTGCTCAGCTTCTGTCCTAATGGAACAGTGCACCTAAAGTGCCTGGCCACATCTGAAAAGTTTTAAGAGTTGTGGCTCATTGTGGTCACTGAAAATTAGCCTTCAAATGGGCAATTTCACTCAGTTTATTATTGTCTGACTAAAGAACAGCGCCCTCTTGCATTTATGCAGCTTCCTACCAGAAGTATCCAAGTATCAAAGAAATATAACCAGTTTTTTGTTCTTTTCTTTTCTGCCAAATTAATTTTTTTTTTAAATTTATTTGAACATTGCTTGAATAAATTTATGTTGGGCCAAATCATTTCAATTCCTTTCAAAATCAACTAAAAAAATCCCAACTGCAACTCTGTCTCAACAGGTGATGGTCCAACTCTCTCAGCCTCCAGCATTGGTCCATTCTAGCAGGAAGAAGCGCAAGACAGACACAGATCCATCGACGCCAAAGACCCAGAGCGGGGTCAAGCAATTACAAATGCAGCATGGGTCACGTGATCTAACAAAGAAAAGCCCATCTTACAGCAGGACGCCCAGTAGAACTCACAGTGGCCCAGGTTAGGAAACGTTAAAGATGTATCGCTGATGTTTTTCACTATTAAAAAAGCTAATTTTTTTTCTTTTTCATTAACCCTAACCCCCTATGTATTCTGGTTAGGAACCTTCCTGAATCCTCCAAAATAATAATAATAATAATAATGTGAACTTATATAGCGCATGTATCAACCAAACTGGTGCTCATCAGGCTCATAAATCATTCCTGAAACCATCTCAGCTCCCTGGGGAGTATACAGCTCAATTGCTGCCATTACAGCGCATACAGGGCTAATCAAACACAACAACCAACTCTGCCCTCACAGGTACCCATTTACCCCTGGTTGGAGAGAAGCAATTATGGTAAAGTGTCTTGCTCAAGGACACAAGCACCATGGTCGCGGTTGGGATTCGAAGCCACATTCTGACGACTCAGCCATCAGAACACAAATCCGATGCACTAAACCGCTCGACCATAGCACTCCATTAGTGCACTTTTGGAAACATGCCCTTGCACCATGCATTTTCGTTGATCTTTCATATTCAGCACTTATGGCCTGTACTTCTTGCCAGGTAAAAATTTTGCCCCATTTGAAGAGGTGAAAGTACCAGTTTCCAACAGTGCTGAATTTTTCCAAAAAAGAGCCACTTGGAGGATTTTGGAGGATATGGGGTGGTTAGGGTTAAAGCATTGCTATTTTCAATTTCCACAAGTGAATTGATTTGCATTTTTAGTTTATATCTTTAAAATGTGAGCACCTCGGACAAAAAAGAAAATTGAGACAAATTTGATCTTAGCCGTGAGTTTTTATTTTTATTCTACACAGTCCCAAGTGCCAGATGGGGTCATTCAATGTGTTCCATCAGCACGAAACAAGCTTTGGTGATAGGCGGTCAGGGGGAACAACATGCCCTTAGCAAAGACAGTGTGTGGTTGCTTGACATAGGTGAGAGACAATCTGTAATTGACCCCCCCCCCCCCCCCATTCCCCTCCTCTACCCTTTAAAAAAAAAAATGTTCTTGAATTCTCTGGCTATTGTTGATTTCCTGATGGCATGGTATAATATTGGAATCTATCACAATGTGATACATTATTACACTGTTACCCCCTGGTCATTGGGCCAATATCAATCTTTTACCTTTCTCAGCTTCAATTAGTGCTTCAAACCATTCCTTTTTTTTTACACCTGGGTGAAGAGAAGTAATGAACCGAGAGGTGTTTTGCTCAAGGACACAAGAACCATGGTCACAGCCAGCGGCGTAGCCACGGGGGGGCCTGGGGGGGCACGTACCCCCCACAAATTTCCAATGCCCCCCCAGGTGCCCCCCCACGAAAAATACTCATAGTGCCCCAAAAAACAGAAAAGAAAAAGAAAAGGGGAAAAACCCATACCCCCTGGGCCCCCCCACTGAAAAGCAATGCCCCCCCCACTGAAAAAGTCCTGGCTACGCCGCTGACTCACAGCCAGGATTGGAACCTCTATTCTGACGACTCGGCCATCAGAACACAAGTCTGAGGCACTAGACCATGGCACCCCAATAATCACAGATGTCATAGACGCATGAAAGCATTTGTACCATTGCCAATATTGCATCAGGAATTGGGTTTGCGCGAAGTACAAAATGTGCACAAAAGTTCCAACTCACAGAACACCATTCCAACAACTGGAACCCTAATTAACCCTCCTACTATACATAGCTGCACTTTAGTGGGAAGTTGCTGCAGAGGTCAGAATCAGTCAACTGCCTGTTTTGACTGTTGACCCAAATGTGCACACAGTGGCATTGTTGACTGGTTTTTACTGTCATTTTGACCACTCTGAACAATACAAGACAATGCTTTTATCAGTCAAAAACGGTCGACTCATTTGAACCTGTAAATGTACTTACTACACGTAAGGTTTGACAGTGTTTGGCTTTTAAGTGCACTAGATATATCTTGGCAAGTATATCAACATTTTGACTGATTTGACCCTTGTAGTAGTAGGAGGAGGGTTAATATGTATTGTGACCAACCGTGATGGACCAAATATGTATTCAAAAGCTGGCATCTTATTAGCTTATGACAAATAACTTTTTTTTGTTTGGTACTATTATTAATTTTGTTCAATCAGACAGTAAGAGTTGGTGTGTTCCGGCCATCATCCAGGCAGATTCTACCAAGCCACAATACAGAATGGGTCACACAGCAATCTACGATCCGATGATCAAGTGCGTGTACGTCTTTGGAGGTTCTAAGAATCTACGATGGTACAGCGATGTCCACGTACTGGACATAGAGTCATGGAGATGGTCACATGTCGAGGTAAGTTTAAAGATGTATCGCCCAAGTTGTTACCTGTAGTTTGTGGAATGTTTTGTTTACATTTCAGTGGCCGTATTTTTGGTTTTTCAAAGTGAAAAACTTTTCCCTGCTACAGAGCTGCCAACCAGTACGGATTTTCTGTATTTCATACGGAAATTTGTCCAACATACAGCTGTCAGGGTTTGTCCAGATAAATACGGATTTCTGAAAAACAACCAATATTATTATTTTTTTTAATAGACCAACAGAACGCTAAAAA
Organism: Zoroaster sp. YZ-2022; assembly: GCA_029582265.1. Classification (NCBI taxonomy): domain Eukaryota; kingdom Metazoa; phylum Echinodermata; class Asteroidea; order Forcipulatida; family Zoroasteridae; genus Zoroaster; species Zoroaster sp. YZ-2022. The sequence continues at coordinate 9,021,265 of CM055821.1, read as the reverse complement.
ACAATGAGCCCCGACAAGCAAAGACCCATTCATTTACACCGAATCCCAGCGCTATTCCATTCGCATGCACGCACTCACCCTCAAGCAATGCGGGTGCCGTGATGAACGGCACGTGGGACAAGTTGTAGCTTTGTTGCCTTGCGTTCAATGCATACACACGAGCCCCACCTTGTGCGTTGTAAAATGTTCCCGTACAGTGATGTCGCCAAAAAGTTTGCCTCACAACGGACTAAAACCACGGCGATAGCAAAATGCTTGGGCCAAAGTGACTTTTGGAAAGTTCTTCTACTTTGGGGGAAAGAATACTGCCCTCTGTTGCCCTGTACAAGAAGACAATTTTTTGTTTGAGGCATATCCTGATTGACACTTATATATCAAAGAATTTTATTTAGTCATTTATGGTCAACCTTTCTTTGGTGTACAGGCTAAAGGTCGGGCACCGACAAGAGCCTATCACACGAGCACCCTCCACCGTAATGAGATGTTCGTCTTTGGCGGTGTGTACCCTAACCCGGACCCAGAACCTGATGGCTGTAGTAATCAACTACATGTCTTTAATCCAGGTAAGAGACTTGGTGGGTGGGGGAGGGAGGGAGGGAGGAAGGGAGGAGGCGACATATGCATGGTGGGTGGGTGGGGGAGGGAGGGAGGGAGGAGGTGACATGTGCATGGTGGGGGAGGGAGGGGGGTGACGAGTGATTTTTGTGTGTGTTTATTTCCCAATTTAATTCTTCACTTTGTTTGGGCATTTACAGTGTTATGAATTTTTTTGACAATTTTTTGTGTCCTATTTGGACTTTTGTGTACCTGTTTTTTGGGGGTTTTTTTTCCCCATTTATTTCTTTGCTTCGTTTGGGCATATACATGTAAACTGTTATGAATTGTTTTGAGAATGGACTTTTCTTCCCCTCTTTTGTATAATTTGCAACCTTCGCAAAAGTAAAAACTCGGTGCTTAGACTTAAAATGTTATGTCAATATTAAAATGTTAAGTTTTGTACTTTGTAAGGACATCCTGGTAGGGTTGTACAAGTAATTTGTCAGTGATTTATATTGCTGTCTGCAATCATTATCACCGGGATCCTCCTGATATTCCAATAACCTGTAAGTTCAACAGCCTGTTTGCTAGACATAAGAGGTAGTCCTATGAACATTTTCAGGCGATTGTACAACTGCCCATTGGACACCAATCCAGCCTGCCTATCAAACATCTTTCCATAACAGCTGTTACTATGTCGGTCAAGCGCTTCGCTTGTATGCAGGTGGTGTTACTGAGACTATTGCCATATCATGATTGGTGTATTTTTAAAAGCTCCTAATTACTATAACTGCGTTATTATCCAATTACTCTCGCTTATATTTCAGCTGTCTCACAGCAACAATGGGCCATTAATCTGGTGTCATAAGCAATGTGTTTTTTTAACTATATGATTCATGGCTTCAATCTATTGTTCAAATGAGTAATGTTTTTCGACGGTGGAACGGATTGAATCTTGACTTTTAATGTGCATTTTAATTCTTGCTCTTTATTTATTTCGTTTCCTTCAGCCTCAGAAAGTTGGTATGAGCCACTAATAATTGGGAAGAGGCCTAAACCTAGATCAGGGTAAGTTTCAACTACAAACCCAAGGTTTTTTCTCAAGCCTATAAAGTGGGTTGTTGTGTGGGTATGACCCCCAGCCCTCCTATAACAATTTACTTCTTTCTTCTAGGAAAAAAAAAGAAATGAACTGATTTTATTCAAATTTGTCAAAAATTATGAAGGATTCACACCAAGATATGTATCTTTGATTTAAGGGAAAAAATACTGAGGATGTGTTAATCAAACAATTAAAAAAAAAAAAACCACAAAAACAAACAAAAAACAGCATGCAGCCTACCCTGTTGCACTCAGTGCACATCGTAGCCCTCTAGTGGTGAAGTTGCATCCAGTGTCTTGATGATAGCCACTTTGGCGTTGTGTGAGCGTTGTGCGTACACTTTATGCGCGTATGTTGTGGTACTAAGCGCGAATGTACTTCTACCAGCCAATGATCGCTGGAGATATTCCGCGTGTATGCACACCAACTGCAAAATATGCCAAACGCGACGCACTATCGCTGACAGTGGTCTATAAACATGTGCCCTCAACAGCTCATGCACGGTGCGAATATGAACGTGCCCCTGCCTGTAAGAAGAACTTTTCTAAGGTTGGCCTTTTATCGAAAAACACAAATCTAGCTGAGAAGGCAGCTTGATTTAATGGGCTAAAATCTGTTTTCTCTTACAGACATTCAGCTACACTCCTTGGTAACCGCCTTGTCATCTTTGGTGGCTGGGATGCTCCTGAATGCTTTAATGACGTACATTGCCTTGACCTCAGTAAGTATTCATTTGACATCATTGAATATTCATATGACCCCCTGTTAATATTCATTATGCACAGCCTCTTATTTCCTATACTCCTATTCTCAGTTACGGTAGGCTACCACAAACTCCCCAGAAATGTGTTTTTTGGCCAAAAAAGAAATGTTAAATCAACCTTTAAAATCAACCTTTAAATAAAATCACCAACCTCCTGCGCAGGTCCCCATTAGATGGAGAAAATATTGTCTTGCTCAAGGACACGACCAATCTGGCCAGTATTCAAACCCATTTTCTGAAGATTCTATCGACAGGTTACAAGTCCATTGTGTAACACCATTAGACCATGACACACCTCTTTAGCAACACTCTGAAATAATTTGAATGTGTTTTATTTGTCCAGCCCTGTTTGAGTTTGAGAACATTCCAGTGATAGGAACGCCACCTTCACCGCGAAGGTAGGTTCACACATATGGAAGTGCTTTGGATTGGGTTGGGTTGGCTTGGCTTGAGTTGATGCTTGGGGTAAGTTAAGTTGGTTGGGGTGTTGTTTAGTTTATTTGGATATTGGGATGGGATGGGCTATAGTTTGGATAAATTGTGATCGGTTGGGGTCTTGGTTTAGTTTTGGTGGGGTTTGGATGGGTTAGTTGGGGGTCTTCTTGGTTTGGGTTGGGTTGGGTTAAGTTTCGATGAGTGTGGGTTGAGTTGGGATCTTGGCTTGGTTGGGTTGAATTTGGGTCTAGTTGGGTTGGTTTTATTTGTATTAGGTTGGATTGATGAGGATTAGGCTTGTTGTTTAATGGCAGTACTAACAGATTTCAACTGACAATTTTCAGTTCATACGTGCTTTGATACCTCATGGTAAAGGTGCTTTAATATAAATACATATTGAATAGAGTTGGATTATATGATACCAGGTGAAAAATATTTGAACATTATAAATCTGCCTGTTGGAAAGTGAGCAAGTTTTCCACTTTTCTATCCAAAACTTTGACACCAACATTTCTACAGTGTATGTTCATTTTCTTTTGTTGTGGGGATTCAAAAATGAAAGGGAAGACATTAAATTGTTCTTTTTTGTCCAAAAGTAGATTTGAAGTAGTTACGGTTTTTCACTTTTGTATGCCATTGTTTGTTGCTTTGTCATGGAAACAGTTGGCATGCCTCTGCAGCGTTGCCCGGCAACAGGATATTTATTCACGGAGGATTTGATGGAGACAACGCAATGACGGATTCCTACATCTTTTGTCTTGGTAAGTTGCTAACGTTTTGATTGCAAACTCAGAGCTGCCAACTCTTCCGGATTCTGCGGAAGACTTCGTGTATTTGACGGTAATTTACTTACTTAAAATATATGCAAGGAGGCCTCTCCTTTTGGTGCCAAAAGGAGAGGCCTCCTTGCATATATTTTAAGTAAGTAAATTACCGTCAAATACGCGAAGTCTTCCGCAGAATCCGGAAGAGTTGGCAGCTATGCAAACTGCTCACCAACTGGAATGCCCTTTGCCCAATTAAATTTGCCGAGGAGTTTACTTAGGTTATGTTAGTTACCTACCTGCTAATAATTTTGTTAAGCAAGAGCTTAAACAAAATTATCTGATGAGCAAAGTTTTATGCCAAGCAGTGCTATGGTTGACATGAGCCCCTGCCATAGTTTAATGCTGTTAAAGGACAGTATCGTCACGATCAACAGGGCATGGAATCGGAGTGCTAGTTTTAGATTAACTCAGTGACTGCCACAATACCCCACATGATAAGGCCATGTTACCGTTGTTGTTGCACAAATGAGCCAGTACTTTTCAGTCGCTGCGTTCATCTTAAACCGGCACACTGATTCCATGCCCCTGTTGAAAGTCGGCTTTGATCGCGGCGATACCGGAAGAAGGGACTTTCTCAAAGACAAAATGATTAAGAGATGAGAACAATGGAGTATCTGACTCTACACGAAGGGTGCCATCAGAGGAACGTTTGTAATAACTGATTATGAATCAATTAGAAATATGTACAGATATATACATAACAGCAAAAGAAACGTCACCCCCTAAATTTTGTTAAGTAATTATATTATTAAACATAATAAATATACAATGTTGTGGGATGGTTGGCTGCCAGGTCAACCAAATTTGCCACATTGTGTTCGTGTTACACTCCATACTCATAATATTCTTCATTAAACAAATTATATTAGTTATAAAATGAAAATAATAAATATTTTTAGGGGTGACGTTTCTTTTGCTGTTATGTATATATGTAAGCTCAAACAAGAAATAAGTGTCTGGTTTCTGGTCATAGGTTGGCTTCAAAATTTTTTTTTTTTTTAAGTGATACATGTTGACATAATGTGACTGGCTCTGGCAAAACCCTAAACTTGGACTCAATTTTCAAAAGTGAGATTTTGGTATAGTTTGATTCTCTAGATTTTCCTCTTTCATTTGATACCAGATTTGTGGAAATCAGAAGAAAGAAAAAAATTGGGTCCAAGTTTAGGGTTTTGCCAGCGCCAGTGACATACATGTATATATGCGGTTATTGGAACCAAATTTCAGAATACGCAAAGTATGGTGGCTAAGAGAGGCCGCACAAATCTGGCAAACGTTCATACCCCTATGTGAGAAAATTCATTTAAAACACAGCACGGCAGAATTCCAATCGATCCAGCAATTTTGACTGCAATTGGACATCGTTTTATAGCAAAAAGAAAAGAAAACAAAAAATGCTGACACGCGGGTTGGAGGCGGTGCGCTCAGAAAACAGAAACCTAGAGATTTTTGTTTTGTTTTTTGGAGGAGGCCCTAAAACTAATTTTGAAGATAAGTCACCACTAGGTGGAAGCTCCCTTTTTGACTTTTGACAAAATCAGTGAAAGAAATATTTGGCTACTCAAAAGAGTTCAAGATTTCCTGTCAGAAATAAGAAAAAGAAAGGGTTGTTTTATTTTATTTTGGCAGAGCCTGGAATTCAGTAGGAGCTTGTTTCGTTATCTGAAGGTTTTGCCCTCTCAAATGAGCTCAAGTGTTCCTCTCAAAAATAGAAAAAGAAAGGGTTGTTGAATTTTGCTTGCCAGGACTTGGAATTCGATGGTAGCTTGTTTCATTATCTGATGGTTTGTCCCTCTCTAATGAGCTCAAGATTTCCACTCAGAAGTAGGAAAAGAATGGGTTGTTGAATTTTGTTTGCCAGGGCTAGGAATTCGATTGTAGCTTGATTCATTATCTGATGGTTTGGCCCTCTCTCATGAGCTCAACATTTCCCGGGGGAAAGAAAGGTTTGTTGAATTTTGTTTGCCAGGACTTGGAATTCGATGGTAGCTTGTTTAATTATCTGATGGTTTGTCCCTCTCTAATGAGCTCAAGATTTCCTCTCAGAAGTAGGAAAAGAATGGGTTGTTGAATTTTGTTTGCCAGGGCTAGGAATTCGATTGTAGCTTGTTTCATTATCTGATGGTTTGCCCTCTCTCATGAGCTCAACATGTCCTGGGGAAAGAAAGGTTTTTTTTTTTTTTTTTTTTAATTGAATGTTTTTTGTATTTCCATTGCAGACACCAGGAGCTGGTCTCAAGTTTATATACCCATCCTTATGACCCCTAAAGCAGGTCATACCATCATCTCCGTCAGTCATCAATTCAACATATTTGGTGAAGATGATAACGACGACGACGATGACAAAGAGAACAAGACCAATGCAGACGACAGCAGACAAAGACTTATTATTTTCGGAGGGGGGAACAATGAGGGCACCTTCTCCAACAAGCTGACGACGTTCAAACTTGAGCTGGCTTCTTAGCGCTCGAGTTTCCCTGAACTTTGGCTTTTCTGGACCGGTTGAGACATCAGTGCCTGTCTTTATTGATCAGGTTACTGGACGTGTTTGAAGTGAACATAAATGAAAATGTATAACTGAAAATGGCAGGCCAGCAATTACACAGAAGCAACTTGCCTCTATTGCCCTGGTCTTGGCCTTGGTGCCCCCTCAAAAAACCATAGACATTCTGATATTCTAATGGAAGTGCCTTTTACTCAGAAAAAGTGGCCTTGCCCCTGCAATAATGAAATTCCAGGCCTGAAATGTCATAACAAAATGTTTTTAATAAAGAGCGCCCTCTGTCCACTTAACAAGTGAAAATGTTCCTGGATGGAGACTAGACTGCAGTAGTGTGTGTGTTTTTTGCCCATTACATTGCAACATCATGGGATCCAGACAGATGTAATTATAGTGGTCGTTCGTTATCTTGAATCATGACTGCAATGCTAATCACCAAAATGAAGGCCAAAGGTCGTGTTTTGGTATAGCCATATAATTATTATCTTGTTGGATACAGAATGAGTAGAAATTAATTATTACCATTTTCAGATTTAAGATTTCAGTTACTTTTTGAAAGATGGAGTTTTCGTCGGTCAACTTCCTCTTTGTGAGTAGTAAATAGTGAAAAACAAAATTGATTGAATCATTCCAAATCAATCTATTCAGTTGATGTAATCAAAGATTTTAAGTACTTTTAAGTACAGTTTGTTTCAGCCTGTTAATTTGGTAATTTTTTAACTTTGATGAACTTATATATATACCAAACCAATTAGACAGTTCCAGCTTTATAATAAGAACTTGCATTTGTAAAGAAACAAGGGAAAACAAATATTCACAAGTTTGTGTATAGGAATTTGAGCCATGCCAGAAAGCTGTTTCTTGTTACAGCAAAATACAAAATAACTTTGAGGGATATTGTGCATCTTGTACCAGGTCTACATTAAACAGCTTTCCAGATAGTATTTTGATGAGTGGAATTTGAGAGAAATTACCGAAACTATACAGAGCTAGGGTGGAACCAGAAAGGCTGAAAGGGGAGTGTATATGGGGGGGGGGGGGGCACTGCCAAAGATGGGGCACACAAATATATGAAACAATTTCAATCATGGTGGTCACATTTAAACATTTTGCTTATAGTTTATTTTCGAATTTTCTTTCCTCAAATGATATTTCGTTGTGTGCCCGGAAGAAGGACGTAATGAAAGTGTGACGGGCAAAAGGTCATAAGCAATTAAGGTGCAAAATTCTGTTTCAAGAAAACTGAGTTTGAAAGTTTGGTCGTTTTTCTGCCATTTATAAGTCATTGTAGGAAAGTTAAATTCCTCATGGGAATGGAAAAACATGTCTTGGGAGTAATTCTAGCAACAAATATATAACAGTTATGCCCTACTTTTTTTCAAAGGAGCCATTTTATTGCTTACGGCCTTCTGCCAGGACAAAAAGTTGTACTTTGTGTGCCTGGAAGAAGGTCGTAGAGCCTTACGACCTTCTTCCGGGCACACAATGATTTCATGATTGAGTCAAATTAAATAACATCTACCAGGTTTTTGTTAATATTCTAATGTCAATGAGAGTGGTTTTGATTTGTTAGACTTTCGGTTTTTCTTTTAAGACCTGGGTATTTAAAGTAACTTATCTCAGGTGAAACCCTAAAAGGGTTATGCAATTTACATAAATTGTTTTTTAATATCACTAATGTCCTTTTAGGTGTTTTTGTATGATTTTTCTATATAAAATACAGGTTAATACAAATTTAGTTTGCGTAGCAAATAACAAAATTGTTTTGGTTGTTTGGTGTTGAAGCAGGAACCTGATAAGGGGTCGTTCATTGTTTCCGTCATTTAAACAAATTTACACAATGTAGTGTGTGGGTGGAACCAAACTGTGCATATTCATAATGTAGTGTGTGATTGGAACCAAACTGTGCATAATGTAGTGTGTGGATGGAACCAAATCTGTGCATATTCATAATGTAGCGTGTGGTTGGAACCAAACTGTGCATATTCATAATGTAGTGTGTGGTTGGAACCAAACTTATGCAAATTCATAATGTAGTGTGTGGTTGGAACCAAACTTGTGCATATTCATAATGTAGTGTGTGGTTGGAACCAAACCTGTGCATATTCATAATGTAGTGTGTGGTTGGAACCAAACTGTGCATATTCATAATGTAGTGTGTGGTTGGAACCAAACTTGTGCATATTCATAATGTAGTGTGTGGTTGGAACCAAACTTGTGCATATTCATAATGTAGTGTGTGGTTGGAACCAAACTGTGCATATTCATAATGTAGTGTGTGGTTGGAACCAAACTGTGCATATTCATAATGTAGTGTGTGGTTGGAACCAAACTGTGCATATTCATAATGTAGTGTGGGTGGAACCAAACTTGTGCATATTCATAATGTAGTGTGTGGGTGGAACCAAACTGTGCATATTCATAATGTAGTGTGGGTGGAACCAAACTTGTGCATATTCATAATGTAGTGTGTGGGTGGAACCAAACCCCCTGTGCATATTCATAATTAAATGTTAATGTTGCACATTTGCGAAGGGTCTTGAAACATACACTTTTTAAAGATGTGAGGATGGGGTGAAGGATGGTTAACAGATGAGGTACATTGATGGGACTAGGATAAGAATTAGGAGGCCGAGGTGGAGGCTTGTTAAGGTATGAGTTACATGGATGGAGGCAAGGAGGAGGAGGTGGAGAAAGTTACAGGATAAGGGGGTGAGGATGAGGGGGAGGATGAGGATAAGGTATGAGCTACATAGATGGAGGCAAGGAGGATGAGGTGAAGAAAGTTACAGGATAAGGGGGAGGATAAGGATAAGGTATGAGTTACATGGAAGGAGGATGAGGTGGAGAAAGTTACAGGATAAGGGGGTGAGGATGAAGATAAGGTATGAGTTACATGGATGGAGGCAAGGAGGATGAGGTGGAGAAAGTTACAGGATAAGGGGGTGAGGATGAGGGGTGGATGAGGATAAGGTATGAGTTACATGGATGGAGGCAAGGAGGATGAGGTGGAGAAAGTTACAGGATAAGGGGGTGAGGATGAAGATAAGGTATGAGTTACATGGATGGAGGCAAGGAGGATGAGGTGGAGAAAGTTACAGGATAAAGGGGGAGGATGAGGATAAGGTATGAGTTACATAGATGAAGGCAAGGAGGATGAGGTGGAGAAAGTTACAGGATAAGGGGAGGATGAGAATAAGGTATGAGTTACATGGATGGAGGCAAGGAGGATGAGGTGGAGAAAGGTACAGGATAAGGGGGTGAGGATGAAGGGGAAGATGTGGATAAGGGATGAGGTACATGGATCCGGGCGACGATAACAAGGATGATGTGGTTTGGGTGAGGAGGATGATGAGGTGGTTGAGCAATTTTGAAGATGTTTTATTTCTGGGAAATGGAATCAGTGTGTTCATGTACACATAATTTCAGCCCACAGCAACCTCCCCCCCCCCCCCCCCCATGTACTTCTGGATCTGCTGTTGGAAAGGAGCACATGATGCAGGCCCGCCGGAAGGTATTTAAAAGTGGGGGGGGGGGGCACACCAACAATTTCCAACAATTTCCAACCTTGGGTGTTTGGGTAATCAGTTGTTTTGGTAGGCGGAGGGGGGGGGTGGTTCTTTAAAAATGAAATTTTTGGTGTGCCCATTTTCCCTCTATTTTTTTTTTCACCTACTGCATCCCCTTTGTTCCATTAATTCCCCCCCCTTTTTTTCCCCTCCCAACATAATTTTTTTTTTTAAATAAATTAATTAAAAAAAAAAAAAAAACACAAAAAAAAAAAAAAAAAAGTGGGGGCGGCCCCGGCGCCCCTGTGATGATGAATTTAAAAGGTGATGATATTTAACAAATTTGACACGTTTAACAAACTTCAATATTGCTAATAGGAAGAATAACTACAAATTAATCGATTGTGACACTTTAACTATTATGATTCATCTGTATGATACATCCTTGTTGGTCTGCAACCCGCGCATGCTCCTTTAAGTGTTATTTTCATGACGGCTTAGTCTGTGTCCCTCACAGAAATTTCCCCTGATCACAACGCATGTTGGAGAAGATCTGGTTCCAGACACTACAGAACGATGTCATCAGCGCACAGAAGCATGGATTGTGTGATGTAGCGCACATGTATCACAAGACGTAATTCTGCACTACACGTACACTGTAACGTTAGGTGGAAGTGCGCGAAAAAAAAACACGTTGTGTTTACAGTGAACACGATGGCGGGCATTCGCGACCCCTCAAAACAATGTTTCCCTTTACAGGAGATCAGGTCCGTGGTGTCACTGTTCCGATCCGAGTTGACCGAGACTACGGAACCAAACCTGGCCATGTTGTCCATAGTGGCCGGCATGATTGAGAGTGTTCTAACGAGCAATCGTGCCTCATCGGAGGCCGTCGGTGCTGCTGTCAACAGGACCGCGGGCATCGAACCCATATTCCCCGTTATCGAACTACCCAACGTGGAGGCTCTGTACTGTAAGTTCGAGACACAAATCAAGGGGTCGGTGGACCTCAGCGATTACAAGCCCGGATACGCCACCCGAGGGCTGATCAAGAAAGTTTCTGATATTATTTGGAGCTCACTGACGAGGTCTTATTACAAGGAGAAGGCTCATCTTCAGTCACTTTTTAGTTATCTCACCGGTGAGTCATTATGAGTTATACTTCATCATTCATTCATGTAAACTTATTGACTTGTTATGTTAGATGGGATGGGACGGGACTAACCATGCTAACGTTTAAAACAGATGGAATGGGGTGAAACTTGGAAGTGTTAGGCTGCCCAACGTTAGGCCTTGCTCCATAATGCTACTTTACATTGGTTCGTCGGGTGGGTGTGTGGGCAAGTCAATACAATACAATACAATGAAGGCATTTTATATAGCGCTCTTACACAAACGGTATCACAGCGCTTTACAGTGAGATGCAAGTACAATTTAAAAATACACAGTGCCTAAAATAAATGAGTCTTGAGAGATGTTTTAAATTGACTCAATGACATTAGGCAGTTTCATGAAAATTTGAAGTTGCTTCAATGCTTTTAAATGTCATATCACTGGATAGAACAAAAAATTAGAAAGAAAATGAGGGGTCAATGGTCATGATAGGTTAACCCTATGCAAAGTTACGAATTTTTGTTGATTTAAATATTTGGTAATTTTTAAGATCCACTCATCCAGTTTCATTTGAAAAGTTGTGACCGAATTTGCCTGCAATGTATCCTTGTAGTACTAACAAAGTCTATTTTGCGCAAGTTGCACTGTTTTTGTGCCAACGTTACAGTTGGCATGGACTGATCAATTAAGATAACCACGATGTGTAGTATCCATTTATCGACACTAGAAGTGACTACATCCGTAGACTACCCTTTATATTAGAATTTTACCATGAAAGTTCGGCGGGTCACAACTTCGACAGAAAAAAAGGATATAAAAAATAACGCCACCATCGGCGGTTTGCATGAATCTGCCTACCCGTGAAGAAGCATGACATACCATTACCAGATGGTAGTTCATTCCAACAGGTAATAATGTGATGCGCCTTGAGCACCAGTTTGGTGGATAAGTGCGCCATATAAATCCACATTATTATTATTATTATTCCAAATGCTGGGTGCAGCAGTATAGAAACCCTTGTTAGCCGCAGTTAAATGTGTAGTTGGCCATGTGCCCCTCCCCTTTTGTATCACTGTGCACTTCAATTTCCTTTATTTAGTTTCGTGCCCTCCCTCATTTATTTAGTGTCGTGTGCCCCCCTTTTTTTTGGAGACCATGGTTCCACCCCTGCAACTTTCAGATGTTATCCGCAGCCCAAGCTGTGGTCAAGGAGCAAGGAATAGGGAGTGGTAAATTGAATGGTGATGACTCAGCGTTAGTAATATTTTTTTATTCTTTTCTGCTTCTGTGTTCAGACAGTAATGATGTTAATTAATATGGCTAATGGGATAACTTTTGAAGTTGTAACAGTTTTTGATGAGACACAGGTCCCAGGCGATGCACCCAGGCATTATGGTACTTGTACAAATTATTCCAACAGAAACGGATTTTTTCCAACAGATGTGTCCATTGGAAAAGACCCCCCATGGCCACTTTTGTTAAGGGGGAGGGACATTGGCTCATCTCCACAAATCTTTTTGGTTGTACTAAACAAAATACGAAAGTTGAACACACTCTTAGCACATTATTTGGAAAAAATGTTGTATCCAACCATCACTTTTGAAGTTTTGTTTTTTTAAATTTCAACCACTTACCAGTTATAAAAAGGATCCATCGATTTATTACATGTAGGGTACAGAAAGTGAAAACTATCTTTATAATCCACTTTTGTGATGGTTTACAGACTTTATGTCCATAAAAATGTCCTCCCCTTCAGAAAATAGAAGAATCCTATTATAGTTGCCACTGGGCATGTACGATGACCGTGTTGGCCACTAATGGGGGAGTTGACAAGATCGGAATGACATGACTGAGGAAATCATCGTATACCAAAAATGCCTGATGTTTTTATTAAAACAAATTCTGGAGTAGTTGGAAGTACATGTCCATCATCACTCATATGTTCTCCACCTTACTGGGTAGGTAAGATTACATTATTGGTTATAATGAATGAGAAAAAATGGCGCTTGGGTTCAACATTCTACCCCATTATTTTACTGTTCTAAAATTTCTCCCAGATTAGCAAAACCTTGTCAATTTTGTGACTTGACTATCATTTCTACAAAATAATAAAAGTTAACTGAAGTTCATGCACTAAAAGACTTGACTATTTTTTTTCCGTTTTGACCGACCCAAGATCAAAAGCTTGACTGAGTCTTCAGAATAGCCAGGTATAAGTGCCAAATTAATCATATAAATGCATTGACGTTATTGCAATGCCGTATTGGAGGATTATAATGGGAATCTGATGTGTATGCTATAAACTTGTTGTGACATCATACAATGTATATTAGGTCTTTTCTAAGTTTGAGGATGCCAGACACTTGTCTGCATGTATACAGAAATCCGTCTCCCCAACATTAGATTACCAAGATAGAGGGAGTGATCAGGAATGGTTCCCCCTGGCAGAGGAAGTCCAACTTGAAAAATGGCCACTTATAAAAGTTAATGGGAAGAGCAACATGGAGGGAATCCATCTAGTCAGTGACACGGACTCAAGTGACATCTGGGTCATTCCGTGTCAAATCAACCAGTATTCTGAAAATTGGTACGGGTCACCTCTCAGATTTGGCTGAAATTCATTTCTAACATTCATCTATGGGTATAATGAACACATGCAAAATAAGAAATTCCAACTCCAAGTCGTTTCGGAATTACGGCCCGTCAAAGTTGGGGTGCTACCCCCCCTTCCAGTGCGCGCGATTCGCGTCATTGAATATTTTGCGTTTTCAAATGCCCTTTAGAGCACCTTTAAAATAAGATACAAAGCTGAAAATTGGTACCTAGGGTGACTGTCACCCATATAACTCAAATCTGGCCTCAAAACAAGTGTATCTCACCCCCCTTTCTCTCTATAGTCTGCTCAAAACACTAATTTATTCTGCCAATAAAATTAATTTCCATTTTCAGACCCCCCTAATACTCATGATTGATAATCAGAAAAGCTTCATATTGCATATCTGTATTATACAGACACATGTGGTTACCCCCAAGCAAGGATAGAGCCCTTACTCATTTAATAAATTTTTGGCAAGGCTCCAAAGTTGGTTTCAGACACAAAATATCAAAAAAATACCGAAATTCTTGGTGCCCTTTGACCTTGGTAACACTTACCCACCAACTTGAAACTTACACCATTTGTTAATACAAGTCTAATCTACATCTGTACCAAATTTCGTTTTGGAGACTCTTCTCCTTCATGGTGAGGCAGCATTTTGAAATTAGGGTATTTTGCCCATTTTTGTGAGTCGTGATAGCAATGAACAAAGATATATTATATTTTCTTTGTTGGTCCCAAAGTGTTGTAATATGACAATTAAACCACTATTGTTAGAAAATAATGATTAATTTTGATCTTACAGGTGTTTAAATGTATTATTTGAAGATAATCTACACAAAAATGTCATAATTGTCATGTATTAATTTAATACATTATCGGCACAGGATAACTCGCCAACCTGAAATCAAGAAAATATTATTTCCTGAAGGTCTTTAATATTGTACTTTATCATTTACTGCGCAATACTTTGTCCTCAATAGTTCAATTCCATTCTATTTGAAATTAGGAAGCAATGCCATGATGCGATCATAGTCTGTAGAAGATAATTTGTACTGGCGTCCTCCATGCCCTTGCATCTCTGGAGCGCTAATTGTACAGATTATGTCCTGAATTGGGACATAACACTCATTGCGATGATCTGATGGCCAAGAAAGAGTTCCAGTGCATTTTGATTTGTTCATGAACTTTACATGAACATCATTGTTCTCGTCAGATCTTTCATCTATTGTTCCGACATACCATTGAGAAGATAGCTGATGCATTTGATGTTCTATGCCAACATCATTTTGTCACAAAATCTCAATCCGCGCACCTGCGAAAACTCAAGGAGGATCTTTCTGATGATGCTGCAATTGTACTGTTAGACTTTGCAGATAATTATAGTTTTTAATACAAGATTCAATACAAGGATTCTACTGGGACAACAGCCAGGCAACTCTCCACCCTTTCGCAGTTTATTATAAGGACAATGGTGAATTGAAGTGCCTTAGTACTTGTGTCATATCAGATTGCCTAAAACATGGAACATCAGCTGTCCATGCCTTCATTACCACAATGATTTCATATTTGAAAGACGTCTTGCCTAAAATACAGAAAATCATTTATTTCAGTGATGGGGCAGTAAGCCAGTACAAAATCTTTAAGAATATGACAAATTTGTGTCACCATGAGAAAGACCACGGGTTACGTGCGGAATGGCACTTCTTTGCTACGAGCCACGGGAAGAGCCCGTGTGATGGGATAGGTGGCACAACAAAGCGACTGGTAGCAAGGGCAAGCTTGCAGGCAACAGAAACAAACCAAATCTTGACAGCCGACCAGATGTATAAATGGGCTTGCGAAAATATTAAAGGGATCAAGTTTTTCTCAGTAACAGATGAGCAGGTCCAAAGTAACACAGTGAAATATGATTTAGATGCAAGATATGCTTCATCTAAGACCATCTCTGGTACAAGATCACACCACAGTTTTGTACCTATATCTGAATGTAAGTTAGAGATGCGAAGGCTGTCAGCAGATGATATATACAGCACAGTTAAAGCGACCATGATCAAGCATCCGCATCAGACACTGATCCGCATCAGACAGTTCCTTCATCTTTACCTGATGAGTACCAACCCGGCAAATATATAGCTTGCATGTATGATCAGGAATGGTATGTCGGAACAATAGATGAAAGATCTGACGAGAGCAATGATGTTCATGTAAAGTTTATGAACAAATCAAAACGCACTGGAACTTTTTCTTGGCCATCAGATCATCGCAATGAGTGTTATGTCCCAATTCAGGACATAATCTGTACAATTAGCGCTCCAGAGATGCAAGGGCATGGAGGACGCCAGTACAAATTATCTTCTACAGACTATGATCGCATCATGGCATTGCTTCCTGATTTCAAATAGAATGGAATTGAACTACATGTATTGAGGACAAAGTATTGCGCAGTAAATGATACAGTACAATATTAAAGACCTTCAGGAATTAATATTTTCTTGATTTCAGGTTGGCGAGTTATCCTGTGCCGATAATGTATTAAATTAATACATGACAATTATGACATTTTTGTGTAGATTATCTTCAAATAATACATTTAAACACCTGTAAGATCAAAATTAATCATTATTTTCTAACAATAGTGGTTTAATTGTCATATTACAACACTTTGGGACCAATAAAGACAATATAATATGTCTTTGTTCATTGCTATCACGACTCACAAAAATGGGCAAAATACCCTAATTTCAAAATGCTGCCTCACCATGAAGGAGAAGTCTCCAAAACGAAATTTGGTACAGATGTAGATTAGACCTGTATTAACAAATGTAAGTTTCAAGTTGGTGGGTAAGTGTTGCCAAGGTCAAAGGTCACCGAGAATTTCGGTATTTTTTCGATATTTTGTGTCTGGAACCAACTTTGGAGCCTTGCCAAAAATTTATTAAATGAGCAAGGGCTCTATCCTTGCTTGGGGGTAACCACATGTGTCTATATAATACAGATATGCAATATGAAGCTTTTCTGATTATCAATCATGAGTATTAGGGGGGTCTGAAAATGGAAATTAATTTTATTGGCAGAATAAATTAGTGTTTTGAGCAGACTATAAAGAGAAAGGGGGGTGAGATACACTTGTTTTGAGGCCAGATTTGAGTTATTTGGGTGACAGTCACCCTAGCTACCAATTTTCAGCTTTGTATCTTATTTTAAAGGTGCTCTAAAGGGCATTTGAAAACGCAAAATATTCAATGACGCGAATCGCGCGCACTGGAAGGGGGGGTAGCACCCCAACTTTGACGGGCCGTAATTCCAAAACGACTTGGAGTTGGAATGTTTTATTTTGCATGTGTTCATTATACCCATAGATGAATGTTAGAAATGAATTTCAGCCAAATCCGAGAGGTGACCCGTACCCCCATTGGTTGAATTGACACGGAATGACCCATCTGTAGTCTCAAGTCTGACTCAAGTTAGTTTTATTTGACTTGGAAGAAAAGACTTGACTTGACAGAAATGACTTGGTAACAATCTTCATTAACCCTAATCACCCCAAATCCTGCAAAATCCTCCAAGGGGTACTTTTTGGGGAAAATTCAGCGCTGTTGGAAACCAGTACGTTCACCTCTTCAAATGGGGCAAAATTACTACCAGGCAAGAAGTACAGGCCGTAAGTGCTGAATATGAAAGATCAACGAAAATGCATGGTGCATTTTGAAGATGTTTCCAAAAGTGCACTGATGGATTTTGGAGGATTCAGGAAGGTTCCTAGCCAGAATACCTAGGGAGTTAGTGTTAAAACAAATTCCATTTGTGATATTTTTTGTTACATCTGTGCCATGCCGTGCTGTACCCTTAACTCAGTGCATAATTTGCAATATTGAAAGTCTTGCCTGAACATACATTTTTTTGTAAGAGCTTTGTTTAAAACTGTTCCTTATTTAGCCCACAAAGGAGAAATACATGTATATTGTGCAGTGCGACTTGGACAAAATGAACTGTGACATGACTTGAATTTGTGGCTTGTACATGACTTGAATTTAAAATAAATTGTGGCTTGACTTGACTGGAATAAAAAATGACTTGGTTTCAACTCCGGAATCCAAGAGTGACTTTGTTCCTCATGCCCTTGCCTTAATATTCCTTGTGGTACTTGGTTTGTTTCCTCATGAAAATTCCACACATTGGGGACATGACTCTTGATAAGCAATTTCCTTTTATTTTTAAGTACATGTATGCTGTAAAATTAAAGTCATACTGATTATTAAATAATGAAGAAAAAGGAAATGACTGTGATATGTAACTGTATGCTATATGATAGCACGGTAGCAGTTTTGGTAGTGATTGTCAATTTGTACATCGTCGGGCAATGTTACACAGTCGAGTGTATTATATAAGGAAATTCAATGAAAAGTATTTATATCATTGAGCTTTATTCATTTAGCTGCGGAGCAGACACACACAAGCTTTATTATTTCTTTGCGATTCTGTCCCAATGTTCTGATTTGGCCTGGATGTAACTCATCCCTTAACCCTAAACCCTCCCAAATCCTCCAAAATCTTCTTTGCTAAAGTGAAGGATTTTGAAGGATTGAGGTTACATGCTACACGCTCTTTGCTAAAGTGAAGAATTTTGGAGGATTGAGGTTATTAGGCATACATGTACTTGCCTTTCCATGGTACATGTACATGTACATCCATGTTTGTTGTGATTGCAAGGTCAGTGCTTGGGTCAGTGGACACTGTTTATTGCTCCATGCATGCAGGGAAGGTCCCTGGTCTTGTACATGTATCACATATTAGAAACACATGTGTGCATACATGTCATGTGCTTGCTTTACTACTGAAGGATTTTGGAGGATTCGGGTTATGTGTAAGCAAATGGGCCTAGGGAGTTCAGGTTAATACAAGCACTAGTTTTGAAATGATGTACAGTGTACATGTGTATGTACAATGTAGCATTTTAATGTACATGCAGGCTGCTTGCATTACACTTTTGTCTGCACTGTGTGTGCACTGTACATGTACGTACATTTACATTACATATTTGCATAGTTTGTTAAAAGCAAACTACATGTATTATAAAAATTTTAAGACAATTCAGAACATACTGAAAGAAAAAAACCATGTATCCTGTTGTAAGCAACTGGTTCTTTTCAGAATCCATTTACTACTCAAGAGAATTTTTACAAGGTGTCACCACAAACAGCCTACTTAAAATTTTATCTGTTTTGTGTAATACATGTATGCATTAAACATGTTGAGTTTTGGTGGCCTGAATTTCTTTTCATACATTTTGGTTGTTTTCACAATTTTCTAGCAAATTTCAACACTCATTTTTACTGAATGTTTCATAAATTCGTAGGTTGGTTTCTTTACTTGCATGAACCCCATTCATTCATGATGCACATAAAATCCACGCATATTGAAAATGTTACCACTATATCGTATGTCGGCCTTTATTAAAGGGCAAGAATACCATTGGTAAACCTGCAAAAGTTTCAACTCATTGTGTTGTGTCGTTGCTTATTGTTAATCCTCCTCCTCCTACTGCTGCTGCTGCTGCTGCTGCTGCTGCTGCTGCTGCTACAAGGGTCAAAATCAGTCAAAATGTTCATATACTTGCCAAGGTATATCTAGTGCACTTAAAAGTCAAACACTGTCAAACCTTATGTGTACTAGGTACATTTACAGGTCAAAACGAGTCAACCGTTATTGACTGGTAAAAGTGTTGTCTTGTGTTGTTGAGGGTGGTCAAAATGACAGTAAAAACCAGTCAAAAAATGCCCCTGTGTGCACATTTGGGTCAAGTCAAAACATTTGACTGATTTTGACCTCTATAGCAACTTGCCACTAAAGTGCAGCTATAGTAGGAGGGGGGTGGGGGTGGGGGGGGTTAAAATGAGAAAACGGTGAAAATTATACGTGCATTCAGAAGTTTGGATTGGCAAACAGCCAAACACAAACTATTTTTTTGTTCATTCAAACAAAAATGGAATTTTGGCACAATTCGGACAGACATTCGGACTACACAAATTTAATTGTACATGCAGCATCTTGGGTGGAAATACATTGCAAGGAATGCTTGATACCTAATCGGCTTTATACCAAGTATGTTTTATGTGAAACTGTGAAATGCGTAGTCTTTTGAAAGGGAAATTTACAGATTAATTATCAAATTAACAAATTATTTTCTGAAAACTTACTTGATGTAAAGTTAGTACATGTACACGTATCAGTCATCATTAAAAATGATTTGTCTAAAGTTATGACAAATTTACAAAAATTGTCAACAACTTTTTGTAAAGCTTAAAATTTTAAATTTAAACAAGTTTTTTCTTCAAAAACCCAAGTACCAATTAGGATAAAAGTTTCACAGGTTAGTTTTCTATTAAAGTTATTGAAAACGAGAAGGTTGAAATGAACGTACGTTATCAAATATACCAATGATGTACATGTGTAGCTTTATTTAGATTTAGAATACCAGAGGTGCGTACTTATGGACTGCCTTTAACACGAGATCCTGTTCGCCAGTCATTTGGCACCTCACTCAAGGGGCTTCTTTACTGAATTAGTTATATCAAGACAGTGTATTTGGCTGTGGGCAGTCAGGGGGTATAGAGAGAGGATGGAAAAGACTTCAATAGGACGGACTGAAACGGTGCCTTTAGCTAGAACCGAGCATCAATAAAGGCTCGGGTATACTGGCTGCGTGATTGGCATCATTACAGCACTCCTCTAAAAGTTTTTGCATGCATATAGAAGATCCACAATCATTAGGCTTAAATAGTCAACATTTTCAGAGTGAAATAACGATTTCGTCTGAAGACAGGATGTCCTGTAGCCTACACTAGTATCATGTTCTTAACATGTGCACAAACACAATGTGCAGACAAAAAAATATTAAAAAAACCTAAGGCTAGGGTTTACTGGGTGCGTGATTGGCATCATTACAGGACTCCTTTGAAAGTTTTGCATGCACCAAAGATCTAAGCATATATAGTCATCATTTTCAGAGTGAAATAACGATTTTTGTCTCTATGAAGCCAGGATGTCCCGTCATAGCTTACGGTGTAATGTTCTTAAAATGTACACAAACACAACAAACACAGAAGGTAAATGTGAAGTGTACATGTGTGAATACCATCTGATGACTGATTGTAGGGATGGGTCCTCATCTAGCCACCCATCCACCTGTCCCCAAGACGGGTAAAAATCGGGTTGGAGAGGTTGTACTTACACCTGTATTTAGACCCTACCTGCCAAGCCTACCTGTCTCGGACAGTCCTGTGTCCATTACATGTATCTCGTCACGTTTATGTACATGTACAATGCAAGCCTTCAAATTGAAGTCAAACCTATTTGTGGTAACATGTAAGTCCTTTTTTTATATTTTATTTTGAAGCTAGAAAAGCCTCAGATCCAGGGAATCTAATCCAAATCTTTCCAGGGTCCTATAGAGCTGTGGACCCTAATATACCCACACTGTAATGGTTTGCACGTTCACAGTTGGTGGCTTTGCGCACGCAATTTGTCATTAACTACAGTTTCAATTTGGACAGGCAGTTTTCAAATCCTAAATGACATGTATACTGGGCCAAAATTTTAAAATCGATTTGTCATTTTTGAATGTTTGTACTAGAAAGGGTGGGTAAATGTCCCCTTTGACACCCCCTCCTTAGCCCCCCCCCTCCCTCCTTAGCCCCCCCCCCCATGTAATGTTTCAAGGGACATTTGATGGATATTATCAGTAATTTCGTTGGTGATTATATTATTTATTGGGGGGGAAAAAGTGAAGTAATTTTGGATGCTTTAACTACTGTGCTTGCTGTTAATAACAGTAGAACCCGCCATTAGTACACCACGTGGAACATCAGACTTGAGCCCGCCAAAACGATTGCCACAGAACTAGTACATTGTATTGCACATGATGTGTACACTCACTGTGCATCAGCTGCACGTGCTAATGTTCCCATGACCTCGGTTGACCCAACCCTCCATTTCTGCACTGACTGAAGAGTGTAGAATCCAAACACAAGCAGCTGCACTCAGTTCAGTGCACGCCCCAAAAACCAGGTCAACTCTTCAACTTCTAAGAATTAACCACAAACCACAGGATTAAAACCTGATAGGGTTTATACCTACATACTTTGGGGGGCTGCAGGGAGAATGGCCATGATGTAACCATTAACTACTGTGTAAACCACAAAGTAGCATGAAGGAAGTTTAGTATTGCACTGTGTGTACATGTATACACTGTGTACATGTATACACTGTGTATACATGTATACACTGTGTACATAAAGGGTCTTTTGATATTGTACAATCAATGGTGTTTGGAAGAGAGTTGGTCCAGGGAAGAAGACAGGAGCTGTCTTGTAATATTACTCAGAAATTCATGTAGCCTACTAATGCTATCATGTAGCACCATGTGTTTACCTAAACTACAGATACAGGGTTCTTATCACACAACTGGTATCTCAACTGTCAGCTCAGTGAGATTATGGTTCAGGGGGAGAACCAATATCGGACCGGTAATATCGGGCAACTCGTTTCTCAACTATCGCGAAGTGAGAATTTGGTTCAGGGAGAACCATGGGGACTTCACAGGGTCTTCTCTGCATTTCGAATTTCGACCTGTAGCTCAATGCAAACCGAAACGATATCAATACTCCACCATGCAAAGCTTCAAATCTTACTCTCATGTAAATCGTACAATGACTGTACACACAATGTATGTTAATCAGTATCAAAACATTTTACATAATTTGAAAAGTGTCAGATGTAGGGATAAGTGGAGCTCATTAATTAAAGACTGTTTGCAGTGACACCATGTGAAAATTCTCTTTTGAGAAGTAATTAGTTCTGAAAACAACTGGTGGTTACAACTCGACGACATTTCACTCAGTATACGCTGGTTGCCTTTAGGAGAATGGTTAGAACAGTCTCTGGAAAGACCTCAGACACATGCACCCTTTTGATGTGACGTCAGTAATTAGGGTGTACTCTTTGTCACCCAAATTTACTCAGATTCTGTTTGGAGAATAAAATTTGCTAATAAGCTCGTGAGGCACGTTCTCACACCTGTGTTCACCATATACATGTAGTGTGTTCACCATATAGTGTGTTAACATTTACAGCATACATGCATTATGTGTATTTTGCTATTGATAACCAATGCATGTTTACATGTGATGCCGTGTGACACTCGTGACTCTGCGCTGTCAGTGACATGTACAACAATGGCTGTTCTGTTTTCAGTGGGATGAGAACAATTAATTCTTTTCCCAATTAGAAATATATTATGGTCGGAGAATTAAAACACAGTGTTAGAGGGGTATTGCTATTGCCTGCACCCTGTGGTGCCTATCAGGACAATGACTTCCGGTGACTGATACTTAGTATGTTCATGTTTTTTTCATGAAACTTAGGCTGTGTCCGAATTAAGTGGTTTGGCTATGGCTATTGGCTGCAGTGGCGATGCTGAAGTATAGGAAGAAACTGATATAGCCGTAGCCAAAGCCGTCTCTTCAGAAACGGCCTTAGTTAAATCATGGTTAAATGTCGGGTTGGCATTGGATTCAGAGGTCAAAAGGTCAAATGTCAAGGCCACCATGGTGTATAATGGAAAACAGTTTCCAATAACTTGTTTCCAGTGAGTTTTTTCCCCCCATAACACTTGGATGAATACTTATCTAGGTTTTTTTCCCAGAGATATAGGTTGGATTTGGCTCTACAGGTCAAAGGTCAAGGTCACCTTTAAGTGAGAAAAAAATGCATATTTTCAATTTTGGCTAAGGGGTTTAAAGAGCTTTGTTATTTTATACACATAGTTAATGCTGAGTTTTTATGCAGATATTTCAGGGTTTTTCTTCCTGAAATGTATATTTTATTCAAATTCCTGTGTGACATGTTTTATACTTAAAAAGTTGTGTTTAGTTGTCGGGGCTTGAAATACCTGCAAGACCGAGCCAAGGAATTGAATCGTCGGTCCAGTGCACTGTACAACTGAACACGCATACATGTACATGTTGTCCGGTGTTCTCGAGTTACACTGATATACATGTACATGTAAAACAAAGAAGACACTCAAATGTGAAACTGGTCTTGTACAAATATTTCCGGTGTAGTAAAACTCTTTTAGATTTTTTCCCAGGAAATTCAAGCCTTGAGGGGATTGGAAAGAAAGGCTTCTAAATTTGTTATTCCTTGAAAAAACAGGTTGTCCAAAAGTATAATTTACAGTACTTTTGCATGTGTATTAGGGAAATTCCATGGTTACTCACGGTACATTTATGAAGAATAAGTCCCACGCTTAATGCAATAATTTCTTTATACACTCACTGGCCAAAAGTATTGCAACATGAATTTGTATGAGACATTGCCTAGACGGATGGCCGCAATTATCAGGTCACGTGGTTACCCAACAAAGTATTGAAGAACTTTGTTTCCGAGCAAGAACAGTAAAAAAGAACATTGACTTCAAAACACAGGCACTTTCAAGAAGTCTTAAGTAGTGTAAATAAAATAAAATAAATTATTGTAACACAGTTCTCCAAACTGAACTTTGGTGTGAATTTCAATGTTGCAATACTTATGGCCAGTGAGTGTACATGTATTTCACTCATCAGTTTTTTCACAGTTGCAATATACTCAGACCTTACTCAGCACAGAATAATAATTTCGGAAATTTGTTATATGAACGCTATATAACAGAAAAATGCTGGTTACTCGTGTTACATTTTGTAACCATGAATAAAATGTTGCTTTTTCTCTATACAGTGTATGTACATGTACGTATGTGTAATACACTACATTTCTGAAATGTTTCTGAAATTATTCTGTGCTGAGTAAGGTCTGGATATAACACAGCTACTATGAAAAATAATGATGAGTGAAATATATATTATGGCATTAAGAATGGGCTCAAACCTCAGAAATGTAATGTGATTAACCATGGAATTGCCCCTTACAAATAAAAATGGATGTCCACTGTCCATTTAGCAAACAGGGTGTCTTTTGAACAGGGTGTCCAAAAGACACCCAAAGTTATTGCTGGCCGACACCTTGGTACTGCATGCTGTATCTCATACAAGTACATACATAACGGCTTATTACTGTACATCAGGCGTAGGCCTACAGCTACCTAGATTGGTAGTTCTCATACGTTCCGTAAACGTCTACATGTATAGTGTGGGTTTTATTCACCAACACCCACGCCTACCCACATACTGTAGTTATGAAAACATACAACCAGATAAAGCCATTCCCCCCCCCCCCCCTGATATTGACATAGTGTATGTATACTTATATATGTACATTGTAATTTGTGGGATCTGTTTGTCCCTGTTTAATGTACTGTGAAATTGCAGTTGCACTGTCACAAAACATAAAACAGTTCATGTTTATGATAAACCGTGCATTAACCAAGGATGGCACGTCTTATTTTATGCAGATTGCCGAGTTGTGAAGAAGACAAACTGTGCACCTACATGCACAATGTGTAGATGTCTCTACACCCTTTTTAAATTCAATTCTTAAAGCATCCTGCCATGGGCTGTACATGTAGGTCTCTCCTGTTTTTTTTCTTCTTCTCGTGAACGGAGGCGAACAATTTATCGCTTGACAGTTTTGAGGAGAAAAGAAAACATTGTCAGTGACATAAATTGAGCCTCGTACAATGTTCATACATGGTGTTCATACATTGATCATACAGGCTACATTCATTACAGTGATGTAGTTGTTCATTAACCAGTTGACGTCGGGAATATTTATTTTTTTCCGGTCCCCCGTGCGGGTTTATTTTCAGTGAAAAATCTGAAAAAATTTCTAGCCATTAATAAAAAAAAATTGCCAATGAAACTAAGTTTGGACAACCAAATAAACACCTTTACTCATTGACATTTCGAGAATTAAATGGCTAGTTTTTTAATTACGGTTTTGTGTTTGTTCAGCACAATTAGACCGTTGGCAAGCTCCGATGCAACGGCCTATTAGCGACCAGCGCCCAGTCGAAAAGACGGCATACCTGGAGAGAGATTGAATGCCTCGTAAACAATGGATAAATCCGTCTTTACAAATGCTTGGCTGGTACGTCAAAGGAACATGTCTTGGATAAAGGGATTAGGCAAAAATCAACAAAAAGAGTGAACTCGTTCAGTATTTGCAGTGCATTTTGTCCGGGGCCACCGAACTGTGACCCCATGGACTCCGAGAAACGATTGCGTGTATACACGTCAGCCGCCACGACGGCACGCCACGTGTGGCGTGTTGACAAGTCTCCCGGTGACACACACAAAAATCGGAATGCGTGTTTAGACGCTCTCCGATCCGCTGTACACAAAAAAATTGCGTGTATACACGGCATCCGAAGCGAACTGGTTAATGTATTCACTCTGTTCACCTTGTAGCCCTCTAGTGGTGAAATTGCATCCAGTGTCTTGATGATAGCCATGTTGGTGTCAAGTGAGCGTTTGTATGCGCGTACATAGTATGTTATGGTACTATGTGCTCGCGTACTTCTGCCAGCCAATGATCGTTTGAGATATTCCACGCATACGCACAACAACTGCATAATAAGCAAACACGATGCACTATTGCTACCCTTTCAAATCAACGGTGATCTAACGACATATGTGCCCTCAACAGCTCATGCACACAGGGTAAAGGAGAATGTATGGGGGTGAGGGGGGGGCGGAATTCATGCTCAGTTAAGTCTACTTGAATGCCATAAAATACAAGAGCAGTCATATTAACACATTCATCCTCCGTGTTCCCATGGTAATAGACTTATCATGCTGAGGTGCCAAATCTGTATTATGATCATGAGATTATAGTGCTAGTAATCAGTAAAAGGGGCCAGTCTATTTTCCTGCTAGGTTTTTTCAACCATATTTGTACTGGAGAAAAACAGTACGGCTGCAGCATTGTAAGGTTAAGGTACAGTGTATACAAACAAGTTCCATGAATGATGTGGTAAACAACAAGTTGTAGAGAATAAGAAATATACCTCCTCTCCTTCGGATCCCCTGGCCCCATTCAAATTGTTTTTTCCCTCTCAAATTGTCAGTGAAGGTCTCTCTCTCTCTCTCTCTCTTTTTTCCCCCTAGTGAAAAGTAGGCGCTCAATTTATCTCCAGACAGTTATGAGGAGAAAGGAAAACATGTCTGTGACATAAATTGAGCCTCATGTAGATTTTGGCCACTTCGTACAATGTACAATGTATTTACATGTATGGTGCAACCATATTTGTATTGAAGAAAAGCAGACCAGCTGCAGCATATTATTCAGGGTCTATTCACCATATTCATGAGTTACAGTGAACAATTTCCCCTGTATCGCATCGCAAAATGCGACGTAATTTGGACAATCTGCGATGGAATTTCAAACAATGCATCGCAGATTTTGCGATACAAATTTCGACAGATTTATAAACATTTTTGAAATCATATTCACAAACCTTTTCCCGAAATAATGTTTACATGTGGGCAATTCTCCATGGGGGAGAAAAAATTGTCAAAATTTTACATTAGCAATAGAGGAATAGTTCATATTGATTCTAGACCAGAATTTCATCGGGAATCCAATCCAAGTGTTTAAAATTTGAAAAACTTGTGTTTTCTGGGAGAAATATGGATTTTTGGGTAGTAAGTCTCAAAATGTTTTTTTCTAAATATACCTCCCTATAAGTTTTATAAAAATAAAATTCACTTTCGGACATTTGCTTAGTACTTTAATATACGGTAACGGAATTATGGTAACCATGGTTATGGATTTGCACTGCACTTATATTCAAGTTTTTATTACTGTTACAATGACTTTTACTGTGACTTTTGACATCTTCTGTGACAAACTTTTATTTAATGTTAATTAATAATAATTAATAATAAATATTTTTCAATAAAAAAAACTTTAAAAAAAAAACAGTTTCCTGAAAAATATGACACAATGTTTAGTTTGAATGCAAAAGAATGCTATTGTACATGTATTTGTACAGTGATTAAAGGCAGTACTTGTAATAAAGTCATTAATTTGGTTGGAAATTGTTCAGTTGGCATGATTTAATTGGATTATGTATGTTCAGGATATGTACATGTACTTGTGAGAACATTATTGCATATCATAAAAAAACACAAAATGGATATGCCTAAATGTAGAAATTCAAGTAAAATACTGGTTTTTATCACTGTTTTTGCCTTCCATTTAGTGCTATTTTTAGACAGGTGTACAAATACAATACGTAATTCCATTACCGTCCTGACGTAATTCCGTTACCGTGATTGAAGGTAATTTTTTTCTATAAAGGAATAATATTTCAAATTGTATTTTACATTGTAGTTATTAACCCTACTAAAGTCTACATGTATATACTACAAATAACACCCCTTTTGGAAATATTTTATGCAAGACCTAAAAACTGCTTGTCCTTCGCCGTAATTCCGTTACAGAAATTTGACCTCCCTGAAGTGACCCCACAGGTGAATTTTTTTTTTTTGATTTGTGTCCAATGAATCTGTTGGATCACCCATTTCATACACATAACCTGAATCCTCCAAAATCCTTCAGTAGTAAAGCAAGCACATGACATGTATGCACACATGTTTCTAATCTGTGATACATGGCCAGGGACTGTCCCTGCATGCATGGAGCAATAAACAGTGTCCACTGACCCAAGCACTGACCTTACCATCACTACAACAAACATGGATGTACATGTACCATGGAAAGGTAAGTATGCCTAATAACCTCAATCCTCCAAAATCCTAGGAAATACACACAAGTTCCACGAATGGTGTGGCAAATAACAAGTTGTAGGGAAAAGACAATCCACACCCCTCCCCTTCCCCAGGCCCCACTCAAATCGTTTTCCCCTGGCAGTGTATGTCCAGACTTTAAATCCTCTTCTTTATGCGTAGGATTTGATGTGGACTTCTCATCACAGTTTGGATATGATCTTGTGTGCTGTAAATGTTCAATTTGCAAATGGGCGATTCCATGATTGTCACTGAGTGACGTTTGACTTGAAGTGAAACATGATTATACGCCCACACTCCCCTCACAGTTTTTCATGCTAGCAACAATTTCCTGACCTGTTTTTATGATGTTGCTAAATCTCGAAAAGAACCATGCATTACATTTAAGTGAATTGAGTTTGCCTGCATTTTACAAATTAATTTTATAGTAAATTACGTTATTGATTGAAACGGACTTCTACCATTTTTCAAACAACAAGATCACAAGGAAACTCTACTCTTTTCAAGGGTGTATTATTATTAAATCAATGTTGATATTACTACACTGACATTAACCTTAACATTCCAAAATCCTCCAAAATCCTCTTTGCTAAGGTGAAGGATTTTGGAGGATTGAGGTTATTAGACATACTTGCCTTTCCATGGTACATGTACATCCGTGTTTGTTGTAGTGATTGCAAGGTCAGTGCTTGGGTCAGTGGACACTGTTTATTGCTCCATGCATGCAGGGAGGGTCCCTGGCCATGTACGTGTATCATGGATTAGAAACACATGTGTGCATACATGTCATGTGCTTGCTTTACTACTGAAGGATTTTGGAGGATTCAGGTTATGTGTAAGCAAATGGGCCTAGGGAGTTAGGAAGAATTCGGGTTATGTGTAAGCAAGTGGGCCTAGGGAGTTAGGAAGGATTCAGGTTATGTGTAAGCAAGTGGGCCTAGGGAGTTAGGAAGGATTCAGGTTATGTGTAAGCAAATGGGCCTAGGGAGTTAGGAAGGATTCAGGTTATGTGTAAGCAAATGGGCCTAGGGAGTTAGGGTTAATATAAATTTGACAAAGACTGCTTTGCAAATAAACGCATGCATTACATCTTGGTCTAGCTGGCAGTCAGTGTTCACATTTCCCCCGACGTTACTGTGTAGTTTATATTCAGCAATCTACATAGTTGCATTATCAAAGTGGACACAAAACAATCAAAGAAAAACATGGATAACTGTTGTTCACTGTGGTTGTAACATTGATAGAAAATATATGGGGAGGAAAGGTCCGTTTTGCCTTATCTGGTCGTTAGCGAGACTAGCATGCATTACGCAAATCAGCTTGGACGTTTGCACTGTGGTATTTGGGAAGAGGTCTATGTTACAATTAACAGGAGAATTGATACATGGAAGCCTTGAAGTTGAGTGACAAGGATTCCGTTAAAAAGTGACAGTCACTAATTCTAGCCACATACATTGTATTCTACGGACATTGAGTCAAATCATGTATTGAACAATGTTTTGACTGCTTCAAACTGTGCTCATCAGATAAGGGATCTATGCATCTTTTTTGAAATGTCAATAAGAATGATCGGTCCAAATTTATAGCCAAGACAACATTGGATATCACATCTGAAACTTGTTTTTGTTTTTGTTTTTTTCATGAAAAATTTATTCTTTAAAAGCTTATCAGAAATCAGTGTAAAAACACATGATATCTTTGAGTCAAAAATATCACAGACAAAAGTAAATCAAATTGATCATATTTTGTTTTGCGCATATTTCCCCGTTTTCAATGGAATTGCCCAAGTTTCATATGGGCAATAGAGCTTGAAATGAATGGTACATGTAACTAACTACCGCTCAACTGTGGTACAATAGATGCGGTATATTGTACATGGAGGTTGAATTTGCTTAAAACTGGGTCAAGCATATAAATCGTTATACCTAATTTGAAGCGTGCTCATAAAATTAAGCACTTAACTTTTTCTTTGCATTTCCCGAAGACCTTATTACTGGTTGCATAAACTTGTCTAAATCATGCTTCTTAAAAAATATAATATCAAATGGAAGCTAATATATCGTCGCAGTTTTCACAAAGTGACATATTCGTTCACGTCGTGAGATGTTAGCAATTGAATTTGGTAAAGTTTTAAAATAATTTTAATCTTGAAGATCATTAATGTTTACTTTGTTAGAATGCTGAAATCTCGAATGACACGTACATTGTAACTGTATGCTTATTGTAGATGAAAATAACTATAAATGAGTAACATTTTTAAACCAAACCGTCACTTCGTGAAAATTAAAATAAATCTGTACACACTGTTATCAAAAAGTGACGTTTCCCATGTATTTTCAAGACTTGATACATGTACATGTATATGTACTTGGCAGAAAGAAAGGTATCAGTAAATACCTTCTAAATATTGACATAACTAAAATTAATTAAAAAAATTCTTTCGAGCGTTCATGTCAGTTTGTGAAAACCGTATATATTTAATGGCAAATTCCAACATGTTGATATTTTCTGCAATAAAAAAAATTGTGTTTGTGGCACTATTGACACTCTGTGATTTACACTGAATACATTTTTTTAAATTTCATCCTCAATACAAAATTACTGAAAATTTTTATATCAAATTTCGTCCAACATGATTTTAACACTTTTGAAACTATCCCTGGTACGGTCTGAGCTCTCATTGGAGAATTTGTGACCACTGCCTTAATTTCTATTTTCACTCGTCATTTCATTATTGTGTTTTTAGAAAGCGGTTGTGTGATGAAGTACAAGAGTAGATAAATAGGTAATTATTTTGTCCAGACTCATGGGCCTAGACTTTTAGCCCTCTCCTCGGTCGTGTCTCAAGCCAACAGACTGCCAAAAATACTTGAATGCTTTGCATTGATTTGAAAAAGTGCGGCAGATTCTCAAAATTGGCATGTTCTTTATAGAAAATATGAACAAGAGCTTTTTATTTTTTATTTTTTTTATGTTTGCTTGGTCAGTGGAGTTAAATTAATGAGAATACATTGAAAAATAAAATTAAGATTATGAAGAGAATTTAAATTTATTTTAATATTTACAAGATTTTTTACACATTTCAAGAATAGTGAGTACAATATATGAGTGTTTAAACATAATTATACTATTTTATTATCAAACTTGGGAAAGAGACTACATGTATTTTACAACCTTTTGGAATAAGATAAAACATGATACTCGTTTTTTGAGTAGATTGTCTGAGCCCCGATAAACTCACAGTTGTTGGGGTTTGTCATATTAACAATACAATTGTGTGATGACCACAATTCTGTGCCTGCACTCCAAATGTTCATGTGTGTGAACACACTTTGAGATTTACAAGAGAATCCTTCACTATAAAAAAAACTGCAACACCAAACTTCTAATTTTGTTTGTAAGTTACTGTTTAGTGGATTGTGGAGCCTTCTTCAACTTAGGTAAATAAAGGATACTTGATGTACAGTGTACATGTGGAGTGTCGTGGCCGAGCGGTCTAGCTTACCGGACTCAAGTTCTGGTGTTAGCAGCAGAATGTGGGTTCGAATCCCGGCCGTGACACTTGTGTCCTTGAGCAAGACACTTAACCATAATTGCTTCTCTCCACCCAGGGGTTAAATGGGTACCTGTGAGGGCAGAGTTGGTTGATTAGCCCTATATGCGCTGTAATGGCAGCAATTGAGCTGTATACTCCCCAGGGAGCTGAGATGGTTTCAGGAATGATTTATGAGCCTTATGAGCAGGGGTAATGATATAATGCGCCTTGAGCACCACTTAGTTGGTGGATACGTGCGCTATATAAGTCCACACATTATTATTATTATTATTATTATTATTACATGCATGCATGATCAAATAAAAAAAATTATTTTAACTTTTAAGTCCTTCCTCCCACTTTAATTTCTATGTACAGTGTATGTTTCTTGAGTGTTTAAAAAAAATCCTCCACCCCCTCACTTTCACAATAAATATTATTATTGAATTTGTTCATGTTCACCTGCTCTCTGATAGAGAATACTGAACATGTAAGTCTGTCAACAAGATAAACTAGTCAGGTTGAGTGGTCACTTACAATAACTGCATATAGTGGACTTATTATATGAACAGTTACAACTAATACAGTGTACATTAACTGCATTAGAGAATATATTATTGACACGTGTATGCACTGCTATTACTAGGCATTTCATGTGATTTCTCATTTCATTAGTTACACTTGCAAAACATGGCAGACATGAAAGAGCAGGTTTTCAGCTTTCCAAAAATGTAATTTATTTTAAAATCGACCTCATGGTTCCAAAGATATTACAATTTTAATATTGCTGATTTGATGAATTATTTGATACAAAGGTCAAAGGTTATCTTTTGGTTTTCTTTATAAAGACAATGGCACCGAGTTGGGTGTGAAAGTTAGACATTTATTCCTTATAACTCTGTAATGATTCATTGGATGTCCTTCATACTTGGCAATATTAATGTCCATTCAATGTAATTGTGATATTTGAAATTCAAACTATCAAAATGCATTTCATTTAACTAATTTGCATAATTAATTAGCAAAATTATCCATAAAATGCTGTTTTTGACCTTTTGGGGCAAAATAAGTGTTATAAAGTGTATAATAAACAAATATTAATAACTGCAATTGTCCGGTGTGTCAAACTAATTTATGATATTAACGAATATTTCTTAATTAGTTATTTACATAATTAATCACTGCGATCTCACAGTATCCATAGCGATCTCATTATACATAATAATCTAACTTTGTGTTGCTGGTTTTCATTTCAATGACTGTCGGCACCAAAAACAACAAGGAAGGTTATAAAAGATGCAAATTGGTCTGTAGTGATTAATTAAAAACCAATTTTGCATAATTAATTTGATCATTCTCGCAAAAAGCACATTTATATTCAAAAATTCACGGCGCATTGATTTAGCGCATGTTTCCAAAAAAATCAGTCAATTTAAATTTATGTCTCTTTTCACAAATGTACTTCGTTTACTTACAGATATATTTACATTTGCATTAATTTGCATAATTAATTGATCAATATAAAATACATTGACGTTGGTTTAAAGGTACAATACAGGATTGGTTTTGGAATGAAGGCATTCATTCCAATTATCTACAAAATTTAGAAAATTTCATCAAAATCAGTCTTACGTTTTCGTAAAATCAATGAACAACAGTTTATGTTTTGCAAAGTTATTTTGTACATATTTTGGAATTCATAATTTCAGTTAACAACCGAAATTAGTTGGTTTTTAAAAAGATTTTCAGATACAGTTTTCTTGAATATGACGGAATTTCAAAGGGAGATATTTCACAGAAAAATTGGTTCTGGTATGAACTTTATAAACAGTAAGCTTTCAGACTGAAACTAAACAATGTTTTTCATCCTTACCAATCCTGTATACATGTACATGTATTATCTTTAAAAATGTGCTCCATTTTTGAAAGATTTTACATTGTTGGGCAAAGGAATTATATCCGTTTTAAGATGTGCATTTGAATGAATGACTTAAAAGCTAAATCATTTTCATTACTAATTAAACATTACAATGTACATTTCTTCAGGCACTGACTATTAGTTCATTCTTTTGCAAATCTGACAGAAGGTTATACTTTTTAATTTCCTCCTCATCTTCATATTTGATTTCATACACTGTTTTTACTGTGTCTGGTTTGTGAGAACTGATACCAGTTACCTGGCCCTTTATCCACATTTTCTGCTTATCGACAATGAAAAGATGTTCGATATTTTTTCCGATGAGTAAATCGGGGTCATCTACGTATTTTTGTAGATATAGTCTAGAGCTTTGGGCCGATCTTTTCTGTTTTTCGCCATCAATTTTTTGAACTAAGTTCCTCTTCTGTTCTTCAAAACTGCTGGCTCTGACATCTTCAGGTACATAAATCAGACCACTGGTGTCTGATGTTTGTGTAGCAGCCAGTACATGTGGGTCGCCCTGTGGCTGTAACTTGTGATGGAGAACTACTTCTTGGAGATGTTTGGTCATTTCAGTCTTTGTAAACTGTTGCTGCTGATGGGAAAGTTGCTGCCCTGTGTTATAAATGGATGATATAAAACACAATTAATATTTAACATTTTACTACAAATATTATGCATGATTGTTACATAAAAAAATTATTTTCCTTTGCATTTTTTCCCTTTCATTTCTACAGCAAATGAGGGCAAAGTGTTTATCATTGTGCATAACTTTGTTATACTCTGAAGAAAAAAATAAACATAAGTTTTCTTTTTGAAGAACTCTTTCTTCTTGGAAAATGTTGTTTTTCTAACAATAACAGGCATGAACAAATTGGGGGACAAATTATGCTATACTGTGCAACTGCAATGTGAAGCATTTTTATTGGTTTAGTTTATGTTTTTGGTGAATTTGGTGTTAAACATATTTATAAATTTAAAAAAAAAAAAAAAAAAAAAAAAAAATGTGGGGACTTTTTTGCCTTTTTACTAGCCTACAATTCAACTGAATATATTTAAAAAAATTAAACAAAAAACAAAACAAAACATAATTTGTAACTAAAACCAAAATAAATTAAGAATCAAATGTTTTAAATTTTGAGAGCAGGAAAGAAAAAATGTTGGAAGACTGATTCCCGTTTTTGCCGAAAAGGAGATTAAAATTTATCACGAAATAGATTCAATGCATCTTGGCTCTCTTCTGACGCACAGAATCATTCTTATAACGGTTTTAGGCAACCATATTTCAAAACGTTATTCAAAATCTTCATTTTACTCATGTAGTGATGATTTTGTATTGTATTTTGATGCTCTAAAGAGAAAAAAATCCGTGAAAACTTCAGCGAGTACAAAGCCATGAACAGCGTGGCTAGTATTTAAGTCATGTACCCAAGCCCCGTATCACGTTCAACACATTGCGTACTCTTACGGGAACCCGCTCTACACAACTCCATCTAAAAACTTTCCCTTACGTCTCAAAAAGGGTCGCGTAAGAATTCGATTATGGTAGTTATTTTTCACCTAAAATCATTTAGACTTAAAAATCATAGAAATATGATTAGACTACATGTGGAAATTGTCTTACCTCGGAGAATAACGATCTAGTTTTTTTTTTTCTCGTATGAAATCTTCCTTCTTGTGTAACTTTGGAACGACTGCACCGATTTACACCAGACAACGGCAGTGATGAATGGAAAGCGTCTTCTTCCGAAAGAACCCGATATTGACCCGATAGTTTCCGATCCGGCTGCCACAAAAGCTGTAAAAGAACCCGAGCTCAAATCCGATTGTCCGAGCTCTGCGCGAAACAATGGTGCCACGCATGCGCTGGGCAGATTTTTGATCGTGTGTGAAATTTTCAACTGACCGCCTCGCGTGTTTTCACTCGTAACTCAAGAACACTTAACTATTTCTTGCTGATTTTTCGGCCAGTTAGAGATGAGATATCTACTATTACGATTGCAAATTTTCATGACCATATTTAATATACATTTTGAGTAATCTTTTCAAGAGTTATTGGTATGCATTATTTTTTTACATGCAGTGTATGCACCACTGTGTGTGTGACTCCGCGTGCGTGATTATCAACAGGAAATGTGACGTCACTGAAATGCCTACTATTACATGTAATCGCAGTGGACGCAGCATGTTCAAATGTATGTGTCGGGTTTATTTGTGTAGGGTGTCGGGAATGGTCCTATCAAGGACGGCAGTAAAAATCCTGAATGTGTGACTGAGGCTTTATCCTGATG
The DNA here is from genome assembly GCA_029582265.1 of Zoroaster sp. YZ-2022. Classification (NCBI taxonomy): domain Eukaryota; kingdom Metazoa; phylum Echinodermata; class Asteroidea; order Forcipulatida; family Zoroasteridae; genus Zoroaster; species Zoroaster sp. YZ-2022. Next base: position 8,985,392 of record CM055821.1, on the reverse strand, counting down.
AAGCCATTTTTGTTTTCTACCATGCAAATCTACATCACCAAACTGAAGCTGGAAGAAAAAATAGGCTGGCCACTTGTACTTGAAATCTGCTTTATAATAATGTTGAGGGGATCCGACATGATAAAGACCTTTTGCATAATGTAAGATGGTGAAGGATGAACTGAAATTGTGCCAAGAGCAATTCTTGATGCACTCTCATTTTATTGTTCTGTGGTTCTGATTTTTAATTGCTTTTTTTTTAAAGAAATGTACAGAGCTGAATTTACCAATCCCCAGCCACTCACTGCCAGTTTCCATTTATTGAAATGTCATTCACCCATCTTCATCCATGCACAGGAAACAAGTTGGATTGTTTTGGTGTAGCGGTTGCCGTGGTAGCAGCATGCCAGATCCTTGGATACGAAGATGTGCATATGGCTCTGTCGGAAGATCACGCATGGGTGGTGTTTGGAGAGGACGGCACTGACACGGCAGAAGTCACATGGCATGGCAAGGGGAACGAAGACAAGAGGGGCCAGTCGATTAAGCTTGGTATGCCAATGACGACATCCTGTTGTGAATGTGACCATATGCATAGTGACCACATGTACATGATCACTTGTACATGATGTATGTGAATGCATGTTCAGGTCAAATAATGAATCTGCCTCATGGGTTTGTGAATGTTTACATTTTAGGTTTGTGAATATGTGGAGTACATGCACAGTGAAATGCTTGGAATGATGGTCACATCACATGAAGCAATATTTAAAGATGCATCGCCCAAGTTTTTTCCCCGCTATTCTGTGTTTTTGTATTCATCTGAACATGTTTTATGTATTCTTTCAGAAAGGAAAACAAAGATTTTGTAGTGAAATGTTTCACAAAATAGTTGTTGGAAGCTCGATTCCACAGTAATTATGCAGGCCTTGAGTTTCATTATTGTAAGGATAAGGCCACTTTTCCTCGGTGAAAGGGCGCTTCCATTAGAATATCAAAATTGTCTATGGGAACATTTTTAAGGGGCACAAAGGCCAAGGCCTGATTATGTGCCTAAATTAATATATGATGGGCCCAAAATAAAACAAAATTAGGGCATATTTACTGTAAAACCATGCTTCTCGTGATTATTTTTTTTTTTAGAAATGTACAAATTTAACGCATTTATTTTCCTTTCCTCAAAATAAAATAGCAATGTTTTGATGTAAAATTTTGAAAATTGCTGTAAAAAAAGGACAAATGCAGGCAATCCATCTTTAAGAAAACAGGAAGCAGAACTTGTCCTAACAAAATTAACTTCGGGCCACTTTTGTAAAATCCCCTTCGCCCCCCAAAAAAGAACAGACGCTAATAAATACAAAAAAATAACATGCAGTAGAAAGAGTAATATTGTCCTCTCATTTTCATGTGAAAAAAATGTATTTCACAACATTACAGTTATAATATGTACAACACTTGAAAAAAACAACAACATATGTTTAAGAAAACAGGAAGCAGAACTTGTCCTAACAAAATTAACTTCGGGCCACTTTTGTAAAATCCCCTTCCCCCCAAAAAAAAGAACAGACGCTAATAAATACAAAAAAATAACATGCATTAGAAAGAGTATTGTCCTCTCATTTTCATGTGAAAAAATAAATTTCACAACATCACAGTTATAATATGTACAACACTTGAAAACAAAAACAAACATATGTAGTTTATTGATTGTCAATTAACAATGAAAAAAAGGTGTACAGATGTATGACCCATGTTTTTGGCTATTTTAACAGAAAATGTTGAAAATTTTCTTTTTCATCGGAACATTGCCATTTCACTTGTGGAAAGGAAAGCAAATGCTTTGAAAATATACAAATTTCTCGAAATAATCACAAGACGCCATGGTTTTACAGTAAAAATGTCCCGAAATAAATTTAATGTGGGTCCCGTCATGAATTCACTTGGGCACATATAACTTTTAAACCGACAACTATTTGAAATATTTCACTACAAAGTATTTCTTTTCTTTGTAAAAATGATATAAACTATGTTTCAGTGAAAAATAGAATAGAATAGTGAAAAACAAACGTGATACATCTTTAATGCTACAATATTATAACTGTTACTAATCCTATTGGAGAGGCACTAAATCTAATGTCAAATCAAATTGCATTTTTCTTTTTCTCTCTTTTTTTTTCAAGGATCTTTTCATCACTTCTCGCACAATACAGAGAATAATTCAATTCCTGTCGCCAATCACAAAAATACATGTACATGACTTATTCATTACCTTAGGTGTATGACTTTATGATGTCCACAAAAATTGCCTCAGCAGGCACGATTAAGTCGAGGTTAATGTGTAAATACGGGTTGGGATATTGCCAGCAAGCCTGTGTAATGAAGAGGCTTTTGTTGGGCATTGGAAATTTGAACAATAAGCTAAAGTCGCCTTCGGTAAACACATGTTGCTGAGGAACAAAAGTGTTTTATGCCGTACAAATTAAGTTGTACAAATTAGATTGTTTGGCCATTTCACTTCTTGGAAAGCTAAATTTGTACATGTAGGTTATACAATATAAAGAAAAGAGCGTAATAATAATAATGACATTGGGAACTGTTGATTTAGGGAGAATTTTCAAGGAGCCCTTTGTACTTAAAATAATAGCGTAGTTGGAGTACAGTATTGCTCCAATTCCCACAACAACTTGATACTCAAAAGGCTTTTTGCATTCTTATTACCCCCGGTCGTTGGGCCTATACTTGGAACCATTCTCAGTACCCTGAGGAATATCAGTAACAACCTGGGCTGCCAATAGAGGGTACTCATTGGCTTAGTTATCATCTCTACCCGCTCTGTCCCCATTTGTACTCCTGGATGGAGAGAAGCACCGGTGATTCTCAGTGGTCAGGATTCAAACCCACAATCTGAGGACTAAGCCCTGACAAACTTGCATCGTGCGCTGATGCGTATTACATGTATTTCTATAAATAGATTGACCTTAAACAAATTTTGGTGTATGTACACATGTACAGTAGGTTGTTATTGCAGAAGCAGTGTTTGTGATGTCATTGGCGATATCATTGGCGATATCATTGGCTATTTTAATGCAATGCAATGCACCGGCAATTTTAAAAAAATTAATAAAATGATTGCACAGTTTACATTGTCCATTTAATAGCTCCCATTCAGTGTAAGCTAGAGACTATAAGTTATCATTTGGAAATAGGACGTCTAAATGTGTTATTATTTGAAAAACTGGATGCTCAAATATTTAACAGGGTGTCCATTACAAACGAGGGCATCTAAACACCAAAAGGTATTGCTGGCTAACACTTATGGTAAGCTGGGTATGATGAATGATTGTTATCATGGGATGGCTCTTGTATTCCTCCACCTATAGGTGTAGCAGAGGGTAGCTGGTTATATCTCAATGATCATCCCGTCGTTTGTGACCGGAAGATGGAGGTTGCTGCTCTTGTCTCCGCCATCAACCCCTCTGTAAGCTCCTCCCTGGATAGTATCGAACTCGCATCACTTCAGCAGGTAAACAAATTTTAAAAGCATGGTAATGTGTTTGCAGCTTTCATCCCATTTTTGAACCAAGTGTTTTGAGTGCTGGTTAAATGAAAGAGCAAACAGTGCACATAATGGTTCAACCAAACTTGTGTAGGTGCAAGTTGACAGAATTGTATGACTTGGGTACTCCAACTCGGCCTCAAACTCCTTTTTTTTTTTTTTGTAAATCAGAAAGATTTTCAAAATAGATAGTCAAAAAATCCAAATGAAAATTATATCCATCATGATTGTTCAATGCATACAATAGCTTGAGGTAGCAAAGTTTCCTGATGGGAAAAATCATACTGCCAAATATTTCCATTTTTGTGGACACTTTAGGGGATCAACCAGCTGTTATTTTCGCTTAATTTCACACCCTGACGTATATTATACACATATGTATAGCTTGACAGATTGGATTAGAATGGTCAAATTACATTTGTGCCTTGCATAACTTTGGCATTTCTTTGAATTTTGGGGAATTTTTGTACACATGTACACATACATATTGATCTGTTTGTACATGCATGATATTACACATGTACATGTACGTATGTATTTTGAGACAGCAGTTGTGCAGAACATATTTATTTTATATGAATCGTGCGCATCGTGACCATCCACCAAATGGGTATTCCGGCTTTAATCAAACTCAGAATAATGAAGTTATTATGTGTTTTTTTTCCCAACAAGAAAATGGCGCGTGCCATTATCACTGGTTCGGTGAATTAAATGCAAACGAATATGTGAATAGGTTACGACAGAAGTCGTGAATATGATACAGACATTGGGGATTGAACAAAAATGACAGAGGCTGCCCCAAAAAATGGAACATCGTCAATGAATCATTTGTACAGTGACTTGCATTGGATCTTGGTTTCATGTATTGTGTGGGGGTGGGATAGACAGCAGTGCATTCAATTGTTGAATAGTTATAAGGGCAAGGGGACAATATATATATAATAATAACAAAAAAAAGGACTGCTGTGGAAAGATTGTTTATTAACATGAGTCATTGAGCAGGGGATTAATTACCCAATAGAGGGAGTATATGTTTATCCATATATTAACCTTTTGAATACAATGCAGCAATCTGGCACTGATACTGTGTGTGCGTGTGAAGTTGTAGAAAGTGAGTCAAGCTTAGTCATAGTATTTAAAATTGATGGAGAACCCAGAAATTCTGTGTAGAGATACTGTAACGAGGGAAAAAATGGTGGCACCTGGCATTCCGTTCCACCTGCCTTGAAAGTAATTGAAAGTAATCAGGAAAAGCTCTTTGTAATGGGAGAGTTTTGAGTTTGAATTAATATTATTTAAGTTGAAATGGGAAATTAAATCTTAACACGCTATTAAAGGGACAATGTCGTCACGGTCAGAGTAGACTTCCAACAGTGTATGGAATCGATGTCCTAGTTTAAGATGAACACAGTGACTGGAAATTACTGGCTTATTTATGCAGCAGCAACAGTAATATGACCTTATCATGTGGGTTATTATTTTCAGTCACCGAGTTAATCTAAAACTAGCACTCTGATTCCATGCCCTGTTGATCGTGACGATATTGTCCATTTAAGGGCTAAATTACAGCATAAATTCATAACAGCTTCCTCTTTGACGCCATTATGATGTCCACTACAAAATCACTGCATTCTTGCCCCTTCCCTGCCCCTTCCCCACCCCTCCCCCCAAAAAAATACAAAATACCAAAAAGAAAAATTGCAAATAAAATAACAACAAACAAACAAACAAACAAACAAACAAACAAACAAACATGCTTGTACAAACAAACAAACAAAACAACAAAATACTGTCTATACCTTTGTGATATATTGTTATCAACTATTCTAGGAATTGGAAGTGCTGAGCATTTTTTTTTGTAGTGCTTTCATTTCAGAGAAAATGTGAAAACTATTTCATAATGGTGACTTGGAGTATACTGGATAGTACTGTGTGAAAGAATGTTGCCCTCTATTGATCAGAGTGAGAAATTGTAAATATGTATATTTTGTTAATTTATTTTTCTCAGAAATTTGTGCAGTTGTTCAGCTGGAACTTTTAACCAGTTGACGTCGGGAATATTTATTTTTTTCCGGTCCCCCGTGCAGGTTTATTTTCAGTGAAAAATCTGAAAACATTTTCTAGCCATTAATTTTTTTTTTTGTCAATGAAACTAAGTTCGGACACCCAAATAAACACCTTTAGACATTGACATTGGCTAGTTTTTTAATTACGGTTGTGTTTGTTTAGCACAATTAGACCGTTGGCAAGTTCCGATGCAACGGCCTATTAGCGACCAGCGCCCGGTCGAAAAGACGGCATACCTGGAGAGAGATCAAAGGCCTCGTAAACAATGGATTAAATCCGTCTTTACAAATTCTTGGCTTGTACGTCAAAGGAACAGGTCTTGGATAAAGGGATTAGGCAAAAATCAATAAAAAGAGTAAACTCATTCAGTGTTTGCAGTGCATTTTGTCCGGGGCCACCGAACCGTGACCCCATGGACTCCGAGAAACGATTGCGTGTATACAAGTCAGCCGCCACAACGGCACGCCACGTGTGGCGTGTTGACAAGTCTCCCGGTAACACACACAAAAATCGGAATGCGTGTTTAGACACTCCGATCCGCTGTACAAAAAAAAATTGCGTGTATACACGGCCTCCGACGCGAACTGGTTAAGGAATGATTTCTATATTTTAGCCTCGTGAGAAATGAAATGACCCTATAAGCTTCAAGTTGACTATAAAGAAGAAAGGTCTTTTACATTATTTTATTTTAACCCTTTGAATCCGAGCGGCCGGTTTTCCGGCCGCGCGCGAGAAGTCCCAAAACCCCAGCGGCCGGTATACCGGCCGCTGATCACGTGCGTTTACTGGGGATCAGTGTGGGGTAGCCACACAGCCATGGGGGGTCAGGGTTCAAAGGGTTAAGAAAAAAAATGTATAACTGTCCAAAATGTACCAAGTTATTATGCTCAAATCTATTTATAGAAGCGAAATAATCTGGTAGATACATGACATGGCATGAAAACCTCCAGGGAATATATTGAACAGTCCTTGGATTAGTCAAGATATTTGGGTTGAATGTTAAGTGATAATTTTTTTTAGTATCTTATTAGATAGCTGCACATAGATTTTAATGCTAGTATACGTGTCTTCTTTTGTCAGGAACTCATGTGGTTATTGTATGATCTTGGGCATCTTAAAAAGTAAGCAGTATTATTTTTGTTAAATGAATGTATCAAAGAGCAGGTACAACATTGGTAATTTACCTGATAACAAAATTACCAAATAATTATCCAAGAGCTAACTTTATTGTATTTAAAGGTAAACATTTTCTTACTGTCGTGCTCTTATATACACTGTAAGAAAACAAATCCCTCCACAAAAGAATTCATTAATTAAATTTTGTTTTTAAAATCCAAAGGGCAACTTTTTTTTTTCTCCAATTGTTTTCTGTAAATATTGTGGCTGCTTTGACTAGTTGTACTCATGACTCAAATTCACTTGACAATAGTTGGTTATATATTGATTCAATGAAAGTGAGCAGATTCATATAAGCAGTTTTGAGAACATGACCAATGTTGTACCTTTCCTTTGACGAGGCATTTTGTTAACAACGAATTCGCATTCATTCGGTCTTCTTTGCTTTGTTTATATGTTCCTTCTTTTTTCTTTTTTTTCCCCATGCAGGATCAAAATATTACAAAGAAAATAAAATGTAGAATAAATTCCGGGTGAAAACCACTTTAGAGACAACATTTTTAATTCAGAGACGCAAATTCTCTCCGAAAGTGAAAATTGCACAATGCAGATAATGCTTAGATTAAGCTTGCATTTATATGCATCAAGAAAACCAATTACAAGAAATCGATGAATAATGCAGTTCACAACTAAATATATGTTGATGCAAGTTAATTCATACTTTCATTGATCCATGTGGCACGTGCCCCCCCCCCCATTTTTTTCACAGCGCATGTAAAGTTACCATACTTTTTTGCCTCCCCCCCTATCCTTTCATTGTTGTGTGCCACGATTTTGTAAGACAATTTTTCATCCTGGTGTACACTTTGATCACTCTAGTGTGGACATGCATCTTTGTCCGGCTCCAAGATGTAGGAAAGTACATACGACCATAGCACTGATACTCTTGAGCAAGACACTTTTATACTGTACATTACTTCTCTTCACCCAGGAGTATAATTGGTAACCTGTGAGGGTAGAGGTTTGAAAAAGTCTCTGAAGAACCATGGTAGCTCGGGGCTACATATTCCCCAGGGAGCTGAGAAAGATTATTGGAAGTAAAGCGTCTTGGAATAGGAAACTAGATAGATGGCACTCTATAAATATACTACTCAAAACAATTTAGGGAACACCGGAATAATCTCAGTTAAAGCAAGATCATTTACTTCAGATAAACACAATGTTTCACAGAATTGATGAGAAACAACTGCACAATGAAACAGATGATGCAAGGATGCATGTAGTGATTACACATTTCATGACATGACTACTGAAAGAGAGAGGGGGTTGCAAATGAAAATCCCGGTTCATGGAACATTTCAAACCTATTTGATGTTAAAAATCCGGTGTTCCCTAAATTGTTTTGAGTAGTATACATTGTTATTATTGTTGTTATTACGTTTTGTGAACAGGGATATCACACAATACAAAATTTTAACTTTGTCCTTTTTTTTTCATTTGATTTGGCTTATTATATCTGTACCCTGCCATAAATGTTTTGTTTTTATGAATTAAACTCACTTTGACGTTATTTAATTTCAGGTACCCAATGGCTCTGGGTAACCTTGGCGATTTGGAGAGTATAGACCCGACACCATCAAGACCCTCGACCATCGATCTTTTTGAAGAAGCAATAGCTGCAGCCCAAAATGACTACGACAACCACCATGTGTATCCCTACACTTACCTCGGAGGTCACCTGTACCGAAACTCTGATTATAAGAAGGCCATGGAGCAGTGGGCGGAGGCATCGGGTGTCATTAGTCGGTCTGTGGTGTATTAATGCTTAATTGTATACATTCCCTCTATCCACTCCTCCCCCCCCCCTTACAACAAAACCATTCAACCAATTATAAGTACCAAAAAAATGTTTGTCCTTATTCACAGCTGAGTTCTCATTGCATTGAGTTTTACATTTAGTGAATCAAGAATGCTTTTTCACATTTATCTTAACCCCTTGCGTACGGTTGACGGCTATAGCCGCGGCCGGTGAATTAATTGATTTTCCAGCTGCATTTGCTGAGAATTCGCCTTGAATAGAAATCTTCAAGAAGGCTGATAGTTTGGTGAACCATATTGTTCTTGAAATGGAGTGTTATATAATAGACTGAGCTTTCGAGAGCTAAAAAATACAGCCTTTTCATGAGATTTGTGAACACCTGCCTTTCAATTACGCTATGTGGGGACTTCACATACGATGAATAGGATATGCCCGGTTTAGCTTCCCGTCCCCACAGATGTTCCGTGGTTGGCCGCAACCACCTTCACTCTCGGTAAAATGATTTAGGGGTTAAATGATTTAGGGGCCGTCCATAAAGTACATACGCACGAAATGCCGACTTTTTTGACCCCTCCCCCCCTGTACGCATGGCATACGCAGTGGCTCCAACCCCCCCTCCCCCCCATATGCATACGTATTCCATATCTCTTTTTGACTTCTCAGACTACCTTATTCTAGCATCATTAAACGTCACAGTACACCTGCTGTAGTAGTATGATTCGCATGTCGCATCCAAAGACTGAAATAAATCACAAAATGTTGACAGAAAAAAATTTGCAAACATTTTTATTAACGGACCTGGAAATGATTGAACAGTGATATATTTTAAACCAAAACAGCAGTCAATGATGACATATTTGAACCAAAAAAGGAAAAAAAATATCCTGATACACTTTTTTGCAGTTTGCCCTTGACTTTTTATGAGTGATTTATTGAGAGTGGTTTCATGAGTGGTTTATTGAGTGAAAAACGCTTTTCACGAAAATGTGTTTGAACAAGAGGCAGTTGATATACAAGACGTAGATCTTTTTTTCTTTTTTTTGTGTACCTGCAGTACATGTAATTGTGCCTATACAGGCCGTTGGAAAAAAAAAAAAAACTAGGTAGCAACAAGGATGATAACTTGAGTTCCCTAATACGTTGGGGTTACTCTTGCTCCCATGGGGATTGTAGAGCCTCAGACACGTCGCGATAGACGTGAATCGGTTCGACGGGTGGTTTGGGATGAGCAGAAGTCAAGTCTTCGTCATTGTCCACAGGATGCTCAGCAACGAGCACTCGATGGATTACAGCATGTCGTTTCACACCAACCTTCGATGGAAACTAGATGCCGCATTTCTTGCACACGCGGGCGACAATGTCTGCAGCAGCCAGGGTGGGGCAGAATAAGTCATATGGGAATTTCCACTGTACTTCTCTGCTGCCTTCGGTTCAATACAGCGGAATGCAAGACGTTGACTGCGAGAGGCGAACTGTGGTGTTTTTTCCGTCGGCCACATCATCAGGTTCTGGGCAAACAAGCCCCACTCTTGACTGTTTCATTGGGTATGGGGAGGGAAAAATCTCTCAGGTAGGAGGACCTTCCAGTTACTTCACCACGGGCCACAGCAATCTCCATCATTACATCTCACGACCTGAAGCATATACTGAGACTGCCGAACGTGTCCTGCAATCCATTCTGGTGACGGTGGTGCTGGTTCGTGACTTCCGGTTCCTGGGGGAATGTATACCGCTGTTACTGGATGTCCGTCAATTACCAGGGATGACCAGACTTGAGCAAGGGTTTCACCTGCTTTCTCAAAGTTCTCTTTTTCCCGTTCGATGTTGATAGTGTTTCCTGATTTGTCAAGATGAGATCCATATACATCATGCGGTAGAACCAAACCAGAGAGCCATGCGGCGCTCCACATGGTTGTAGGCAGACATACCAGGCAGACATACCTTTTTATTTTAGTAATGTTGTGGTCTGTAGGCCGAAGTTGGCTGGCGGTAGCGCTGGGAAGATAAATTTACTTTTGGTTGGGGTGAAGGGTACTGTGTTACAACTGTTTTTCGATGCACAAAAGCTGGTCCTGGTAGTTATTTATATGAGATAATACATTGATTTCATGATAATTCATTAAAAGCAAATCGTCGGTTTGCGTACGGTACGCATTGGCTTGGACCCCCCCTCCCCCTGTACGCATGGTGTACGCATGGTGTACGCAATGTCAACAACCCCCCTCCCTCCTTCGTGCGTACGTACTTTATGGACGGCCCCTTAGGTGACTCCACCATGTGTTCCCATTGAAAATATCAATTCTAAGAAAAACATAGGCTTCATTTATTGTGTATCTGTTAGAGACAATATCGTCATGATCAACAGGGCATGGAATCGGAGGGCTAGTTTTAGATTAACTCAGTGACTGAAAATAATACCCCACATCATAAGGTCATATTACCGTTGCTGCTGCATAAATGAGCCAGTAATTTTCAGTCACTGTGTTCATCTTAAACTAGGACATCGATTCCATGCCCTGTTGAAAGTCTTCTCTGAACATGACGACATTGCCCCTTTCAACGAGAAAGTAAACTATTGGTAATTGCCAAATTATCGAATACACAAATTATTATCTTAAAGTTGGTGCAAGTATCAGTCATCCTGAGAAGTAATTCTGTCCGAGTGTCGTTCGACTGCTGTAGCCCAGTTGTATCAAGTTCGCATTCCATTTACAGTGGAGTGTCGTGGCCGAGCGGTCTAGCTTACCGGACTCAAGTTCTGGTGTTAGCAGCAGAATGTGGGTTCGAATCCCGGCCGTGACACTTGTGTCCTTGAGCAAGACACTTAACCATAATTGCTTCTCTCCACCCAGGGGTTAAATGGGTACCTGTGAGGGCAGAGTTGGTTGATTAACCCTATATGCGCTGTAATGGCAGCAATTGAGCTGTATACTCCCCAGGGAGCTGAGATGGTTTCAGGAATGATTTATGAGCCTTATGAGCAGGGGTAATAATATAATGCGCCTTGAGCACCACTCAGTTGGTGGATACGTGCGCTGTATAAGTCCACACATTATTATTATTATGTAGTTCAGGGACCAATTTCATAGCTAAGCAGACAATCTTGCTAAGCAATCTACATGTACAACAGACTACCAGACTTCATACATTTGTAGGAAAGTTTGGCTGGTAGCCACAAAGAAATACGCTAAGCAAATTTTACTGGTAAGCGATTTTATCAGCTGAAGCGGTTCTATGAAAGTGGCCCCTGGTATTAGCAAGTGGCATTGAGGAATAGTCCCACGATGCTCTCAAACAAGGCAGCCAAAACAGCACTCGCGTTCATTTGGAGTAGAATGCTGTGGACTGGGTAGAGCCTCAGTCGGCAAATGGAAGCATCAAAGGTACTAGAACAGGGGTTGGTCCAGAATCAATTTTCAGTCGGCAAAGCTGGAGCTATGGGTTTGCCGACTGCAAATGTATCGTGTTTCTAAGCACTGAAGATTTGTCGAGTTGCTTGTTTGTTATAAGTTTTGTAAGCTGCGGTTTCGAGTGGAAGTTTGCCCTACTTTATAGAGTGTCCATATTGGGGGAAAGCCAAGTAAATTTATCTGGTCATATTAGTGTTGTGTCGCTAAATTTACCAACAACAAAATATTTGTGCCCCCCCCCAACTCTGATGTCAGTCGGTAAATTGGCTTCCACACCCCCCCAACGAAAATGCCTTCGCTACGCCCCAGGGACTGGGTTATAACAGGCAAGCACACTTTATGTAGGTAATAGTCTTCTGATATACAAACAATACACAGATCCAGTTATGGCCATCTAGTCCCCCATCCACTCTTAGCAATGCATAAAACTTGGTCGTGCCACCTGCAAAAAACTGATGCCAAGCGATTGACTGACATAGTAACAGGTGTCAAGGAATAACCCTATTGGTTAATCTGTTTTGTTTGATTGACATGCTGGATTGGTGTATTGTACAAACACTTTTTTTTAAATCATTGTCTTATTTGTCATATCTTATATTTTGAAATTCATCTTTCTCCTTGATTCAGGTATAATTACAACCGGGAGGATGAGGAAGTCTATAAGGAGTTCATGGAGATTGCCAACGATCTCATCCCATACATTGTCAGGACAGGCTCCGTTGGTGGCTCTGAGGCGGCCACAAAGGTCGTCAACGACCCAGAGTGTTACGGCTACTTTCTGTGTTTTTACGATGGGATCTGCCTGTGGGAGGAAGGAAGCACCACTCCTGTCCTGCACATCACCTGGGCCAAGCGCTTCATTGCCTCGTTGACGCGGTTCAACGCTAACATCCGGGAGTTTGTCGAGGTACAGTCAGGTAGGTTTGATAAGCTCATGGAGGACGGGGAAAATGGACATGAGGACGGGGAGAAGGAGACAAAGCCCAATGACATCAAAGAGGAGGAGGTAAACGAAGAGATCAAAGAAGTACAGAGAGTCAAGACGAGAGGGGACGTCAACCAGAATATTGTGAGAAGCAAAAAACACAAGAGGAGCAACACAAAGGGAGTATCAGGAAGAACTGATACTAAAACTGTAGACCCTGCTAATGCCCCATTTGTTGACCCGTCCTGTAGCGACACCTTGCTGAACTCGGAAACCGACTTCAATGATTTCTTGAGCACCCGGAGCAATGGCAGTGCCTTCCCCGGGATGACAATGGAGTCTGTCATGAAGGCGGAGAGTCCCGCCGAGATGACGTTCAGCCGTCGGTGGAAATCGCAGATGTCGGAGGACGAAGAGGGCAAAGACCTGGAAGAGAACCAAGACAGTCTGAACTCTAGCAATGAGAGCTTGGGCATTCCAGTCTTGCGCCCTCCGGTGGCTCACATCACCCTTTACAGTGCCAAGATGCTAGCCCTGAAAGAAATCCTGACCACGTCGGGCAAGCTCAACATGGCTGCCATCCAACTTCAGCTGACGGCCCAGTCCCAGGTGCACGTCAGCAAGAGGCCGCGGTCGATCAGCGAGTACGAGGACTACGGTAGTTTAAGACGCCGGCCAAGAAGGGAATGACACCAAGATGGCTAAATTCCTGTCAAGTTACAACAAGAAGCAAGATTTAAAAAATAATAATAATTAGAAGAATAAAGAAAAAACGGGTTTGCATTGAAACTGAAATGTTACATGTAGGTCTGAGAGGTTGTACATGTCAATCTTGTGTGTATCTTTAATTATTCTACTACCACAAGTGTATTTTTTAGCCCAGTTGTTGCCATTTTTCCTCAGCATACATGTACCAAAGAGAAGTTGATCTGAAAAGTAAGCAGAGAAAATGAAAATTTGTATTATAAAAAATGTTCACCGACTTCTACAGTTTTGCGGTTAAATCCCAAACGGTTAAATAAAATTGCTATATGTAAACGTAATTCTTAAATGCCCCTTTTCATTACTACTTTTAGACACCTCTTTGGTAGCCTTGGTTACCCTTATTGCTCTGATGATGAAGTGTCACCTCTGGTTTGTCCTTATTATATGGTCTGTGCACATCCTAGGCCTCTACCTTTTATCACGTTGCGGCTATCTTTTGTCAAGTACCTTGTATGCAAGTACGATTATAACACTAACTATCTAAGATTTGAGGCTTTGCATGATGGAATGTCGATATCGTTTCGGTTTGCGGTAACACCATGTGTTTATCTCAACTATCGCAAAGCTGAGGTACAGGTTCTGAAAAGAACCTTATCGCACAACTCGTATCTCAACCTTCGTTAAGTGAGAAAGGTTCAAGGGAGAACCAATGTCGGGCAACTCGTTTTTCTCTACTGTCGCTAAGTGAGAAATATGGTTCATGAAGTCCCCATGGTTCAGGGAGAACCTGTGAAGTCCCCATGGTTCAGCCCTTTGATGTAGATAATAATGTTGTTAACCTTGTAAATTCAACTGAAAGGAATAATTCCGTTGATCCCCGTGTAGAGGAAGTGTTGTCCAAGGTTAATTTGAAAAGGGATCATTTGACAAAAGACCAAGAGTCTGATTTAAAAACCTTATTTCTCACTTAGCGACAGTAGAGAAAAACGAGTTGCCCGACATTGGTTCTCCCTTGAACCTTTCTCACTTAACGAAGGTTGAGATACGAGTTGTGCGATAAGGTTCTTTTCAGAACCTGTACCTCAGCTTTGCGATAGTTGAGATAAACACATGGTGTTACCGCAAACCGAAACGATAACACTAACCATAATTGTATACAAGGAAACGGACTATTATCCCTACCAGCCTCAGTTTGGTCATATGGATATATATAGAAGAAAAACATATCCCTCAAAACCAGTATTTTTTTCAGATTAAAAAAAAAAGTTTCCCTAAATTCCCAGAATTCACCACAGAGCGAACTTGTAGTTGAGTACTTTTTCATGAGTGTAAGTACGAGTACTGCAACTCTGCTACAGAGTATATATATCTAGAATACAAACATTTCTAGGGCTCTTCTGCACCATATTTCGTATGTTGCCTCTTTATTAAACATAATCTATAAAATAAAAAAAAGGGCTAACGAAAGCTGGCATATGCATCTGAGGATTTTAAGATTTGTAACCAAATGTTTTCCATTTTTTAATTGGTCAGTTGCATGCCTGCAAAACTACGCATCCACATGAAATGATGACCGTGAATGACTACGATCATGACCATTATGTGACTGTGTTTTCAGGGCTTTCATATGAATTGTTTAAAATAATTTGCCTGACGAACCTAGTAGGGCAAAACTAAATTCTCTATAAGACATTTTGTAAATCCTAATTTATTAATTAAGCTGTTGTAAAGCAATCTTTAAGTATTGTCTTAAGTTAAACCTTATAAATACTTTCATAAGTCGTAACATTCCATTTTAAATTGGCTTGCTGCCACAAGAAAAACGAGGTTTGTGGCCAAAAGTGTCGTGTAGTACCAACGGTATTGTTTCTTACTACACTTTTTTATGGCAGGAATGAAAGGGCTAAGAAAAACCATATCAACCGGTAAAATAGTCTGTATATCTTTGCCAAATATGACAGTATTGAATTGATCTCTGGAACTTAGTAAAATTTTGGGGGTCCTTAAAACATAAGCTATGTGAATTTGATTGGGACCCATGCATCCTTGTTATGTGAAAGCCCGTTTTGGTATTCTCAAAATACATAAATGATGACAGATTGACATGAAACTATCTGGTTGTAAAGTTGATGATGGTCTCATACATCCCTTGAAATTTTTCTGTTTCATGTGCTTTCATTTCATTACAGTTAATCAAATTATTTCCCAAATGTGACCCGCATCATTGAATTGAGGAATGTCCCCCAAATTTCACATTTTGAGATAATGGATATCAACTTAAAGAGAATTTAATGGGCTTTCCGATGATACCAAACATTCATTTTTGGTTCATTTCATTCCTGTGTTAGGATGTGATAAATTTATCATGTAATAATGCACTCATGCATGTTTTGTGAACTTTGGGAAGTCCATTACACGGAAACATGTGTCGGGGGACATTTCTCATTTCGATGGAGCGGGCCACAAATGATTTTTTTTTTCTTCCGGAGATGTAAATTCCAAGTTGATATGCCGACAAATCAACTGAATGCATTTTCACTATTTTCTTGTAGCGACACAATGAAATAAGCTGAAACTTTTAATAGGTTGGTTTGTCTGCATATTTCTTGATTACGTACATGTTGTGTGGATGCATTTACAGACAGTTTTACCAAACGTGTGTACTGGCTTTAAGCAACAGTCCAATGAATTTTTTAAGGGACCTTACATTGTATACCAGTACTGAGTCTTTACTTGTTTCAGAAAAGATGCCTCATTTGGTTCCTCAATGTATGAAGGTTATTTTTATTGTAAATAATTTTAATAAAATGATTTGATCAAGTTTATTTGGTAAAGCAAATAAACTGTATTGACCAAAATGTTTGGCTAATAAGTACATACAATGTCATATTTTTACTTCTGACATGCCAGATTTTAATGATAACTTGTTGTTTATTGTTGACTCCCCTTTTCCGTATAACTTGTTGTTACATTCAGAGGCCTTGCGTAACTTAAATAATGACATTTATAAATCTTTGGTGAAAAATCCATCAATCTTGAGACTGGCGCGTAGTTTATCACGTGAACGTAAAGTGAACTGTGATGTCAGAAGCATGTATCCGTCACTAACGATTTGCAGAAGCCGTTTTAACTTGTTTGTGATGTAAAATTGACTTCACTTTTGTATTCTCATGGGGTATGATCTGGTGTTCGTGAAGATGAACTTGTATGATGTCATCTCAACCGCCGCTGAGATGAACTTATCATTGATCCGATCAATCAATCCATCAGTCTAGTGACGTTCTCTTCTCTCAAAATGTCTTATAATGGCAGTTTTGGTTTGTCTATGGTTAGAGTATGCTTAAGAGTAAAATTGGGAAGAATAGCTCAAAATTTCACATTGGGTTTAATTGTAAAATGAAAGAAATAGAATCATACAACTTTGACTTTGGTCTTTTGAAGATGGTCCAACCATGGATAAAACCTGTGGTCTAATCCCAGCTGTAGGGCCTACCAAACTTATTGATTCCTATAGTGTAAAAATATGTAATTAATACATTCAATTTTTTATTTTTTTTTGAATTTTATTAAAACATTTTTTAATACTTACCCACCGTTTGCTGGTGTTTTTAGTCCATATTATCCTATATATATTTTTAATTTAAATGTTATGATTTTTTCATAGAAATAATCGAAAAATACAAAATCTATTTAAGAAGTGTTTAAATTTATACTTTGCAGCTCAGAGAGGATTTACTTATTAGCTGCCACGAGAAATGTGTTAACCCCTTTCATATAGAAGATATTTTGAAGGTTCAACTTTCAAACATCCCTCACAATAAAAAGGCATCCCAAGTTCACACCATGTATTTGTTGTAGCCTTAAATGAATTGTATACCATTGGTAAAATGTCTACAAATACATCCATTCTTTATCCCAAACCACCCCAAATCCTGCGCAACCCTCCAAGGGGCATTTTTTGGGGAAAAAAAAATCAGCACTGTTGGAAACTGGCACTTTCACCTCTTCAAATAGGACAAAATTACTACCTGGCAAGAAGTACAGGCCATAAGTGCTGAATATGAAAGATCAACAGAAATGCATGGTGCATTTTGAAGATAAGGGCATGTTTCCAAAAGTGCATTGATGGATTTTGGAGGATTCAGGAAGGTTCCTGGCCAGAATACCTAATAATAATAATATTAATACAGAAGATTTATAATGCGCACATATCCACCAAGAAGTGCTTAAGGCGCTTTACAGTAAACAAGAAATCATACAATAGCATAACAATACAATAGCAAATGCAATATAATACTAAACAAAAAGATAAATATTAAAAAAAAAATGCATAAATGAATGTTAGTAGTCCTTATAGGCAATACACATAAGATGAGTTTTAAAGTTTTTCTTGAAGGAGTAAACAGTTTGAGATTCACGAATGTACAGAGGCAAATCATTCCAAAGGCTTGGAGCCACGTAGGGGTTATAAGAATGAAGAGATATGTATAGAAACCACCCTGTGATTCTAATGTTTTGGTTTTAATACCAATGGTGTACACTCCATTTTATAACTTTTTAATTTTTTTTATTTTTTATATAATGTATATTACCCAAGAGTGTTAAAGATTCTGATAAAGTTAGATATTTCTATGAGGTTACATATGTCACTAGTAGGCAGCTGATCGTTCACATCTATATGCAACTGAGAGTGCACAAAATTATACGGATAACTTTTTATTGTCCAACTTTTCTCATATTGTGACCTTCAATTTCCCTGTTTCGAGTGACTTTTTCCTTTAATATATGCCAAAGAGTAAAAAAAAACTTGTTTAAAAAAAAATTAAGTTGTCAATAATGCTATTGACAAAAAGTAAAGAATTAGATGTACATTATATGATAAGTGCTCTATGAACCTACACTTGTGTACATGTAAATAAGAACTGAAAGTTTTCAAGATACTGAATCCTTGCCATGTTTTTGTTTCACAAGTTGTAGGTTTTTATCAATGTCAGTATGTACATGTATGTGATCATCTCAATCATTTCAGATGTAACTTTTGTTTAAATGGACAATTGTTTCAGTAATAATTTGTTACCGTTTTACCTTGTATCTGGGGGTAATGAAGTACAAGGTGTGATAAACGGGGTTCGAAATTAACACCAGTCCGCTAGCCCGAGGCTAGTGGTTTTAGCAGCGGGGCTGCTAGCTGCTGGGGTTTGGGTAGTCCGATGGGCTAGTGAAAAAATTCAAATAAAAATACTCAAAGAAACATTTAGTATGGTCTCGGCAAGAACATGTTGATCACCAGCTCATGGTTCATTTCTTTTTCTTGTATTTATATTCACCTTTTTTCAGGACTACTAAAAAAAAATGTGATGGACTAGTCACTATAGTTCTGTGTGCTACCATAAAGTTCAAGTTAATTTCGACCCCTGCATATATATTTTAATGTATTATGTTTATTCAAGTTCAGACTTCTTTGTGGTAAGGCCAATAACATTAAGTCTCCAAGTTTTGGTCTGAGCTCAGCTTCATAATGACATTGCATTTTTGTTATTAAAATATTTGTTGAATCCACACTAAATGATATTAGTGAGTCTTATCTACACTAGTAAGCAAAGTTACACAAAAGTAACGTGACTTTAGAATATCATTTAACAAGGGTTTAAAATAAAATAAAGCCAAGATAATGATAACTTGATTCTTTACTAAATAATTGAGTATAAACAAAACAAAACTGAATATTTAATCACAATGTTGATGCCGCGGTCGATAGATGACGCGGTCGATAGATGACGCATGCAGAGACAAGAAACCGAAGACATTATTTTGGGGGCAGTTATGAAACCAAACAATTTTATGAAGCATATTATAACAAATACATGTAATTTGGAGTTAGTGCAAAATTTTCTGATTTTAATGTACAGTACCAAAATAAGATCAATAAAACAGATTTTATGAATGTTTATTATTAATTCAGCCTTTTTAAAATGCAATAAAAACTTCCGTAGAGAAATATTCATGTACTTAATCAAACAATACTGATGGCAAACATGCACGTGCAGTTTTCACTTGAAAATATCACGACAATCATTAAAGCACTGTGTTAAGAAAGTACAGGCAGAGCTTTGACCTTACTAACTTTGGGCAAAAGCCACAGACAAAAGATGGGCAACATCTATAAGAATAAGAACTGCGGAGACACGGAAGATGACGGTGCCTGACTTAGTCAAAAAAAATTATGCTCAATACTCACGCACACCAAGCAATATTCAATGTTTTGTGCATTACATGTCGACACACGCAATGCATTTCTATTAGATCATGCATGCTCTGTGCATGGTCTGTGCACCCTGTGGTAACATCTGCATGTATAGATTATGTATGTCTGGTAAAAGCAGAGAATAGTCACAGACGTTGTGTGTCAAAACTAAGGCAACTAATGTACATTAGTTAAATAAGATATGATCGCAATTTTACATCGAGTATAAATTGCAGGATGCTTGACACATATATATTTGTAATTAACTCTCGATCCTTAATCATTGAGAATTTCTGCCTTGGAACAAACATACATCGTGATTAGTAAATTGGAAGTGATATAGCTTCCATCACACCTACACATCTGGCAGTTGTGGATATTTCTAAATTAAAATACATGCATACACTAGTACTGTACATGTAGATGGAGACTTGAGAACAAGAAATACATGTATGTATTTTAAAGGGGGAAGTCGGCTTTAATTATTTGTTCATGAAATGTCAGTCATTAGTTAACTGAGTTGTATTATGTGTGATGCTGTGATTTGTATTATTCCATAGTGGATTCCCACCTCTCAATCAAGAGTTCTTGTAATACCGCAAATGGTCATTTAAACTGTGTTTTTGGGGGGGATTCATAGTTTGTTTGATCATTACCAAAAGGTTGGGAAAAAAATGTAATATTTCAGCAACAAAAAACAAACAAACATGCAGGGTAGTATATAACAGTTCATACGCAACACTGAATAGCCATATATACTAACCAAATATTGTAGTTTTCTTTACAAAAACCTTATATGAGCCACTGGGTTTAGAGCTACATGTGTAGGCGATGTGACCCATGACATCTCACGTTTACAAAAGAGCCCCAAAGGTCAACTCAAACTGCGCCGCGCACAAAATGCACACTGGTCTATGACAAGAAACCATACAATCTGATATTTTCAGATGCCAGCAGAAATTGTTTTAATTTTATTTTATTTTAAATAAGGCACTAACGTAACATCTCAAAACCTTTTCATCTGAAAATTAAAACAAATTCTTGATGTTATGTGGGGAAGTACAAAATATACAAATTCTGCATACAAGTACACTTGCCCAGCGGGAAATCACCCTGGTACTCCCAAGGTCATGCAAAGTTTAAACAAGTCACATGGTCTATACATATACAACAAGTACTCTGGCTTCCCAGCGAAACCTATAAAAACCTACAAAACCTATTAAAAAAAACTACAAAACCTATAAAACCTGTATTTCAAAATGGAAACTCTTATTTTCCCCCAAAAAAACCTATAAAAACCTATATTTTTAATCTCCTGCAACACATTTTCACCTTACTCATAAAATCCTCATGGCTTTGAAGAAAAATTACTTCCCAAGTATAAAGATGTGAAACCAAAACAGTAGCCAAACTGTAATATGTGTACCAATTTACCAAACTTGTTACTTAACCAGTTCGCGTCGGGAATAAAAAAGTTTTTCTGGGCCCCTGTGCGGGTTTCTTTTTCCCACACAAACACGTTAATGGAAGCTTTCACAGCGCGTGGCCACGTCTACCGAGCATGTCACTGTACACTCGGCTCATTGCCACGTCAACCGAGCATGCATACAAATATTCCGGAGTTTCCTCTGGCGTGTTTAGACGCTCTCCAATCCGTGGTGTAAAAAAAAAATTGCGTGTATACACGGCCTCCGACGCGAACTGGTTAACACTGCATAATCACAGGAAATAAACCTATAAAAGCCTATATTTTGGCATTTGGTAAACCTGTAATAACCTATATTTTGCTTTAAAAACCTATTTAAAAAACCTATTTTTGGTAGATTATGCACTGGGAGGCCCGAGTACTGCATTTGTATTATGGGTCAGATGTTTCCTCCATTGACTCTTAATCTTTTTAATGTTACTTAATGTAACTTAATGTTATGTTACTCATAATCACTTCAATCAGTGATCACTTTTTAGGGGTGAAAAAAGTGTAAATTTGTTCAAACTCCTTGAAAGTTAGTTTTGATAAATCAATGTAAGAATCTGAAATCAGCCTTATCATTTTATCAGTGAGCAGAGATCAATCAGTGATCACATTTTAAGTGTTAAAAAGAGGAAATTTCTTAAAATCTCTTTGAAAGTTGGTTTTGATAACTCGCAGCATTAATTTCCATTTTTTTTTGTCTGCAACAACTTAAAAATCTGCATCAGTGGAAATGGGAAACTGTTTGATGAATGAATGCCAAAAAGTTTGATGGATCCAACTAATCTAACCAAAAATGTGTCCTGTGTTGTTTATTTTTGGTGTGGAAGGGGTAGGGTGGCAGAAATGTTTATACAAATAATCGAGCTCAATATTGGAGTCTTTAGTACACTTCTTTGAAGCAAAATTATGTTATTTGAATATTATAACACCCCCCTCAACAAATAAAAATAAGTCAACAAAATCTTATTCATGATAGGTTCATCCCTTGTAGCTTTGCATGGTGAGGATGATAAGTAAGAGTAATTGCGGTGACACCATGTGGAATCTCAATTGAGTAGTAATTAGTTCTGAAAAGAACTGGAGGTACAACTCAACGTTTCGATCAGTATGCTCTGATCGTCGCATTCTCCTGAGGACGATCAGAGCATACTGATCGAAACGTCGAGTTGTACCACCAGTTCTTTTCAGAACTAATTACTACTCAATTGAGATTCCACATGGTGTCACCGCAATTAGTCTTACTTATAGGTTCATCCCATTCAACAAGGTTCATTTGTTTTGTGTCATTACAAAAAGAAAAGGTAATGTATCTGAGCACAGAGTAGAATGATTTGTGAGATTAATTAGATGTTGTCAGTTGATTCTGAAATGTTGTAATGGAGAATCACGAAGCGAGTTCCTGTTTATTGTGAAGGAATTGTAGTTTGGCCGTCCAGGGTTCATACACAATGTAAACCGCTGTGGGGTGCTTGGAAATACCTAGAATTTCATTCTATCCTGTACACTTTTGGACCAAGCTGTGGAAGTTTCAGCTTACTGCTTTTTGTTATTAATGATAAAGAAGTTTAAAAATGCATTCAGATTGTTCGTATTCAAGAATTTGTGTCTTCAGATGACAAAAATTCATTTTGGGAAGTTATTTCATTAATTTTACTAAAAGAAGTGCACCTGAGATAGAAGAAAACGGTGTGGGAAAACATTCAGAATTGTTCGTATTCATTAAATTTTCATCTCATGATTTTGAAAATTCAGTAGGGAAACTATTATTTTATTAACCCTCCTATGCCCAGGCTGAAATTTGGCCCAGTCAGCACGGCACTCACAGACAGTCACTTGAGTAGTTTTGGGTGCATTGCCAATTAGTAGGTCAAACCATGGAGGAAGTATGTACTGTCGAGTGGTTTTGGTTTGACCTCCTAGCCACATGTCCTTGCATTTATTTGAGTGCACTGCACAAAGTCAATGGGTTGGGAGTTGCATACAAATTTTGAGTGTATTTGAGTGCACTGCACAAAGTCAATGGGTTGGGAGTTACATACAAATTTTGAGTGTATTTGAGTGCACTGCACAAAGTCAATGGGTTAAGAGAGACATAAACATTTCGAGTGTTTTTGAGTGTTAAACCTATAGGAGGGTTAAATAAATAAATAAATAATAATTTAATGGTATGCTTTTTACCATCATCAACTTTATACCAAGTTATGTTTATGTAATACTGTGACCAATTACATTTCTTTAGTCCAGTAAAGAACTGGAAAATCATGTCATTCGATGGCGTTAATTTTGTCTTGATTATGGTAAAAGAAACTAGATTTAGTTCAGAAAAAAATAAGGTGAAATACTTGGTATTGGCGAGGTGCTCCAGCAAAGGTTTATGAACCCTGTACTTCATTCATTTTAAAAGTGTTACAGGTTTCTGGTTTGACAATTTCAAGTGTACTTGGCACTTGTGTGAATCAATTGAGATTTATTTGTAAAGTTAACACACACGTGTGATGCACATATATAGTATGTGTGTGTACACACAGCAAACAAAGCTTAAAAAGTGTTTAAAAAGCTTAACAAAGGAAAGAAAAAAGACCTGTTTAAAAACTGAACATTGTCCAGAAACATGAAACATTTTTATTTGGATTTTTGATGTATGTGTTAAGACAGGTTGGTTTTTGTTGAAAAGTTCAGTTGAGGGCTTCCGATGTCAGATATAAGATGGTTTAAAACAATGTTGTCCAAATTTAAAAGATGTGTTCAGATGTGCCTGTTTGAAGAATTAGCAGATGTTTTAAATTTTAAAAAAAGGTTGTATAGCAGTATATATATATATAAATATATATTACAGAAGGTTTTATTTTAGATACAACAAATTTTGTACAGGAAAGGATATTGAGGAATGATTTTTAATGAGATTGTTTCTTGAATTGATGCGTTTATAATTTAATGGAAACAAACTGTTAATGGCGTTAATGAACCGTTGAAGTGACAGTTATTTGTTACAAATGTGTTCATTGTATTCTACAAGGTATGAATTAGTTAACATTATGTGTGTATCATATTATCCTATATGGAGAGTAAATTTGTTTTATGCAGTTTATGGCAAATAATCATTTTTTTTAATGATGTTGTCAATGTGGCTTTGTGCCATCAGTTATTGCTGTTGGGGATGTAATTTAGTAGGGTATGAACCTTAGCAACGAAATATGTTTTTGCTCTCACCTTGGCAAACAAGCTGAATCACAAATCGCATCACGCATGCATAATGTTCAACTTAGTATAATATCATGCGTAGGGATGGGGGGGGGGGCGCTAAGCTTCAAGCATTCCTGTATTGTTTGAAACTTTTTCCAGTGACTTTCAGTGAGAACATGTGATTTGCCTTTGCTTAAGTCCATTATGCGATGTGTGCTGTAGTAGCTTAAGATTTTATAATGTCGGTACAAAGTAGGGTTATTCAATGAATTATGACTGAATATCAAAGGTTACCTGTAAGTGCAGCTGATTGCAGTTGAAAGTAGGTGACCAATGAAACCAAAGCATTACTTATCATGTGAAAGCCACCATGTTCCAATAGAGAGAAAAAACAAAACAAAACAAAAACATAAAATAAAATGTTAAAGCACCGGTTTACAATTAGCAAGACATCATTATGTGAATTCCTACTTAAAAGGGGCAGTATCGTCACGATCAGAGCAGACTTTCGTCAGGGCATGGAATCCTAGTTTAAGATTAACACAGTGACTGAAAATTACTGGCTCATTTATGCAGCAGCAACGGTAATATGACCTTATCATGTGGGGTATTATGGCAGTCACCGAGTTAAACTAAAACTAGCTTTCTGATTCCATGCCCTGTTGATCGTGACGATACTGTCCCTTTAAGGGAATAATCAAATATATATATATATATATATATATATATATATATATATATATATATATATATATAAATCAATCAATCAATTTGTGAAAGTTTCAGCTGTTGAAAGTGTTTCAAACGTGTTGCAGAACATAAAATAAGTATGACACCTATGATGACTTCTTGAAATTGTATTGTTTTCCTGTTTTCCATCTCTAAAATGAAAATTTTTGAAGATATATTTGATATTATCACCAATTTGATAGTAAGTAAGTTGATGGTTATGGGTTCAGCTAGTTACCGATGGTGTACAATGTATTACCCAGAAAATTGATAGTCATGAAGCCATTCATATAGTCTAGATCCTACATTAACCCTCCTATGGTTTGACCTTTCAAAACCTTTCAAAATCTGCTTACGGGCCAAAATGGCTATCAATTATTATGAACCCTTTAAAACCCTCCAGAATTTGTTGCTACTGAACAACCACACCTTTCAATACCCTTTGAAAGGTATTGAAACATTTCAACACCAGTTTGTTCAGAGAGTTGTTACACCTTTCAAAACCTTTCATATGTCCCTTTTGTCAGACAGTTTTCTCACCTTTCAAAACCCTTCAGTACAGCAAACTTGAAAGGTTTTGAAAGGTCTGACAATTCTATGGCAACTGCACTGTACACAGGAGGGTTAAGGAACAATAGCGTATTATTCGGGTTTCTTTTGTTAATACCTATGGTTAAATCTGTGCCTAGAAGTTTTGCAGCTGCCAGCAAGTCACAGATAAAATATGTAAATTTACAGAAGAAAAAAAAAGTATTTTAAATAGTAGCCATTGTTTTAAGACTCATAAAAACGTGTTAGTGTTTTCATGCTCAAAGCATGGTTTTTGTTAATTATTTAGTTTGAGCTTTGTGAGTTTATTCATATGCCTCATAGAGGATGTAAGAGCGTTGTCTGTACATACTGTACGTGTCTTGGTAAGACTATGTACAGACTGCAGTCTGTCATACAACCGCAGTTGATATTATGCCTGGCAATTAATTTTTAACTTGAGGGTATTCTTGATTATCTCAATTACAGCCAATATTAACTTGACAAAACTGGGTTAATTTGCAACACAACTGAAGGGGACTTGTCGTTTTGTATTTAGGTCATTGGTGATTGCTGTGTGACACTGGCAATCATGGCATTTATGTATGGAACATGATTATGGTGTATGATGATTTGCAGTGACTCCTTAGTCTTGCCATGGGAAAGAGTCATGGTGATAATAATGAGGAAAGCGTCGCGATGATATCGACACAAATTATTAGTTATCCCGCAAGCGTGAGAGGAACATGGGAAAAATACAGTGCAGAATTATCCCATATGCCACACAGCCGAAGGCCGTGTGGCATATGGGACGCAGATGTGTTTTATATTTCTGTGTTCCACAAGTGGGTTCCGGTATAAATACTACATATCCTGCAGCAAACTTGATCACTTGTAAACAAAGCTTTACAACACATAGAATTGAGATATTCTCTATAAATTATAAAATACGTAACCAATGCAAATCGCCCAAAACCTCTCTAATGATGCCTACGCACAGTTGACTTGTTGACAGTGATGACAGTATTGCCTTAGGTCCTTTGAAAGATAACATTAGAAGACAGCAATTGAATTATTTATGTTTTGTTTGGATTGAAAAGGCGCTATATGCAAGGTTTGGCGAAGAGTGCAGAGCTTTAAACAGCTAAATGCAGTTCCAGTCTTGAGATATAGGGTTATACTTCATCTCACTTAGCTGTTGACCAATCAGCATCAGGAATACAAGTTTGCTGAATGATAACATGTTTTGTTATATATAAAAAAAATAATAAATAAAAAATAAGAAGCAATTTGATTATATACTAAAAGCAGTAATATTTCAAAGATTGGATTTAATGAGTGAAAAAATCAACAAATGTTAAGAATTATTTTTTATTGAAACCTTGTCAAATGTCTAATTTTAAGATTTTAGTTTTTTTTTACTGATTTGTCACATGTGCTAAAAATATAGTAAAAATGTGCAGTTATTTGTCAAGTATTCCCGGAAAAAAAAAATGTACAAGGTAGAGAGATATTTATTAGTATAGAGCAAGTGCTACATGTTTGCTTTCTCCAAACAAATTGTTGTGTTCTTTGTTCAAATGACATGTACACCCTTCTTGGGGGGAGAGGTTGACTCGAAAAATTTCCTAAAATAGGAAATCACAACTCTAAAATTATATCTTAAAATACATGTACACAAAAATCAAATCAAATAGATGTTGCTCCAAGTAACACCTCAAACAACAGCCAAATTATCTAATTTGAACACTGAAGGCAACACAACATTCTGAGAAATATTTTGTAATTTATTCAATTTTCCTCATTTTGTCAGTTTGAATTCTATTATCACTAGAATGCTTGTATCATAAGTGGGAACCAATTATAAACTGTAAGAGTAAGATTTCCTACTAATTTTGTATTAGGAATTTCAGAATCCAGGTTTTGAGCTTAAAATTTCTTCTTTTTTTTAATTATTTTTTTTATGTTTAGCTGTCTGTGCAATCAAAAGAAAACACAAAACTGTATTTTAAATTGTGTGGTGTGCGACAGAGCTTGGAAGAATAAACAGTATCTACCATTCAGAAAGTGTAATTCTTGTGTTTTTTCCCTCTTTTTCATTATTTAGTCTCTCTCCCATAATCACATCGAGTTATATTTGGGTCTTCAAACAACCAGGTCGATTCAGAGTCTTCAATGTTTAATCTAAGTCATGAGTTGCGTATTAAATGGGGGGGGGGGTTGGAGGTGGGGGAGTGGCTTTCAAGACTCTGGATCCGTGCAGTATGTACTTTTAATACACGTATATACCTTGTGGTCACCTGTCCATTGTGGCCACTTCCTACATATCCATTTCTGGGCTGTTATAAAACAGTTTAAATGTGCAATTATTTGATCAGCAATCAAATTTGCATGCTGTATCATAAATTCATATATTAACTTCATTACTTTTTTTTTAAAGTGAGATCACTTATTTGAAATGATCTGCCTCTTCTTGGAAAATAGAAATGACTAAATTTATTCCAAAAATTGCGATAAAATAAAGAATTTACACAGAATGTGTCTTTAATGGGTGTTACTGTAATTATGTCAAGTCGGTTTTTGTAACCAAGATGATAACGAGTCTTTAAACTTTCAGTCCGAGTCCGAGTCCCGAGTGGCAAGTTCCAAGTCGCACCTTGTGTAGAGATCCGAGTGGAAATCGATAAATGATTTGGTTCATCACTTTAACTAAAGCCACATAGCTTTCCTTGTGATCCCTACTCTAATTGCCTTATGAATACAGTTTCTCCATAATTTATATACACATATGTATACATATATTTATGAGAGTGAAATAGTAAACCAACCAGAGTGAAATCAAGCCAAAAGTCAGTACATGTATGGCAACTAGCTAATTAGGAATTGCTAAAAACAGAATTGGGAGCAAACCCTCCCCACCCCCTTCCCTTCACTACCTCTCTAATCTGAGTAAAAGAAAGACAAGTGACTTGAGTCAGAGGCACACAACTCGTGTCATGCCATTTGAATGACTAACCATTCTGACATTTATAGATTGATGAAATTCTTGCATCCCACATTCGCCAGAATTATATGTAGATTGCTATCCCTGCTTTTGGACCCAAATTAAACTTTTCAACAGAGGGCAGTATTGCAATTCACAATAGAATCAGAATCATTTCTCATGTTAGGGACATTTTAAGGCAGTAAATGCATTCATATTTTGTATTTATAAACAGAAACTAATGTTGAAGGGGTCATTGTCACCTAGGGTACTTTAGAGGAATTTTATGATTTCTCCAGGTACCATTGGGAAATTTTGGTAAGTCATTGAGAAGAACATAATGAAAATGTATTTACACTTAGACATTTTACCAAAAATTGTATACTGGTTTTATTAAATCATGTAATTTTGTTTAAATGTTATACAGGATTGTATATTGGGACTCCAATAGAAAATATTTTATATGAGAAGAGATTTACATATAAGGCTTTTTTTTATATTCTGAATGCATATACATGAACCTGAACATATGCAAATAATTTACTCATGATTTACAAAATGCAAGGTTTTTTAATTATTGAAAGCATTCATGTGTATTAAACTTTTTTTTTCAATTCCATGTTATTACATTGCATTACACAATTCTGATCCTTCTAAACAAAAGACAAAAAAGTTCATCTTTTCATACAATTAGTAACAAAAAAAAATCATTTTCAGAAACCTCAAAATATTAATATCCTAATTATCCTTTTAATATCCAAAATATAAATCCTATTTCAACCCGATTTTAACCCAAAAATTATTGGTTGATTGCCACTAGTTTTTTCATAAAACTGGACATTTCTCTACTATAAATATTTTCTGTAATCACCAGACCCACACATGTACATTTGCACACACAAAAATTATTTTAAGTGGCAGGCTTGCATAAGAACAAAAATGTCCAGTATAATTTTGGAGTTAAAGGACTGGCTTAAGTCTACTATTTCCTATCAGAACCACATGTAACTACATATGTGGACGTTATCTTAACTGTTTTAGGTATGGCACAGGATTGGTAAAAATAAAACAAACAAAAACCAGATTGAATTTCAACGAGCGTAAATATGAAAATGTGTTTTTTTTTGTCTGGGGTGTTGTCATTTTTAAGAAAAGGGAAATAATTTAGGAAAGAGTACCAGGCCTCCCAGTGCCTAATCTACCAAATAATAATAATAATAATATGTGGTCTTATATAGCGCACGTATCCACCAACTGAGTGGTGCTCAAGGCGCTTACATTATTACCCCTGGTCACTGGGCCAATATCATTCCTATAATCTTTCTCAGCTCCCTGGGGAGTATACAGCCAATGTGCAACCTTTTGGCGCTACAGGGCTAATCAAACACAATAACCATCTCTACCCTCACAGGTACCCATTTATACACCTGGGTGAAGAGAAGCAATTACAGTAAAGTGTCTTGCTCAAGGACACAAGTACCACGGTCGCCGCCAGGTTTCGAACCCACATTCTGATGACACAGCCATCAGAACTTGAGTCCAATGCACTTAACCGCTCGGCCATGGTATCTTAAATAGGTTTTTTAAGCAAAATATACGTTATTATAGGTTTACCAAATGCCAAAATATAGGCTTTTATAGGTAATATTTCCTGTGATTATGCAGTGTTAAGTAACAGGTTTTTGGTAAATTGCCTAATTCAGAAACCTGAATCTGGACACATTTTGACTATTTCCTTGTTAACGACTCAACGTATCAAGCTTAATTTTTCACAGGTTGGTTGTTTATCTTGATTCACAGAGAGTAAGACTACTCTTAGATTCATGAGGAACAGTTTTGTCAGCATTACCAATGTTATACTTTCCCTTTAAATAGTGTACCTGAATCCATGATGGATATCCCATATTTCTGGAAAATAAAACTTGGCTGTACATATACATACACGTACAGAACGTATATTTTGAACTGATTCACAATTATTAACATTTCTGTTCAAATTTTAAATGCATTGTACAGAGGGTTGCCTTATTCCCTTGTGGGCACTGTGGTGATCCATTTTACTGATGGATAAAATATTTTGGAGGATAATCCTTCTTTTGAGCAACAAAATAAGTTTTTCACTATTTTCCAAAATCAGTTTAGGTTGTCTGCAATGTCTTGTAAAATGTAAAATTCTCTTTCTCCTGAAGACAATCAGAGCATACTGATCGAAACGTTGAGTTGTAACCAACTGGTTCTTTTCAGAACTATTTACCACTTAAAAGAGAATTAGTACATGGGGTCACTGTGAACAGTCTTTACTTATCCTTTTCACCCTGCAAAGCTACCAGTCTTACTTAGAAACATTTGTCCTGATAGTTATTTATTGGTTGACAACTTAACCAGTTCGCGTCGGGAATAAAACAGTTTTTCTGGGCCCCTGTGCGGGTTTCTTTTTCCCACACACACATTAATGGAAGCTTCCACAGCGCATGGCCACGTCTTCCGAGCATGTCACCGTACACACGTGGCTCAACCGAGCATGCATACAAATATATCGGAGTTTCCTATGGCGTGTTTAGACGCTCTCCGATCCGTGGTGCAAAAAAAATTGCGTGTATACACGGCCTCCGACGCGAACTGGTTAAGAAGACAACCTCCAAGCAGTTTCAAAGTACTCTTGATGAAATTGTTTTATTTGATGCTTGATCCACAAATTGCACAATTGCATCTCCATAGTGTCTATCCAAACACGGCAATCCAACCCCCCGTTTCAATCGTCGTCATCAGAATCCACCCCACCCAAGGCCTCGGACTTCTTCATGAAGTTATCCCTAAAGGGCATCTTGAAGTCTGGGAAGTCGATTCCGTCGCCGAACCGCATCCTTCGTTGTTCCTTCTTCACAATGAGTTCTCTTGTGTTGGGTACGTTACTCCATGCTACAAATGGGATGTACGTGATATCCTCATGGTGTTCAATGCCCCCGGCCATGGCTGATGCTGCCCGTAGAACCGACCCCTTTCTGTCACGTGGGATGAAGGTAGGAGAATCAGAGAGCTGAGGGAACAAGAAGCGATAAAAATTAGTAATTATTTATAATGATTATTCATTGACAATCTGATTGGACAAAACGTAATCATGTGGGGGTGTATTAACACTAGTAATATTGTACCATTTGAAGAGGTGAAAGTACCAGTTTCCAACAGTGCTGAATTTGTCCCAAAAAGTGCCCCTTGGAGGATTTTGAAGGATTTGAGGTGGTTAGGGTTAATGAATGGTAAAGACATGGCTTATCAAAATGACAGTAACACGTATGTGCTACAGCTGTATTGTGTGACACGTGATGTGGATTTGCGAGTGACGAAGATTGGCATCACGGATCCGACTCGTGGAAGTGTTTCGTGTGTCCCCAAAACGTGAATTTACCCATTTCTATTTGGCTTTATTCAACAAAAATTACAATTTTTTTTTATACATTTTTACAAAATCGATATAGGCATTTATGAATGGGAGTAACAGTTTGACGCTTGGTCTTTACCGCAGGTTAATGATCTGTTTTGTGCATGGTCACGGGCGATAAGGACCTTCCTTTTGGCTCGGTCCTTATCACCCGTGGCCATGCCCAAAACCGGTCGTTAACCTGCAGTACAGACAGCATGACAAACTGTTACTCCCTTAGTATAAAAATGATCCATCAAATGAATCCAAGACATTTGTTGAGCCCAAAATTGGGCGGGTTGCTTACCATCTGTGTTGTCATTCCTCCCTGGGGTATGGGAGGCACAGAGTGAGCCCTATTTGGGGCCTTCTTCTGTCCGCTCTTCCCTCGTCCTTTCTTCCCTTTTCCCTTCTTTCCCTCCTTCGGCTGAGGAATCGTCTCAAACTTGGCATGTACGATCTCCAGGACCCGTGGGTCTGCCCACCACTTGGCAATGTCAAGAGCGTTGTCACCTGTCAAACAAACAAACCAAGAAAAATTAAATAATATTTTTGTTTTCCTGTGAAGTGTGAAGGAGGCTTTTTTTCTGTTATTGTAAAGCCTCAAGAATGATAATAATTTGTTTTTGAAGCATCATTTCTGTAAAATGTCATTATCCAAAGTATTCAATATGCAAGGATATTATTTATCTGTGTGTATGGACCTGTGAATCTATTCACCGGTAATGGTATTAGTGTTTCTCTAAAATGAGTGATCTTAGCAGACTAATATCTAAGGATACATTATGATATCACCAACTTAGTCTTCAGTGATATTTGTTGTTTTAATATTAAAATATTGTATTAGACTACGTAAAATGTATCGCCCATGTTTTTCACTATTTTAACCCTAACCCCCTAGCTATTTTGGCTAAGAACCTTCCTGAATCTGCCAAAATCCAACACCATGCACAAACACTACCAACCAACTGTTGGACTTAGCTGGAATTGGGACACCCGGCCCCAATGCAAAGTATCCCTGTCTGGGCTATACAGTACAGAGTCCATCAAAATCCAACACCATGCACAAACACTACCACCCAACTGTTGGACTTAGCTGGAATTGGGACACCCGGCCCCAATGCAAAGTATCCCTGTCTGGGCTGTACAGTACACAGTCCATCAAAATCCAACACCATGCACAAACACTACCACCCAACTGTTGGACTAATAGCTGGAATTGGGACACCCGGTCCCAATGCAAAGTATCCCTGTCTGGGCTGTACAGTACCGAGTCCATCAAAATCCAACAAACCCTGCTGTTGGAGTTTGAATGGTTTGGGATGGTTATATATCAATTTTAATTCATTTGGACATTGATATTTTACTTAAGGAATGAAAAACAAATGCTTTTAAATGACACATTTCTCAAATTTATGGTGGGTCCCAACTATTTTATGAAATATCTTATTTCAAAGTATTTGTTTTCCTTTCTTAAAGAATATTATAAATGTTAATTTAATATTGCCCTACACCGACGTGTGTATAGCAATGCATACTCAGTGCTTAACCTACACCGACGTGTGTATAGCAATGCATACTCAGTGCTTAACCCTACACCGACGTGTGTATAGCAATGCATACTCAGTGCTTAACCCTACACCGACGTGTGTATAGCAATGCATACTCAGTGCTTAACCCTACATCGACGTGTGTATAGCAATGCATACTCAGTGCTTAACCCTACACCGACGTGTGTATAGCAATGCATACTCAGTGCTTAACCCTACACCGACGTGTGTATAGCAATGCATACTCAGTGCTTAACCCTACACCGACGTGTGTATAGCAATGCATACTCAGTGCTTAACCCTACACCGACGTGTGTATAGCAATGCATACTCAGTGCTTAACCCTACACCGACGTGTGTATAGCAATGCATACTCAGTGCTTAACCCTACACCGACGTGTGTATAGCAATGCATACTCAGTGCTTAACCCTACACCGACGTGTGTATAGCAATGCATACTCAGTGCTTTCTGAGTGTCTGTGAAAAAACTACACAGGCGACTCGGGCGGGATTCAAACCCACGACCTCCTGCTTACTAGTGCAGACGTCTTAACCTCTCGACCACCGAGCTTGCCCGATGACGATTGGCCGGCTAGAATCCCATATAGCAGCGGGTTCTGTGAGAGATGTTGGGTCAATATATTCATGGGGAAAGGGGGAGGAAATGAAAGATATTTAAAAGGGGGTTTAAAATTTCAAGATTGAAAACAGTATATGACATAAAACACAATAAAGGGGGCCACTTTCCTACCGTCACATTAGCAGTTTTTCTTATGGTTGAAATTTTTTTTTAATATCTGAAACCACCCAAAAAGAATTTCAACATTTGAATAGACATGCATGCTTATCCTAAAGATAATTTGAGTTGATTATTACTATTATTTTTTTAATTATCCTAAAATTTCCATCAACAAATGGACGGAAAAGTGAGGTAACTTTTTCCATCCAATTTTTATGGAAATTTGAGGGTGAAAAAATAAATAAAAAAATAAAAAAATAAAATGAATCAACTCAAATTAGTTCTAGTATAAGCCTGCATGTCCATTCACATGTTGAAACACTTTTTGGTCAGTTTCAGGTACTTAAAAATAACTAACAACCATTGGAAAAACTGCTAACGTGACGGATGCAAAGTGGCCCCCTTTATTGTGTTTTATGTCATATGCACTTACCCTTTCTATTTTCCAATGTGACGTTACACCCTTTCTCGATGAGGAACTTCACAATTTCTGGCGACGATGTCTGTATTGCCCTCATTAACGGTGTTCCACCATTCATGGCTTGAGCGTTGATGTCTGCTTGGTGCTGGACTAACAGTTGGACGGCATCCAACTGACCAGAGAGGCAGGCGTGGTGTAATGGCGTCCACTTGAAGTTGTCTTGGTAGTTGACGGTGGCACTGTGGGATGAAAAGATGGTCAGAAAAATTGGTTTCACATCGCAGGTGATGTCAGACTAAGTCTGACAATATGCTCGTGGGAGCCACAGACATCAAACAAATCGTCGCATAGCTGGCGAAGTGACAAATCGGCAAAAATGCTATTCTGAGAAATAGGCTGGAATCTTTTAAGCGGCAAAAGTACGACACTCTTAGTATCCTACAAATACTTTTCTCTGAAGTGCTTTTTTATGTTGGTATCAATTATTAATACATGTGTTGCTTTCAAGAAATCGAACAAGAACTTTCACAAGGTTTTATCTGTGGAAATGTCCGAGTATGAGAACACCAACAATGGTTTCACTCACGTACTTCAAAATGAGTAAGTATAATAACACAATTTTGTCTCGGGTAAATAAAATATCACTGTCCTATCAGTAAGCAACCCAATAACACATCATTTATATTCAGTCTATCCAGAGATGCATCATTTTGGCTGAAATAATCTTTGTTTTCCCCCCAATTTTCAGCTAGACTTAAAGATTCCGTAGCAATGATCAAAACTCACCCATTCTCTAATAGGTATTTCATCATTTGCACATTGCCATGTGCACATGCGACCATCAGTGCTGTCTTGTAGTACTTATCCTGCGTGTTGACTGACCGTCCATGCATATAAGCTTGCCTCAGCGAGTCCATATCCGTCATCTTGGTTGCATCCGTGATATTAATATACGTCTTCTCCGGGAAGTGAAGGTACCACGCCGAGTCGTCCTGGATCGGGTGATCTGGTGGGTGGTCTCGATCGAAGCGCCCCGTATCTGTAAATGGTACGTGTCTTTGTATAAGGTGTTCGGGCGGTTCACCGTTATCAGTTCTAGCGCCCTCAACGCCAACGCATATCGGCATCGGGATCTTTGTCTTGCCTTTCTTCTTCTTTCCCTTCTTCCCTTTCTTTTTCTTTTCCTTCTTCTCAAATGCCGACATGAGATAGGTCTTGTGAATGTACTTCTTCCCGGCTAAGAACTCGTGATAGTTGATCACCCCTTCCTTCGTCTTGTCATGAAGCTGGCATAATGACTTAAAACTGTCCTCGTTGATGGGGGCCTCGAGGGTCACTAAAACATCATAAAAGTCATCTTTTGAGATTACCTCGTTTCCATCTACATCAATGCCCTGGAATCTTTCCAGGAGCTGGGTCTGGTGTTCAAAGGTCCAGTCGTAAACGTTGACAGCCCAGGCGTCTGTAGGGGCCTTACCACCACCTTGAACTTTCTTAGAGAGTCGTTCCGCTTTGCGACACTCCTTCATGACATCTTTGAAGCCCTTGTTCTTGGCAATTACTTTCGGAAGAAAGCCATCATCATTCTTGAGGTTTGCCTTGCATCCTGAGGAAAAAAAAAAGACAATTGTGTAAGATTAATTTAGTAATAATAATAATAATAATAATAATGTGTGGACTTATATAGCGCACGTATCCACCAACTAAGTGGTGCTCAAGGCGCATTCTTTTTTACGTGCATTACACAACACACGGGACCTACGGACCGAAGGACGAAGCAATTATGGTTAAGTACTTGCTCAAGGACACAAGTGTCACGACCGGGGCTCGAACCCACACCCTGCTGCTGGCAACACCAGAACTTGAGTTCGGTGCGCTAGACCGCTCGGCCACGACACTCCATAACAATTAACATCCATAACAATTAACACATTTTGAATTGTTATTTGAAACTAATTTGGTATTAATCTGATGATGGTATCAATCTTCCCTGGAAATTTTTGACCGAGGTGTAGTTACTCTTTTGAAAAGTTTAATAATTGCCAGTTCGAATTGAGGAAAAAGTACTCTTTCCTAAATTCAGCATTAGGATGAATACAAAAAATTGAATACTCATTTTCACTATTATCTTGTATGACACAGTGTAATAAGCTGAAACCAGTTGGTTATTTAACCCTCCCACTATACATGTAGCTGCACTTCTAGTGGGAAGCAGGGTGCTAACCAGGATTTAGAAATAGGGTTTCCAAATTTGCTGGAAATTTCAAAACAGGGTGTCCAAATTGTTCACTTACAATACATTTACATGTAAATGACAGATGAAATACGGCATCCAAAATTTAAATAGGGTGTCAGACACCCCTCTGGCTAATAATATGGTGGGAAGTAGCTATAGTGGTCAAACCAGTCAACTGCCTGTTTTGACTGTTGACCCAAATGTGCA
Source organism: Zoroaster sp. YZ-2022 (assembly GCA_029582265.1). Classification (NCBI taxonomy): domain Eukaryota; kingdom Metazoa; phylum Echinodermata; class Asteroidea; order Forcipulatida; family Zoroasteridae; genus Zoroaster; species Zoroaster sp. YZ-2022. Next base: position 8,948,102 of record CM055821.1, on the reverse strand, counting down.
CACAGGGGCATTTTTGACTGGTTTTGACTGTCATTTTGACCACCCTGAACAATACCAGACAATGCTTTTACCAGTCAAAAACGGTCGACTCATTTTGACCTGTAAATGTACTTACTACACATAAGGTTTGACAGTGTTTGACTTTTAAGTTCACTCCATGTACCTTGCAAGTATATCAGCATTTTGACTGATTTTGACCCTTGCAGTCCTAGAAGGGTTAATGTACGTCTTGGTTCATAGAGAGTAAGCATACTCGTAAAAGCAGTTTTGTACCTTTTTCTTTTGGAAAAAAAAAAATGGCTTTCCATGCAATTCATGCATATGATAGAACATTTCTTTTCAGTAAATTTGTCACATATTAATCCCACATTTTCATTCAAGATTTTTACAGAGTAAATGAGCCCTGGCAGACACCCACCTCTTTGAGACAAATATTTCAAGCAGTTAGCGAAGCCGCCCTCCGCCGCGTAGTGAACCATATTGTTCCCAATAATGTCCTGCATGTTCAGGTCGGCTCCGTAGCTGAAGAGCAGACGTAGGACATCAAAGCGTCCATTCATCGCTGCTAGGTGGGCCGCCGTTCTCTTGTTCTTGTCCATAGCATTGACCTGTCCTCCCCTGTTTAGGATTGCTCTGACGACAGCTAAGCTACCACTACGTGCTGCTTCATGCAAGGCCATCTTGTTCGTCGACTGGGGAGAGATGAGAAATAAATTAATAAGTAAATTTCTGGCTTTCAAATCAAAAAAGTTGGTTTGTAAGGAGGGCATAAGAAGTAAAAAGTAAAATTCTGAAGTAATTTGTCTTCTCAATAATCCTATTTGTCTGGACTTATTTTCCTAAGTGTAGATGAAAACCTATAATGTTCTGAACTGTCAGGTGATACTTTGCAAGAGAATTGTGAGTTTGTGACATAATCTGATAACTTTGCCAGTAACTTCGGAGATGTATTGTGCCAAAAAAGTGCAACATTGACAAATTATTTCTTTTGAAATGCAAAAAACACTTTGATGGAAACCTGGTATAATGTCATAGGTAGAACAGTTTCTTAGCTACATGAAACTTTTTCCCTGGTCAATGTAGATATTTACAAGTAAAGCGCACATCAATAAATACATTATGTCTTCTTTATGTTATAAATAATGAAATTCAAGGTAAAAGTATCACTTATGTTTCTGGTATTAAATTAAAATGTCTTCAGCATGCATCATGAAATTCAAGTTCATAAATACATAACCCAGATTCAGCATGTCCAGGTGAGAGTGGCCCAAGTCAAATTTACACCCGTTCACTTAATTGATTGTATTTCTGGATCTAGGGACCCAAATGGGATGGGGTAAAAAGGGGTGGATTGAGAAATAGTCAGGCTTTATTGTAAAATATAATTTCATTGAAGAAAAAAACATTAAACAGTTTTAATTATTTGTTTTCTGAATGTTGCACTTTTTTTGCAGTTAAAACATCTGAAGACAATTCATAAATGTCATACTTCTGTCTTACTATTTTGTTGTATTTCAAATTGCCCAAAATTTTGTTAGTTTTACTTTTTTTTCCTGCTGTTTTCATATGGCTCTGTCAGAAACTCTGAAAGCTTTTGGGGAAGACCTACCGGTTGTACACCATTAGGATCAGCGCTGTTCTCCAGAAACTGCAGACATATTTTCTCATTCTCTACAGAGTCCATGCATGCTAGGACTAGGAGAGGCATGCCGTCATTGGCTACGTTGTTACACTCGGCACCACACTCTAAGACTATCTGGGAACACTTTGCATGGCGACTGGTTGGCAGAATGCAATAAAACAGTATTCCTGTTGAAAGAAAAAAAACAATTATATTTATTAGTCAATCAAAAACAGTTTTTGATTTCAAAAAATAAACAACTTCATTGAGTATAAACAACCCATTTTTAGGTGCTCGTGCGACAGCGGGAACACCTCTTGAAATTTATTTATTATTATTATTTTTTTCTTCTTCTCCTTCTCGATGAGACTTATCTAACAAAAAAACCTTAGTTCCAAAGTTCACAGAGCCTTCAAACTTGACACATACTTAAACCATAACATGTAGTTGTCAATAAATTTATGACATAGTTTTAGGTAAAGTTGTGACGTCATGGTGACGTCATCAGATATCGAAATACACTAAAATCCAATTTTAATATTTCAAAACATATCTCATGAACCACAAAAGATATTTACACAATCTTTGCGTCATCTTACAGATTTATGTGGCATTTCGTACACAGAAATGACCCAATCTGACCTCTCCTTCCGGTCGAAACTGGACGTTTAATATTTTATAGGGTCTGCAGCCAACACGATATGGTATTTGGGCGTGCCTTCCGTGGACGAAATTACTATTGACATGTGACCTTTTCAAAAATGTGACTGATGACGTCATCACCTATCACAGCGCCCTCTGGCGGCGGGTTTAGAAAAATAATTATTTTCTATCTCAAAAACCATAGGAAATATGACTTCTGTGAATAAAATGATTAGTGACATCTTATCTTTAAAAAAAAATGTTTGATGACGTCATCAAAGTTCAGAGCGCCCCCTAGCGGCATTTTTAAAAAGGGAATAATTTCCAATCTCAGATAGTGAACCAAAAAATTAGGTACTAACGTTATTTTTTGATGATCATGAGGAAGTTTTATTGTGACCTTCAAACCACCTGATCTGACCTTTACTTCTGGTCCAAACAGGAAGTTCAAATTCAACACATTCTAAAGCAAAATTGATAGGACTTTCAAATATGAAATTGATATTGTTATAATAAATGATGATACACCTTTGTAAAATATGATTGACACATCGATGATAATTCGATTGAACCGGAAGTTGACACGAACACCGTGTGTTTGCTCTAACAAACACTTGAGCTCTTGTTTTAATTTGTTTATATAACAGGTACAACATTGGTAATGTTGCTTCTATGCGTATATGTTGTTTCTCCCTGTTCTTTTTTAACCCTCCTATGTACAGTGCAGTTTGCCATAGAATTGTCAGACCTTTCAAAACCTTTCAAGTTTGCTGTACTGAAGGGTTTTGAAAGGTGAGAAAACTGTCTGACAAAAGGGACCTATGAAAGGTTTCGAAAGGTGAAACAACTCTCTGAACAAACTGGTGTTGAAATGTTTCAATACCTTTCAAAGGGTATTGAAAGGTGTGGTAGTTCAGTAGCAACAAATTCTGGAGGGTTTTAAAGGGTTCATACATTATTGATAGCCATTTTGCCAGTAAGCAGATTTTGAAAGGTTTTGAAAGGTCAAACCATAGGAGGGTTAATCAAGATAAACATTTTACAACCAATGTGTGAAAGTTTCAGCTTATTGTGTTGTGTTAAACAGGAAATAGTGAAAATGCATTCAGATTGTTTACATTCATTATTACGTAGAATTTAGGAGAGAGTAGTCTTTCCTAAATTCATCATTGAAATTATTTAACTTTTCGGAAAAATTACAGAACCTTGAACAACCTAATTTCTAGAGATGGTTAATTATACCATCATCAACATTACACTAATTCAGTTTTACATAAATATTTGACCATTTATTACTTTTTTTAAATTACCGATCTTAAAGATGTATCGCCCACGTTTGGGCCGATGTGACGGTAAAAAATACATTTAAAACCCTAACTCCCTAATGGTTTTGGCCAAGAACCTTCCTGAATCCACCAAATTCCAACACCATGCATGGGCTGTACAGTACTGAGTCCATCAAAAAGAAACATGACCAACTGTTGGAGTTTGATGGGTTTGGGGTGGTTAGGGTTAAATGTTGAATTGCTATTTTTCAGCTTACATAAGGGCATGGGCAGTCTTCCGATTGTCCAGCGCAGCTGTCAATCAGAACCAAGTGCGTGCGAAAATCGTTTTTATTTATAGTTTCCGACACCCAAATTTCATAATTTTTTTTTCATTTAACGATGTTATCTTCAAAATTTGTTCACTTTATAAATTCTATAAATTGTATTTTTGTGGGTCGTCTTACTCTTAGCTAAACACAGGCGATGTATCTGTAATTTGAATGTTTATATTTTACACATTTTATGAAAAAATGAAAATAACCCGCACGTCCACCATCCCCACCAACAAATAAATAAATGAAAACACACCTTAAAAAAAGGGTAAAATACCTTTTCCTTCTGCATCTTTGATTTTCATATCTGATCCAGCATTAGCAAGGACGTCCAACGTCTGTACGTGTCCGAATTCGGCAGCCCTCATTGCCGCGGTCCGTCCTTTCAAGTCCACCACGTTGGGGTGAGCTCCCAACTCCAGCAAGAACTTGACCATGTCCTCGTCGTTGACCCGGGCGGCCAGGTGCAGCCCCGTCTCCCCATCGTTTGGCTCGCTGTAGTTGATGAGGTGCGTGACTCCGTGGGAACACAGCTTCTCGATTTGCTCCTTGTCCTGGTTGCGAACGCACTGCAGGAACTTATGGATTTGCAGGACCTCCAAGCGGGTCTGGGCGATCGGCATCTTGGAATGTTAAATCCTCTCCAGGACCAGGAGTTGCAGAAGTACTAGGATGTCGTTTGCGTGGTCGTCAATTCAAATGCATTTTAGTTACTTTTCGGTGTTATCTGTTCTGTTACAGTTATGAACCAGGCATCCTTGAATCACCTATAACTGTTAATAAACAGAAGTTAGCCTACTAGGATAAATTATCTGTGCTGTCGTCAGATGTTTCAAGATTTAGGATGGCAAAAACCAAGTAAGTGGCAGCATGTACTTACTATATTTATATCAAACTTGTCGTTTGCGTGGTCGTCAATTCAAATGCATTTTAGTTACTTTTCGGCATTATCTGTTACAGTTCTCATGGTTCTGAACCAGGCATCCTTGAATCATCTATCTGTTAATCAAAGAAGTTAGGGGCCTCGGCCTACCAGGATAAATTATCTGTGCTGTCGTCAGATGTTTCGAGATTTAGGATGGCAAGTGGCAACAGGTACTTATCAAACTTTTTTTGTTATACCGATCACGAAAATGTCTTTCTTGATTATCGACTAACTGTTACATGTAGAAAGTTACCTAAGAAACAAAGGTGACACTTAATTCGATTCGAAGGTATACACAGTGACACACACACAACTGTAATCATGGACGATTTACCGCGTGTAACCTTGACACATGTTTCAGGAAAGTTGTCACGGCGTTCCCCAATCATTGGGCCAATGTTGAGTGCTCACATACAGGTGTTCAATTAGAATATGGTTCACATTCAGTTAATTAGACGAAACTTGCACAGTCATATTACTTAGGACCACATTTTATGTGCAGAAGTATTTCAGTCACCAGACATGCCAGAAGTATATGAATGCAATAAATTGACTCCACTTCCATCACACCCAGCCGTACCCTCATATGCACGATCGTAAATCGTGTGTTATACAATTACAAGAACCCATACAGCCGGTTGTCATGGTTGCATAGCCGCAGTGTTCCCTATGGCCGGCCATGGGGGGCCCAATCCTGGTCAAATTGGATCATGCCGGCCGCCAACACATACATGAATAATTCATATCCTTATTACAAGTATTTGCAGTTCGTGAATAATTCAATGATCAGTCATGTAAATAAACACTTGACCTTTGTATTCGGGTAGTTACAGCTGACGATTAAATAATTATGACCACTGGTGCCATGATGGGATTGTTTTTATGTATTTTGATTGATAAATTTAACTTTTAAAGGGACAGTATCGTCACGATCTGAGCAGACTTTCAACACAGCATTGAATCGCTGTCCTAGTTTAAGATGAACACAGTAACTGCAAATTACTGCCTCATTTATGCAGCAGCAACGGTAATATGACCTTATCATGTAGGAAATTATTTTCAGTCACCGAGTTAATCTAAAACAAGCACTCCGATTCCATGTCCTGTTGATCGTGACAATACTGCCCCTTTAACTTAAGTGATATTTGTTGGAGTAAGTGTTCATACGCGCATGCAATGGATCCCTCCTAATTTTGTTTGGTTTTAAAGGCACAGTAGACTTAAAGTAATTTCCCAAAAACTTAAATTATCAAAATACAAGTCAGATTGAAGTAAACCGTTTAAAGGTGGCTGTGGCACACGTTATATAAATTAAAGTTAAAGGGAATTATACACGTTTGATAATTACCCGATTAGAAAAATACTGAATTATAATCTAAGACTTACTTGATGTGAATTTAGGTAAAACTTGTAGCTTTGCATGGTGAGGATGATAAGTAAGACTAATTGCGGTGACACCATGTGGAATCTCAATTGAGTAGTAATTAGTTCTGAAAAGAACTGGAGGTACAACTCGACGTTTCGATCAGTATGCTCTGATCGTCCTCAGGAGAATGCCGGACTCTGGAAAATGTTGCTGCTCAAGTAGACTGCTGGAGGATCATGCCATGAATGGATGCTGGAGGATTAGTTCGTTGAGGCGCGCAGGCAGAAACTGTTGAGACTAGGATCCTAGGGGCTGGGGAGAGCAGTGTGTGCTCACTGAACTGAATCAGTTGTTAACAAGCACAGGGGGATGAAGGGTGGTTGACTTAGGATATATAGGAGATCCCTCAGTCTGGGCTGGGTTATGGACTTTGGATATAGAAGATCCATCAGTCTGTAGTATTGATGTGAATTTGGTAATGGTACCACACACATCCTGAAATATTTTTTCTGAAATGCTGTGATATTTTATTTTTATTAAAATGGATCTCACGGCTGTGATCCATTTTTTTCCACACTGGAATGAATGCAAACAAAACTGAATGCATTTTCATTACTTTCTAATTAATGACTCAATGGTTTTGTACATGTCTCTTGATTCCTATAAAGTATGAATGTCTTTATAAACATTTTTTTTCCAGTGGCGCACAATTCCTTTAAATATTTCTGACACCAAATATTTTTGATAGGATCCCATTCATAACTATTATAAATATATACATTTGAACCCAGTCATCTGTTGACTTTTTTGTTCTGCAAATTTCTGAGAAAAGTTTTAATCAACATTTTAATCAACATTCTCAATGTTGCCTAAGTGGTTTTCGGTGTTCCTAGTTATATTTGTGTCTGAAATGTCACAAATGGGCAACATTAATTTCCAAATACACATACATGTACACCATATTTCAGGCCTAGAATTTCATTCTTATAGGGGCAAGGCCACTTTTTAAGGGGCACCAATGCCAAGACCCAACAGAGACAGTGCCCACCATGTAATTCCTGGCCTGGTATGTCTATTATGAAAACCATAAGAAAACAAACCAAAACAAATAATCCGATATATAAAGTGGTAAACTTTATTAAAATTTACTAAATAACACCTTCAAAGCTTTTTGTTAACCCTCCTACTGTTTGACCATTTGCAACCATTCAAAATTTCCACTTTCAAAAATGGCCATTGGTTTTGTACACACATGGTGATACCATTTGAAAAGTGTTGGTAGCAAGCTTCACTACCATTTAAATCCATTCAAATGGTTTTTGAATGGTGGATACACTACACCTTGGTGTGTTTCACATAGCTGAATGGTTTCAAATGGTGAATGTACTACACAGTGGCTTATAAATCATTCAAATGGTTTTGAATGGTGGATACACTACACCTTGGTGTGTTTCACAAAACGAATGGTTTCAAATGGTGCATCAACTTGTCTGAAAAAGGCACCAGAAGTTGGAGGGTTTTAATCTGAATTAAACAAACAAAATATCTGTTTTCCAGTCTGCATTTATTCAGACTTTTTTGTCACAAAAATTGAGAATATCCGTCGTTCTTTTCCCTCAGTTCCTGTCATTCTATCACAAACACCATCACGCAAGGATCCACAATGTAGACTGTCCATGTTTGAGCCTACTAGTGTTACGGAGATCAAGAAACTCATCATGAAATCGCCATCAAAATCATGTGAACTTGATCCAGTGCCAACTTCGCTAATAAAACAAAATATTGATGTGTTTGCTAAGTATATCACAATTATTGTAAACAGATCTCTTTCTTCCGGTTGTTTCCCTAATAGCCAGAAGGTTGCTCATGTTAAACCACTCCTAAAGAAACCCAATTTGGACAAGGAAGTTTTCAAAAATTACCGACCAGTAGCGAATTTAAAGTACCTTGGAAAAACAATCGAGCGAGTTGTTTCATCACGGATCTCTGACCATGTTCGTGCTAATAACCTGTCGGACACATTTCAGTCAGCCTACAAACCATTTCATGGAACGGAAACTGCTCTTCTTCGCGTCAACAATGACATTTTATCTGCCATGGATGAGGGGAAAATCACTGCATTGGTTTTGTTAGACTTAAGCGCCGCTTTTGACACTGTCGATCATAAAATCCTTCTCTCCCGCCTTCAATATCATCTTGGAATACATGACACAGCCCTGGATTGGTGTAAGTCCTACCTTTTAAATAGGCCTCAGCATGTTTGTATTGGTAACGCTATCTCCGAGCCTGTTACTCTTGCCTATTCTGTACCCCAAGGCTCTGTGCTCGGCCCACAGTGGTTTACTGTTTATACCTCTCCAGTTCGTGATATCATTTTGAACTATAATTTAAATTACCATGTTTACGCTGATGACACGCAGCTTTACATTACTTTTAAATCTTCTCAAGAACCTGCTGATTCCTGCATTAAAACACTGGAGAAATGTATTCAAGAGATTCGAAGTTGGATGAGACAAAACTTCCTGAAATTGAACGATGAAAAAACAGAATTTGTTCTATTTGGATCACGTCAGCAATTGTCTAAAGTTTTCTTCCATTTATTACAATTGGTGACTCGCAGATAACTCCTCATTACATGCACGTAATTTGGGTGTTATATTTGACTCGACAATGACTTTAAAACCACATATCTCCAACATTGTTCGCATATCATCATTTCATATCAGAAATATAAGCCGAATTAGGAAATACTTGAATAAAAGTGCTGCTGAACAAATTATACATGCGTTTGTCACATCAAGGCTTGATAACGGGAATGCTCTCCTTTACGGTCTTCCGCAGAATCAAATATCTCGTCTTCAGCACATACAAAACACAGCAGCTCGTGTTGTGACTTTGTCCAGAAAGTCATGCCATATCACGCCAATCTTGAAAGAACTGCACTGGCTTCCTGTTTCACAGAGAATTGTTTTTAAACTTATGCTAATTGTTCACAAATCTTTTAATAACATTGCTCCAATTTATATTTCTGAACTACTTAAAGTCTACACTCCATCACGCAATTTGCGCTCCAGCAACATGTCACTCCTCAAGGAAGCAACTTCAAAACGGAACTGGGGTGATAGGTCGTTTTCTGTCGCAGCTCCGAGACTCTGGAATCATCTTCCAACTAAACTCAAATCTTGTCATAGTATAACCAGATTCAAGTCGATGCTTAAAACTCATCTTATGTCACAACTCTTCAAAGATGATGTATATTTGTAATTGCATTGTAGGTACATGTATCTCGGTACATAATTTGTTTTCCCTATGCTATCATTGTATATTGTTTGTATTAATGTTTTTCTTTGTTTCCGCGCCTTGAGCGCCCAGCAGGGTGGATATGTGCGCGCTAAAAATCTTTATTATTATTATTATTATTATTATGTACATGTATACATTCTGGTTTATTTTGTGTATATCTGTGAAATCACATCATACTTTAGTTGAATGTGTACATGTATATCAGCAAGGAGCCTCTTGGTTCACTACCAGTGTCCAATTTCACAGAGCTGCTTAGCAACATTTAACCGAGAACCTGCCAGAAGCAATTACATGGAATATACAATTTGTGGCAATTTGACTGGTAACCTATTTTTGCTAAGCATAAAATTTTCCCGTGCTCGGCAAAATTGTGTGCCAAGCAGCAGTATGTAATTGGCCCCTGGGCAGGCATTGGTTTTTCTGGTAACCATCACAACCTTGTTAGGTTATGACAGTACATATTGTTTAATGCCACTATAACTACATACGTAACAACATCATGGGGTCCACACAACTTGTTAACTATGGTGGTATTTCGATATAGTGATTGATGGAAGCAATACTACCACAACAAATGGGAGCCAAGGGTTATTTTGGGGGATATCCAAATGTTTGTTTTAGCGGCATTATACAATAGAGATAGAGATTTATTACCTGTACATATTCAACGTGCATGGTAACATGTAATAACTAATTTTTTATATGAATCAATGTGAATATTTTAATAATTTTTAAAAATCACTCGCTAGTAAGTTCTGAAAAACAATACATTTTTACTCTTCCTTTTAATACTTGTGAAGGAACACTGGCTAATAAATAAACAATTTTCCAAACATGTGACAAATGGAAATATTATTTAAAATACAATCTGTATTCACATTTACATCTCACCATTATCAAACAAAAGAACGTAATTTTACAGTGACATGCAAACTCGTTTTAACTCCTAAAATCAAGCATTTATAATAACAAATTTATTTTGAAAACCAAGTTCCATGTAAATAATCGACCAAAAATGAGCATGAATAATCTGGGGGAGAAATGCGATCCAAAAGATCAACATTATGTGATTACCATGTGAGGTTTTTTGTTTGCTGTCAAGTAGCAAAGTCCAAACTGCTGACTTTAATGCATTTAATAATCACACGAGTACCAAGTAATGGTGGTGTATTTTATATGGGGTAAGATATTTTATGACGTGGTTCATGTAGTAGGTCAAAATAACTAGTAAACTACATGTACCCAGCAATTGCCAAATAAACTGCAGTAATACAAGTCAATTCTATGCCAAAACAATGATATTCGGATAGATTTTTACTGAATCCTCTAAATTGACCATTATTTCAAATTTTTCCAGTGTACTTAATAACCTTTTCTAAAAAAAGGCTTTCATCTCGGTGGTGATTAAGACAGAGGATAAGCAACTGATTGATCATACTCTTCCTTGAAAAATACCTTTGTTGAGTGACATGTAATCTGACAAACCACACTCAAATGAAACAAACAGCCTGAATTGCATATGCCAAATGATTAATTTGATACTGTTACTATGGAGACTTGTTGATGTTGTTTGTGCAACTGATAAATTTTCTTCAGTTTGGGATTTCCTTGGTCACTTGAGATATTTGCCATAAGGTTGTCTGAGTCAGTCATTACATCAATGATGCAAAGGTAAATGGATGATATAAAGGCCACTCTGAATGAGAGATCGGGCATGCGTTTTCTTGAGAAACAGTTCAGGTTTTCCTCTTTTTTTCTGCTTTGCCGGCTGCAATATAGAAAGCAAAGCCGAGGAAAGCGAAACACACTCCGGCAATACTCATGGCTGCATTGTAAGCTATCCGTACCCTTGGATCAACAGACTGTCCAGCTCTGATTGCTTCTTCCTGCCCATCTTTGGTCTATAAAAAAAATGGAATGGGGGGATGTTGAGGAACTTCTTCTAAGCAATGTGGGTGATTTGTGAGGCGGGCCAGCTACTTCTTGGGCATTGCGAGATCGAATAGAGCGTAGCAGGTCCATGCTGTGCCGACCACTGTCAATCCCATAATTGTGGTGTACGTCAGTGTGTCTAACATGCCTCCTTTAAGATAAACTGGTACTCCGTCATCTGTCTGTTAATAGATATAAAGAAGGGGCCACTAGCTGGTTGCCAATACTGTGCATGTACAAACTAGCATTATGAACGCTAAGTAAGACTAATTGCGGTGACACCATGTGGAATCTCAATTGAGTAGTAATTAGTTCTGAAAAGAACTGGAGGTACAACTCGACGTTTCGATCAGTATGCTCTGATCGTCCTCAGGAGAATGCCGGACTCTGGAAAATGCTGCTGCTTAAGTAGACTGCTGGAGGATCATCCCCTGAATGGATGCTGGAGGATTAGTTCGTTGAGGCGCGGGCGAACTGTTGAGACTAGGATCCTAGGGGTTGCGGGAGAGTGTGTGCTCACTGAACTGAATCAGTTGTTGACAAGCACAGGGGATGGAGGGTGGTTGACTTAGGATATAGGAGATCCCTCAGTCTGGGGTGGGTTATGGACTTTGGATATAGGAGATCCCTCAGTCTGGGGTGGGTTATGGACTTTGGATATAGGAGATCCCTCAGTCTGTAGTAGTGGTCAAATGTCGCTGATGTGAAGCCGATGTCCTGTGGCACAGTGTCGTGTTTGGCGATCTCGATGGCCTCTCTGATGCGTCTGGGTGCCATGTGTCGATGGGTGTGATGAGTTGGGCTGCCTGCCAGTCGATTTGGTGGTCCTTGATGTGTGAGTGCTTGGCGATAGCGGACTTCTCGAAATCTCCTCTGCGGCCGTGTGCCGGTGTTCCTTCAATCCGATGCGGAGGTTGGCCCTGTTTCACCGATGTACACCTTACCGCACTCACAGGATCCGGTAGAACTCCCGCTCTGTTGTTTGGGTCCGGTTTGTCCTTGTGGGTGTGTAGAAGTCCTTGGAGTTTGCTGGGGCTGAGTGGAACACATCGATGCCTGCTCGTCGGAGGATGCGCTGTAGTTTGTGAGACGTCGAACCTAGATAGGGGAGACAAGCAGAGAGGGTTAGATTACTTACCTTGCTTTCGGGGTTTGGAACCGGCTTCGCTGTGCTGATCTTGCTGGGGTTGTAACCGTTGCGTTTGTGACAAGGACAGCCTTCCCAAGGAACTACAGCACATCCGAACCACCCTCAAACGCAACGGTTACAACCCCAGCAAGATCAGCACAGCGAAGCCGGTTCCAAACCCCGAAAGCAAGGTAAGTAATCTAACCCTCTCTGCTTGTCTCCCCTATCTAGGTTCGACGTCTCACAAACTACAGCGCATCCTCCGACGAGCAGGCATCGATGTGTTCCACTCAGCCCCCAGCAAACTCCAAGGACTTCTACACACCCACAAGGACAAACCGGACCCAAACAACAGAGCGGGAGTCTACCGGATCCCCTGTGAGTGCGGTAAGGTGTACATCGGTGAAACAGGGCGCAACCTCCCCATCGGATTGAAGGAACACCGAGCACACGGCCGCAGAGAAGATTTCGAGAAGTCCGCTATCGTCAAGCACTCACACATCAAGGACCACCAAATCGACTGGCAGGCAGCCCAACTCATCACACCCATCGACACATGGCACCCCAGACGCATCAGAGAGGCCATCGAGATCGTCAAACACGACACTGTGCCACAGGACATCGGCTTCTACATCAGCGACATTTGGCGACCACTACTACGGACTGAAGGATCTTCTATATCCGAAGTCCATAACCCACCCCAGACTGAGGGATCTCCTATATCCTAAGTCCATAACCCACCCCAGACTGAGGGATCTCCTATATCCTAAGTCAACCACCCTCCATCCCCCTGTGCTTGTCAACAACTGATTCAGTTCAGTGAGCACACACTCCTCTCCCGCAACCCCTAGGATCCTAGTCTCAACAGTTCCTGCCTGCGCGCCTCAACGAACTAATCCTCCAGCATCCATTCAGGGGATGATCCTCCAGCAGTCTACTTAAGCAGCAGCATTTTCCAGAGTCCGGCATTCTCCTGAGGACGATCAGAGCATACTGATCGAAACGTCGAGTCGTACCTCCAGTTCTTTTCAGAACTAATTACTACTCAATTGAGATTCCACATGGTGTCACCGCAATTAGTCTTACTTATCATCCTCACCATGCAAAGCTACAAGTTTTACCTATTATGAACGCTGTAATCACAGCTTTGAAAAGAAATGAAAATGTGGAATCTATACATATTTGAGCAAGTGCAATAGACCTTATGTACTGATGTCATCACAACATGTAAGAGGGCAAACAAGGATGACGCACAATTGTGCACGCATACATGAATCAATGCGCTACCACCTTTCTCCCTCTGAGCAACCATGCTCTTCAGTTGCTTATGACATCATATGCATAAGGTCCATTATACATATGGCTAGATGCCAATAACATACTACTGCAATTACATCTTTGAAACTTACTCCACAAATTGGAATATATTACGGAAAGGGGTTTTTTGGTATTTTTTTGCAATCACTAACCAGTTACAAAGTAATTTTATCGATTTTTGAGGGTACAGAAAATAGAATACTATTATAGTTGTCACTGCACATGTACATAATTGGGGAGTTGACAAGATCAGACTGACATGACTGAGGAAGTCATTGTATACCAAAATGTTTCATGAAATAAATATCCTGAATAATTTGAAGTATATGTCCATCATCATCTATATGTTCTCCACTTTACTGAGCAGGTAAGATTACATTATTAGTTATAATGAACGAGAAAAAGTGGCGGCTGGATACGACATTCTTCCCATTACATCTTTGAAACTTACTCCACAAATTGTACATGATTAAATGCACTAAATTCCTGTTTTCTTGTATATCGTTTCTTTTTCTATAAAAATGTTTTCCCTTTATTATTTATTGTCAAAAATACTAGGGTGGGTATAGATGATCATTCAATTGTTTCCACCCATAGCATGTTTTTTTCACCTACCTGAAACCTTTTTTGATTTGCCTTAACCTTATTTTGAATCTGGGACCTAGCACTTGTGGAGAAGTTTGCCCTGGCTCGAGGCAACAGGGATCTCAACATCTGTACAGGGGGAAAAAAAACATAGTTAAATAAAGTTTAACGTTAGACTGTAATTATTGTACCTGTAATGTTAGAACTGTATGTGAGAAATAATAACCATGTATTTATTGAAAAAACAACAATTACCAGTTCACTAAAATGCACGCTGACATTTGGCAAGCAAAAAAGTACCCAATACAAATATTTTTTGAAAGTAAGAGATGATTTGTATGTAAAGTTGAAAGCGGAAGGATTTTCTGGAAGGGAGAAATCATAGGTTTACGAGTTAGAGAATTTGCTCAACATGTTATTTGACATGTGAGGTAGGAGCTCACAACGACAAATTACATAATTATTCTAAAAATAGGAGACTGTGAACGGTACAAGCATTCGGACTAATATAACACTAGCCGACTTCGCATGAATTACAAGACAGGGATACATTCCATAAATTTGATGATGATGATATCTAGGGCGCGTTTTCGCGACTATAACCAGAAACATGTTTGGGCTTCGGTCATTGGTTAAGCGTTTTCGCGAGTTTGGTTGTGCTGTGATGACGTCATTGTTCTGACCAAACGTGAACCGAAGTTTGTGATTGGTTACACTTGGTTTCAAGATGGCAGACTGTAAAAATTAACGAAAGTTTTCTTAATTATTTGTTAAAACATGATGGAATGATTGTTCGTCAACCAGAGTAAAGTCTATTTTGCCAAAAATTTGAATTACACCATATATTTTGAGAAACGTTGATGTCCAGTCATGATACTTCACGGAGGCAACGAAGGCAATTGCCTTCATGCCCCTGGTCATTGCCTTGGTGCCCCTTGAAATTTCCCAATAGAAATTTACAATTTCCTCATAGAGGTACCCTTTACCAACGTCAAATTGCCTTGCCCCTACGAGAGCATAAAATCAGGCCTGGATGTCTGATGATTGAACACACAGCAAACTGAAAACAATTTTCTGGTTACGTTTGCGTATTCGCGTAGCTATGCCGTCTTGTTTCTGGTCAAGAATATGACGTCAGAAACAAGTTTCTGGTTAGGGTGGCGAAAACGCGCCCCGAGTATCTGATAAATTTAAGAAGGTGCCCTCATTGTCATTTGACTCCCAGTCCCAATTTTACGGTCCTACTAAAAACCGACAACTCACGACAACTGACAACAACTCACGACAACACGTTCTAAATGCACTGAAAACTCAAAAATAAAGTTATAAATATGTTTATAAGAGACAGTGGCATACATAACGAGTTTCAGTTTTTGAAAATGTGGTTTTAATTAGCAATAAAAATGATTTTCTTCGCTGCAGTTAACGTGTTAGTTTTGGCCGCCATCTTGCTTGCGCAATGCAAAAGGACTGTACCATTATGTCAAAGGGTGAAATATTTTTGTCGGCCGATGCCAGGCAGGAGGGGAAGTCTTTTGTTGTATTTTTATGGAGTGTAATAACAATAACAATGAATTGCAATATAATTACAATCATGTATAATTATACTTACAGATGTAGAAAACATACAAATTTTTGTTAAGTATTTTAGGTCTGGTATTGTCACTGCCAGGAAAAATTGTTAAGTTTATTTATATTTATTTATTTATATTTATTTATATTTATTTATTTATATATTTATTTTTATTTATTTATTTTTGTTTTTATTTATTTATATTTATTTGTATTTGTTTATATTTATTTTTTATTTATTTATATTTATTTGTATTTGTTTATATTTATTTTTTATTTATTTATTTATTTATTAATTATTATTTTTTAGAAAATGTAAATGTTTTCTGAAGCTCTTAATCATGATTGACATCCCAGTGGTGATCAAGTAGTTCTTCATCGGTGAATCAAAGAGTCCTATA
This sequence comes from Zoroaster sp. YZ-2022, assembly GCA_029582265.1. Classification (NCBI taxonomy): domain Eukaryota; kingdom Metazoa; phylum Echinodermata; class Asteroidea; order Forcipulatida; family Zoroasteridae; genus Zoroaster; species Zoroaster sp. YZ-2022. The sequence goes on along the minus strand of CM055821.1, from coordinate 8,931,709 downwards.
TGTGTTGCTGCTGAGCAATTAATTTTCGCCAATAAGTATGAATAACAGCTGTCACGATAGTTGGTCTATACTTTATAAAACTCTTTTGACAAAATTTATGTTTTCTTATTCATTCAACAAGTAACTGTGTCTGCATTGTCAGAAAACTACGTTACCGTAGGTCAAAAACATCACAAGAACAACCATGACTTTTAATTTTGTTCAAACTTTATTCGCAGATTAGTAAACATTCACGAGAATAATACAAACAAGCAGAATAAAGATTAAAAAGTACAACCATTTTCACTATATTTTGGATTTATTTAATTTATTTAAACCAGTCAGCCTAAACATAGTTAAAACTTACAAGGTCAATATAATACACTTTATATTAATATATTACAAAATAAAATACCAGGACACAATATAGGCCTATTATACTACAAACATAAAATTATAACCATTGTACATGAAAATAAATTTCGTGCGCCAGCGGGACACAGGCACACGGACACAGCCCGCGTTATGTCACCCGCTTTGTAGTCTGGTTTACTTTCACCCTTTCACATAATGGTACAGTCCTCTTACGTTGCACAAGCAAGATGGCGGCCAATACTACTGCAGCGAAAAAAATCATTTTTTATTGCTAATTAAAACCACATTTTCAAAAACTGAAAGCCTGTATGTATGCCACTGTCCCTTATAAACATATTTTTAACTTTATTTTTGAGTTTTCAGTGCATTTAGAACGTCTTGTTGTGAGTTGTCGTGAGTTGTCGGTTTTTAGTAGGACCCCAATTTTACGTTAGGCCATGAAAATGAAAGTCATAGATTTGCATCCACCGCCCGCATGTCCCGAAAGCTACCGCCTAAATTTTTCATTATTTGCCCAAAAAATCATTATTTGCACAAAAAAGGTATTTCCACCAAACAAATTTAGTTCCAAATCATCCACATCAGTAAAACGAAGTTTTTACCAAATTTCCACCAGTATGTGCGCTATAATCATTAGCACATGTTCTCTTACAGTCTTAGTCCCGTGTACGTCGTTCACAAAAAAGGTCGCATCGCGTTAAAACTGTATGGTAAACTCCGTCCGATTCGCACCTGTGCAACTGTACCGCCTTCACATGCACAACACTAGGCAGTTTCATGAAAATTTGAAGTTGCTTCAATGCTTTTAAATGTCATATCACTGGATAGAACAAAAAATTAGAAAGAAAATGAGGGGTCAATGGTCATGATAGGTTAACCCTATGCAAAGTTACGAATTTTTGTTGATTTAAATATTTGGTAATTTTTAAGATCCAGTTTCATTTGAAAAGTTGTGACCGAATTTGCCTGCAATGTATCCTTGTAGTACTAACAAAGTCTATTTTGCGCAAGTTGCACTGTTTTTGTGCCAACGTTACAGTTGGCATGGACTGATCAATTAAGATAACCACGATGTGTAGTACTAGTAGTAGTAGTAACTAGTATCCATTTATCGATACTAGAAGTGACTACATCCGTAGACTACCCTTTATATTAGAATTTTACCATGAAAGTTTGGCGGGTCACAACTTCGACAGAAAAAAAGGATATGAAAAATAGCGCCACCATCGGCGGTTTGCGTGAATCTGCCTAACAACACGTTTGCTGTTGAGCCTTTGTATCTTATGCCTGTGTGTGCGGCCCGCACGTATAAGGCCATGAGAATGAAAGTGATAGATTTGCGTCCACCGCCCGCATGTCCCGAAAGCTACCGCCTAAATTTTTCATTATTTGCCAAAAAAATCATTATTTGCACAAAAAAGGTATTTCCACCAAACAAATTTAGTTCCAAATCATCCACATCAGTAAAACGAAGTTTTTACCAAATTTCCACCAGTAATGTGCGCTATAAATCATTAGTACATGTACATGTTCTCTTATTTTTAGTCTTAGTCCCGCGTACTTCGTTCACAAAAAAGGTCGCATCGCGCTAAAACTGTATGGTAAACTCCGATCCGCACCTGCAACTGTACCGCCTTCACATGCACAACACGTTCGCTGTTGAGCCTTTCCATTGTATCTTATGCTGGCTGTGTGTGCGGCCTGCACGTATAATGATGCACGTACGTACACAGATTAGAAGAAACATCTTGTGATTGCGCTGTAGTGTTATTAATGATCAATGGAAATAATGAATAATGAATAATGAAAAAAAGCCTCATGTGTTTTCGAAATTTCCCGGACGCAAATCTATGACTTTCATTCTCTTGGCCTTACAAAAAGTTACAACATTGCCGGGTCACTTTCTATTCTAGTGAGTAGTACAAGTAGTGAAGTACAACTTCGAATAATGAAATTCTTCACACTGTAGTTCAGATACACCACCAATGCAAGTTCATATTAAATGAATAACTAATTTTCTATACTCTTTACTTACCAAAACTCTGTTCATTGTTTATTTTGAAAGAGAAATTTAAGTGTAAAATTTACTTCCAATACAACACACACTCCTCACACGCAAAATGGCGTTAAGTTCAATAATCTGGTGCAATTCCACGATACGGATCACATGGATATCTTGAGGTTGGGTACCAGATTAAAGAAAATTGTAAAAAGGGCGCCCTCTCTTGGGTAAAAGTAAATTTTCCGCACGTACGAACGTCCCATCCCGATCTGAGATTCTACCCTCCGTTCGTGCTCTTTTTCTGACCGACGGAATATTTTCATTTGAAAATGGCTTATTACAAGTTCAAGTCAATGAGTGGCCGAGTTGGAACAACATCTCCAGAAATGGCATACGCTCCTTCGGTAATTTTCTTATGTCATGTTATTAACTAGGGCAGAAACGGTGAACATGTCTCCTTGAGTCCTTGAGTCCTTGAGTCCTTTTGTGTGTGTGTGGGGGGGGGGGGGGGGATAGATGCGGTAACTGCGGTAAGTGTAAAAAAAAGTCTCCTATCTACTGTTGTGTTCATACTTTTTGCCAGTTTCACAAACTCTCACTTATTCCCTAGAATAACACTCCTGTTTCAGTTTGCCAACTTATTGACATGCTCTGTAGGGGATGAGGATCCATGATGAACTACAGCAATCACCGTTCACCGATAGGGTGAGGTTGGGGGGGTGAAGTAGGCAAATTGGAAGCCAAATAAATAAACCGTATTTGCATTATCCACCTACATTTGATGTGTTGTATTACGTTAGAGAGCAGTTGCATATGATGTCATAGGCCTGAATTACAACCTCGCTGAGGTGAACTAGGCCTATATGTGTATCAATCATCCTGGGAAATGTTCGTGTCTGAAAAGTTTTCATTTAGAGAAAAGAGGGGGGAATATTCAATAGCAATATAGATTTTTGCCATTTTTGTGTAAAATGTATTTTCTGCTTTGGTAGAAGACCACTTATTCTGAAATTAAAGTTTCCCAATTTTCTCAGAAACATTTCAATCAATGGGCATGCTAAAAAATTCCCAGATATATTTTTACTTGATAATTTCTTTATCCTCATGTACATTGTATGTAGTAAGAAAACACAGTGACCTTTATCCCACACATATTTGTTCCCATGCAGGGTCTCAGGCCAGCAGTAAATGTTGAGCCTACTCAGCTAATTTGGGAACAGAAGGCAAAGCCTGCACCCTTACACAGAAGTCCAATGGGAGGGGATGGCTTATTTGGCAAACTTGTCAGGAACAGAGTATATGACAGCCAGAAGCTATTTCAGGTGAGAACAATTGAAAGGGTATCCACTAAATAAAACTGTAAACGTGATATGCCTAGACAGAGCCGCCATCTTGGTTTCTTCTGCACAAGTCTATGGCAATCAAAATGAGGTTCATGTCCAAATTAGACTGGTGCCTTTCAAACTGTTTCGTTTGGTTAATTTTAAATGGCATTCAAGGAACTAGACAAAAATGGGAGCATAGCTAAAGAGTTAAAGGGACAATATCGTCATGATCAGAACAGACTTTCAACAGGGCATGGAATCGGTTTCCTAGTTTAAAATGAACACAGTGACTGAAAATTACTGGCTCATTAATGTAGCAGCAGCAGTAATATGACATCATGTGGGATATTATTTTCAGTCATTGAGTTAATCTAAAACTAGCACTCCGATTCCATGCCCTGTTGATCGTGACGATATTGTCCCTTTAACCCTAACCATCCCAAATCCATCAAGGGGCACTTTTTTGGGAAAATGCAGCACTGTTGGAAACTGGCACTTTCACCTCTTACTACTTGGCAAGAAGTACAGGCCATAAGTGCTGAATATGAAAGATCAACGAAAATGCATGGTGCATTTTGAAGATAAGGGCATGTTTCCAAAAAGTGCACTGATGGATTTTGGAGGATTCAGGAAGGTTCCTAGCCAGAATACCTTGGGGGTTAAGGTTAATGGCTTAATGTTTCTATTTCTAGCTTTTCCATACTATTGGTAATGTTGGCAATGCTGCTTCTAAAAATGTAATTACTTTCTTAAAATCAGATAAACATTAAACAACCATGCTTTGAATTCGATCAATGACCTTACCTTTGTTATGATTGACCTTCAGAGACCAGACGGATTACCAGTTTATCTGAAGAAAGGTTTCTCAGATAGAATCAGTTACGGTGTTATCATGGCATTGACGGTCGTTGGGACGGCTTGGACCTGTTATTCTCTCTACCAACTAGCACAACCCAAACAGTGACCCCTGACCTCATACTAGGGTTCCATCTTATAAATATTGTGCATTTTAAACTAAAAGTGTGAAAAATATGAAGAAAAAAAGAGTAATAGAAAAAAAGGATGCTTAAATGTTTGAGAGTTTAACCCTAACGTCGTAGGCATTCATTTGGGGTCCAGTACACTGTACTACAAAATACTACTCAATTCTCATAGACCAGTGTAGTAAAAGTACTCCATACTGCAGTTTACTCAAGTAGTATTTTGTAGTATTCAGTGAGGTTAGGGTTAATGAGTTGATAGAAAAGTAACCACTATGCATGTATATTAGAAACAAGGAGTTAACCATTTTCAATGCAACAAGACGCCACAAATGTAAACATTTGTTGCATCTTGTTGCCCTCGGCAGAGAACAAAGGAACCATTGTTCTAGCTGGTGGATCATGTTGTAATGAGCAGCCTGCACACTTTTCTGTTGTTGCATGGTGTAGCATTCAGCAAGGGTGTCTGTGAAATGCTTGGAATGTAGGGGGTTGGGGTTAATTTGATCGATTAATATTGGTACATTGTTGACATCACATATATATTTTGTGAGAGCACTCTGAAACTGTGGATCACTTTGGGCAGAGAAAATCGTCCACTTTACCTCCTGTAATTTGCTCCTGTTCACAGATGACAAACCTGAAATTTTGTTATGGTTTCAGGAAGAATCATTTCAAATATCTTTATCATCCCCTATTAATTGAATGATATTCTAAAACTGGTTATTACACTTTGTGCTTTTTGTTTGACAAATAAATTATAGAGATTTTGATAGTTGGCAGATATTATTTATAATATTTACTCCCTGAAAAACTAGTTAACATTAATTTTCATAGTTAAGGTTTCTCTGATCATGAGCTGTCCAGAATGTTTCCTAATTTGTTCTCCATTAACCCTCTTTGCTAAAGTGAAGGATTTTGGAGGATTGATGTTATTAGGCATACTTGCCTTTCAATGGTACATGTACATCCATGTTTGTTGTAGCATCTGTTTTCTTCCTCCATGGTTGTAGTGATTGCAAGGTCAGTGCTTGGGTCAGTGGACTCTGTTTATTGCTCCATGCATGCAGGGAGGGTCCCTGGCCATGTACATGTATCACAGATTAGAAACACATGTGTGCATACATGTCATGTGCTTGCTTTACTACTGAAGGATTTTGGAGGATTCAGGTTATGTGTAAGCAAATGGGCCTAGGGAGTTAGGAAGGATTCAGGTTATGTGTAAGCAAATGGGCCTAGGGAGTTAGGAAGGATTCAGGTTATGTGTAAGCAAATGGGCCTAGGGAGTTAGGAAGGATTCAGGTTATGTGTAAGCAAATGGGCCTAGGGAGTTAGGAAGGATTCAGGTTATGTGTAAGCAAATGGGCCTAGGGAGTTAGGAAGGATTCAGGTTATGTGTAAGCAAATGGGCCTAGGGAGTTAGGAAGGATTCAGGTTATGTGTAAGCAAATGGGCCTAGGGAGTTAGGAAGGATTCAGGTTATGTGTAAGCAAATGGGCCTAGGGAGTTGGGAAGGATTCAGGTTATGTGTAAGCAAATGGGCCTAGGGAGTTGGGAAGGATTCAGGTTATGTGTAAGCAAATGGGCCTAGGGAGTTAGGAAGGATTCAGGTTATGTGTAAGCAAATTGGCCTAGGGAGTTAGGGTTAAAGTTGGAATAAATTTGTTTAAAATAATTTCATTCATCTTTCTGACATCCATTTAAAAATTTGGTTGAGTATTTTTACATATTTAGCTATAGATTTAAGCACAGATTTTGTGAATAAATCATATACAGTATGTATGGATGAAGTGTTGATTGTACCACTTAAATGTTGTCAAAGGGGCTGAATTAATTGAAAATGTTTTTTTTTAAATGTGTGATGATAAATAATTGATAATTAAAAACTGTTATTAAGTGATAATCTGAGTGGACCATGTTGTATTGTCATTTGTGTCTTTAAAAATCTTTTTAATTTAATTTACTGTTTTGATTTTCACGCTTGTTATTTTTTCTTTATTTTTTTCTTTCATGTTTCTTGATTTTCATAGTTTAATTTGCTCAGTTATTTCCAACAATTTATGTGCAGTTATTTTATTTATTTATTTATTTGTTTAAGTTTAAAGGTAAAATAATCTTTCCCATACATAATCTTTTTTTTTTTTTTTTTTTTTTTAACGGCTGGTATTTAGTCGTGGCCGAGCGGTCTAGCGCACCGAACTCAAGTTCTGGTGTTGCCAGCAGCAGGGTGTGGGTTCGAGCCCCGGTCGTGACACTTGTGTCCTTGAGCAAGGTACTTAACCATAATTGCTTCTAAGATCGGAAGAGACGCAAAGACGGAGTTACAGTGTGTTGTATAATGCACGTAAAGTGGATTGTCGTGCGGTCTAGCGCACTGAACTCAAGTTCTGGTGTTGCCAGCAGCAGAGTGTGGGTTCGAGCCCCGGCCGTGACACTTGTGTCCTTGAGCAAGACACTTAACCATAATTGCTTCTCTCCACCCAGGGGTTAAATGGGTACCTGTGAAGGCAGAGATGGTTTGCTCTATATGCGCTAGAAATGGCAGCAATTGAGCTGTATACTCCCCAGGGAGCTGAGATGGTTTCAGGAATGATTTATGAGCCTTATGAGCCTTATGAGCAGGGATAATAATATAATGCGCCTTGAGCGCCACTTAGTTGGTGGATACGTGCGCTATATAAATCTATACATTATTATTATTATTATTATTATTATTGAATTTTCTGCAAGGGTACTGATTTCTCCCTAAAAAATTCAATATTTGGAATTACATACATGTACATGTATGCCGTCGTGACGCTACATTTTCACAGCTTCAAACATATTAAAAGTGCTGCGATCCGCATAATAATATATCGCTATGCGCAACTAATTATGTGTGGCGTCACCCTTTGCAAACGCTGGTGATCAACAACATCAAACCCGTTCAATTACTGTGACGATGCATACCAGCGTACTGCAGGTGCCTTTTTTTTGCAGAGATGCCTTGAGCGCGTAACTGCCTACTGCGGATGGACCGAGTTACGTAGCGCAGCTGAGCAGGTTGTTGTGTTGATGCAGTTGCCCATATCAACAGCGGCATACCACGGACGAAATATTCATCAATGAATGGTGACGAAGAGAACACCATTTGCGCATCCTACGTTGTATTGACCACGATTTGACATCTACCAATTTTGCCTTGGTTATATTCTGAAGTATATCCAAGATAGGAAAAAAGCTACAAAAATGTCGTTTTACGGACGGGATTCGATGGGTAGTGGCCTGCCGAGGATTTCCTCGGCAGGTCGGCCCATGGATCGTGGTTTGCTGTTGCTGGATGAGGAGATAGAACGGTTGAGGCAGAACCGGTCAGCTCCTCCTACTGGGTCCGTACACGGTGGATACACTCCATCACCTCCACAGTCTAAGAAGATGCTTCAAGATGTGAGTTTATTCTTGCATTTTAATTGTGGGGTTATGATGAATTTTATTTTTTTATTTTTGTAGAACAGCTAGTACAGTTTACAATATAAATTCAGCATCATTTGCTATTGTTAGGACTGTCATTTAATGCATGTTTTATGGTTTTATTGTAACAACATTCACTTGAGATGGCATAATTATTCCTTTTAGTTTTAGGAAAGCATTACAGGACTGCCGTAACAATAGCAATCGCATTTATTTTTATTGTATCATCCAGTTTGTTTGACCAAAAAAAAAATCATTTTAACGTAGGCCTACAGGGTATGTAGGCCTATACCAAATCAGTTGCATTTAATTAAAAAATTGAAAACAATTTTAAGAATCTAGGTTCTTATTCTTTGTTCTGCCATGAAAATGTTATTTTTAATTTTCAATCTTGTTTCATGATTCATCACTCATCTTTAAAAAACAATCGCATGTCTGTACGATGTATTGCTTTAAATTTTTATTGTAATTGCATTAGTTTTTTTTTGTTTTTTTTAAAACTTTTTTCATCACTCATCTACTAAAAATTATTGCTTTTTTAACCTTCTCAAAAATAACAATGGATTTCTTTCTTCTTTAGCTCACTTTTAAAATGTACATTTAAAAAATTGGGAGATTAAGATTTACAAAAGCAATCATTTAATTTAGTAAGATGAATCCCAGGCATTGTAACATTTTATAAATAGGTTAAATGATTCCCCCAAAAAAAACTTTTAAGAGAAAATTGTTTCTATTAAGCTAGACGATATCGATTTTTTTCATCCACGATATATCAGCAAACATAGCGCAATTTTTCGATAGTATCGTTGTTTTTTTTTCATTCGTGATTGCTTTAGAGCCAGTAACCACAGGTATGTACACCTCTACAAGTGTCACAATAAATCACAAAATCATTTGTCTAATGTACTTCTGAAGTGGTCCGAAACCTGAAAAGACTGTCCTAATTTTATTTCCATGGAATTTCTTACTTGACTCACAATGGTATTTTTTTTATCATGATATATTTTTTTAATCGCGATTTGCTGATATCTCGATAACTTGAAAAGGTTCTCGATATTGTAATCGAATAAAAAAGGTATCGCGATATATGACATTATCGTGTTACTGCCCAACTTAGTTTCTATACCAGAACAGAGAACAGAACGCAAAAACTATGGTGTTTTTGTTGAACAATGTGAATTTATTTTAACATTTTCTCAAATATTATGCATTTTTTTATTATTATTGCATTTTTTTTTTTATACATTTGTGGTTATTATACAGATCTGTATGCACACTTTGCACAGATAACATATAAATAAACCGAGTATTTTGCCAAAAGAATTACCCTCATTAAAGGCCACATGTTCAATTTAATGTTATTGCTTAGGCCGAATAAACAACAATGTAATTTGGTAGTGGAATTTGGATAAGCTACATGTAATTAATGGTCAATGTCCACTATACTATCCCGATTGGGAGATCCTGATTAAAACCCTATTCACCAAATAATGATACCAGTATGGCCCAATCAGAGGAAACCCTTGGTTGACAAGGACACCTGTATAATTCATGCAGCATTTTGTTACAATACAAAATGCAATCCTCAGTAAAATCACTTCACCTAAACCGTGCTCATATAGTCATATACTTTACCTTCATATATCTGTACGTGACACACACACATACATACATGTGAGTGCGGCAAAATTAATAGCCATGTGTATGTGTACTACCAGCTCAATCCTTCCCTCTTGTATCCATAGCAACACCACAATTATTATTATCTGTTAGATCTTCTGCTTCACTGGACCCATTGCGCCAGGTCATATCAATAAATTGTGTGTAGGGCTGTGCCGAATAACCGAATATTCGAATATTCGATCGATGGGTCAAATATCCATTTGGTTTTTTTCCAGTTCGAATATTCAAAGAAAAAAATTAAGTGTTTGTTGATTTTTAATTTTTTTTTTTATATCGGTGCTTCAACCGGTGCTTCCATCCTCCGCCCCCCCCCCCCAATCATCCTCTCGTCTACATTTGGTCGCCACCTAGCAAGTCCATCCTAGTCCGGGTGACATTTATGTTTAGTACATTTTTGGCCCCACCATATCGTGCGTGCTCATTTTATCACGTGGCGCAATTTACAATCGGCGGCCTTCGAATATCAAATATTTGATCAAAATCAAAATCCGAATATCCGGTTACCAAATTATTCGAAAATGCACAGCCCTAATTGTGTGTATTGTTTGTATGGTTGTTTATTAGAAACGTAGTTGTATGTGCTACATCTGCATCGATAAACTGATTTATTTTGTGTTTGGTTTCACTGCAGTTGAACGATCAGGTGAAACTGTTCAAGAGTGAGCTGGAGAAAAAAGACAAATTAATCCAAGATTTATCCAGGTAAATTTGGGGGGATTTAAAAGTCTTATTTTTTTTTTTTTTTTTTTTTTTAAGTGTTTTATGATTACATTTATCACCTTTGTTTAAAGATAACATATATAATATATATACTCAAAACAATTTAGGGAACACCGGATTTTTAACATCAAATAGGTTTGAAATGTTCCATGAACGGGGTCATGCCTATGTTCCCTCAGCCCTATGTTCCCTCAGCCCTATGTTCCCTCACATTATGGAAGGGCCATATGTGCTGAGGGAACATAGGGCTGAGGGAACATAGGGTCTATTTTGGGATGGGAGAACATAGGGCTGAGGGAACATAGGGCTGAGGGAACATAGGGTCTATTTTGGGATGAGGGAACATAGGGCTGAGGGAACATAGGGTCTATTTTGGGATGAGGGAACATAGGGCTGAGGGAACATTGGGTCTATTTTGGGATGAGGGAACATAGGGCTGAGGGAACATAGGGCTGAGGGAACATAAGGCTGAGGGAACTTGAGTACGGTCCCCCATGAACCGGGATTTTCATTTGCAACCCCCTCTCTCTTTCAGTAGTCATGTCATGAAATGTGTAATCTCTACATGCATCCTTTATCATCTGTTTCATTGTGCAGTTGTTTCTCATCAATTCTGTGGAACATTGTGCAGAGATGCCAACATTTGGGCATAATTTTTACGATTTATTGAGTCCAATTACAATTGTACGATCCTTGTATCAATTTTTACGATTTATAAAAATGTAAAGCCTCAAGTGTGAGGTTTGAAAAGGGGTAATTTGGGTATTTTTGTGTCCAAGGCAGATGCACCGTGGCGAATTACTCTTTTTCAGTTTGGAATGTTGGCATCTCTGCATTGTATTTATCTGAAATAAATGATCTTGCTTTAACTGAGATTATTCCGGTGTTCCCTAAATTGTTTTGAGTAGTATATATATATATTTTTTTTTTTTAAATTGTAATATGAAACTTACATGGTGATGGCAATACTGACGATGGTATCAATCTTCCACAGAAATTGTTTTATTTTTTTTGTAAGAAAAGTAAAATCCACATAATTTCAAATTTGAATTTAGGAAAGAGTTCCAAATTTCCACATATAAATCTGAATTGCATTGTCTCTTTACATAATAAGCAGAAAGGTTGTTTGGCAGTTATTCAATGTACATCTTAGTTCAGAGAGAGAAAGCATAATTGTTTTGTGTAAGGACACAATACTGGCTGACAAAAATGGGACACAGGGGGTGAACAAAAATATTGGTGGAAAGTTGTAATTTACTTGGAAGTCATGAGAATGGACACCCTTGTACTTGAAAATAGCATTGGAGAGATAATGTGCCAAGTAATGTGCCAAGTAGATTTTCCTCCTTGTTGTATTTTCTCGATTGGCGTGTGAAAGTTAACGTAAGTTACATGGTGTCCACTTTTCAGTCTAGTACCCAACAATAAAAGTCAAATCAAAAAAATGTTTACACCATGATTATGTAGCTTATTCCCAATAAAAAATGGCTTAGTTTGGTAAGGATGAGTTTTGTAAAAAAAAATATCTGGCCGTTTTAACATCGTATGATTTGGCAGACACGATGTGTAACTAACGTGAACACAGATTTAGCGATCATTTTTGAGGTTAGTGAAATCTTTTTATTTTTATTTTACGAGCCAGTTTATTTCTTCATTAAGTTACTCAAGTTATATGCACATCGTGAGGAAAATAAGTAAGGGATACGTAAAGTGTTTGATTTGATGAACTTTTGTTCAATTAATGTCCCGTTTTTAGACGCCATTTTGGCAATAAAATCAGTTTGTAAACGTGAATTAAAAGTGACACAACACGTATTCACACTTTATTTTATTTTTATTTGTCTCTTAAACATATATACAAATATTATCTAAAATAAAAAACAGTTCAAAATAGTCAAATTATTTAAGAAAATCAAGATCATTTTGTGCACCATGAAAGTTAGTCAGTATTGTGTCCTTACACTTTTGCCAACATTACCAATGATGTACTTTCCCTAAAGTTAAAAAAGGTTATGTGTTGCAGTATCTTAAAAAAAGGGAATAGAAATAATTATTTATTATTCTTATTTATTTACTCTGTTAACAGTTGCTTATGTTTGGTTAATTCCTGCGGTTTTTTTTAAGGGGAATGTAAAATATTACCATTTTGAAATGTACGTTCATTTTAACCCTCTAATTTTCAAGAAATATCATAAAACTAACCTGTGAAAGTTCCATCACAATAGGTGCTCGTGTTTCTGAGAAAAGGACAACAAGTTGTTCCGTGTTATTTTCCGTTACTATGTTTACATGGCAAGTTTTTGTAAATTTGACAAAACAATTCCTGGTTTCTCTTGCATAACATCACATAATAAAGCATTCATTTGATAATCTGTTAAGAACCAATGTTTTAAGTTCCCTTTAATTGAACTTTATTCTGTTTGGGTCTTCATTACTAGATTAAAATAAATCCCTCCTACTGTAGCTGCACTTTAGTGGCAAGTAGCTACATGTATATACTGTAGAGCTCAAAATCAGTCAACTGCCTGTTTTGACTGTTGACCCAAATGTGCACACAGGGGCATTTTTGACTGGTTTTTACTGTCATTTTGACCACCCTGAATCATACCAGACAATGCATTTACCAGTCAAAAACGGTCGACTCATTCTGACCTGTAAATGTACTTACAGTGTTTGACTTTTAAGTGCACTAGATATACCTTGGCATGTATATCAATATTTAGACTGATTTTCACCCTTGCAGTCACAGAAGGGTTTTTAAAATAATGTTCTTATTTATACTACAGGGCTGAGCTGAGCACCCCTGGACACAGGAAACATGTTTCTTTTGATGAAAAGGTAAAATTACCAAAACAGTTATTCTTTATGCGATTTTACTTTATTTTGTCAGTTGGTTTATATGGTTTATATATTGCATTGTCAATCAGTAAAACAAATGCATTTCCTCTAACATTGAAGATTTTACTATTGAGATTTGTTGCAGTTTCTAGACGTTTATAGCTTTCTGGTTGAATAAGCTATAACAATTTAACCCTAACTCCCTAGACAACAAAAGCAGTTGGAGGATTTTGAAGGATTTTTATTGTTCAGTAACAATGCTTAGGGAGTTAGGGTTAATTGAATAATAACAATTAGAGGAATCAAGAGTATTTAAATTTTAATTATTGAATTATTCTTTGTGAAAATTTAAAAATAAATTCATAAAATGTATACACATTCAATAGCAAATATGTCTTAATTAAATTGACATTTTTTGTCTCCCTTATGTTTATATTTGTTTTAGCATGATATGTTCTACCCAAGAGATTCAATCCTGAGATCATCCATGGATTCTACCACCCTGGCCAAAATGCAACTCAAAAATGAGCAACTGGTTGAAGAAGTAAGTAGAATAAATCTTGATTTTTAAGTGGTGAAATTTTAAATGTGTGTTATATTTAAAGGGACATTATCATCACGATTAGAAGCACAGAATCAATGTCCTAGTTTATGATGAACACCGACTGAAAATTACTGGCTCATTTATGCAGCAGCAACGGTAATATGACCTATAATATGTAGGGTATTATTTTCAGTCACTGAGTTAATCTAAAACTAGCACTCCGATTCCATGCCCTGTTTATCGTGACGATATTGTCCCTTTAAACAAAATTAATGTGTTTTTCTCTTTATATATATATTTTGGGATTAACCAGTTTTTCTTTTCATACTTAATAAAATAGTTTTCAATTATTTGGAGATGTTAATTTGTTGTTAATGGAGATGTTTCTTCTTCAGCTGAGAGACACTCAAACCAAGCTTCTCTCTCGTGAGCTTCAGATCAAAGAACTCAATGCCAAACTTGAGAGAGTGAATGAAGAGAGCTCCCGCCAGTCGTCCATCATCCTGTCCCTGAGGGCGCGCATCGGCGACCTGCAGGAGGAGACAGGAACCATCGAGCAGGTCCAGGCACGAGGGCAGTATGCCATCGAGACACTGCAGAACGATGCCAGACACAAGCAGGACACGGTCTTGGAGCTTGAGGCAAGGGTGCGGCAACTCCTCAGTGAGAGGGAAGAGGCGGAGAGGAAGACCCAGGCGTGGGAGAGGAAGTACAATGATGTATTCCTCAACCTGCAAGGGGTTGTCAGCTCCGAGGACCAGACACCTGAGATGATTGCTAAAAAGGTTAGCACTTTGCTTTGCAGATACTTTTTTTTCTTCAGATTTTCACTAGATAGTTGTGAATTTGAGTGTTTCTATTGCTATGCTGTGTGTACAGAGGATGAATATTTTCAATTTTGTCAGTCAAAAATCTTTTTGTTCAAGAACTGTAATGAATTTATACAGGGAATAGATATTAAGTTCAATTCTTTTATTTCTTCTACATTATCAACATGTTCTAAATAAATAATACAGATTCATCTCAATAGAAAATACTAAATAACAAATACTAGGCTTTGTCAAAATAAGACCAATGTGAATGGAGGTCCTTAAGAAGATCTTGTCAAAGTAAGAACCCCCAGATAACAGCACTATACAAGTTATTATATTATATTATTATATTATTATTATAAATTAATATTGTCTGCTGCCCCCATCAGGTGATAGAGCTTACCAGGGAGAACCTGACCCTGCGTGGCAAGGTGTCGTCAATAGAGGAGACCCTCAACAGCAGTGAGTTGGAGTCTAAGGCGAGTCGTGAGACAATCCAACGTCTGGTGGCCGAGATGAACAGGGACCAGAGGAACAACATGGACACCACCAATATGGTGGAGAAATTCAGACTGGTGAGTTGAGTGGTGGACACTAATTAAGGGAGAAAAACAAAACTGGATGGAATAAAAAACAATTTGGTGTGGGCGGGGGAGGCTTGAGATAAAATGTTTGTAGCTGTGTAGCTATTGTGTAAACATGAGTATACAGTGCTATACACACGTCGGTGTAGGGCAAAAATTAAATCAATTGTTTATCACCCGACGTAAGAATTTCATCAAACTATAAATATCGCGGCACCCGCTGCTATATAGGATTCTAGCCGGCCAATCGACATCGGGCAAGCTCGGTGGTCAAGAGGTTAAGATGTCTGCACTAGTAAGCAGGAGGTCGTGGGTTCGAATCCCGCCCGAGTCGCCTGTGAAGTTTTTCCCACAGACACTCGGAAAGCACTGAGTATACAGTGCTATACACACGTCGGTGTAGGGCAAAATTAAATCAATTGTTTGTGTTTATTCAAAATGCTTAAATCTTACTAGGTTTACATCCTAATATCTCGGATGCCAGGTTGAATTTTTGTTTTATTGTCCACCTGGTTGTTGTTTATTAACTGACTTCATGTATTAGTAGAAGGAATTCTAATATTGTTGTTTTTGGTTTTGCTAATTGGGTTAATCAATATTATTTTTCTTAACCCAAACCACCCCAAACCATTCCAACTCCAACAGCATGGTTTGTTTAATTTGGATAGACTGCGTACTGTACAGCCCAGACAGGGATACTTTGCATTGGGGCCGGGTGTCCTAATTCCAGCTAAGTCCAACAGTTGGGTGGTAGTGTTTGTGCATGGTGTTGGATTTTGGCACATTGAGGAATGTTCTCGGCCAAAACAGCTAGGGGGGCTAGGGTTAAAGAAAATGGCAAAATGACAGATCTTGAGGGTGTCAATTATATAAATATTACTCATTTCATCATGTGTCTTGTTTTTGCCATTTTATTGACTTACCATATTAAGAATTTAACAAATACTTTTCTGTAGGAGAGGGATGCCGCTCTTCAGATTCGCAACGAGCTCGAGCGTGAGAATACCCTTATCAAGGAGCGCATCAACGCGAGCCAACGGGCCTGGAACAGCACACGCAACGAGCTAGACAGCCACGAGGGCAAGATGTCCACCCTGGAGAGGGACGCCAAGACGATGAAGTACGAGGCGGACGTGGCCAAGTCGGAGCTGACTACATTCAAGGAGTCGTTGGCGTTGCTGCTGTCAAGAGGCAACAGTCGGTGTGAGGCAAAGGAAGATGCCATCAAGGAGAGAGTCAAACAGCTGCAGGTTGATGCTAGCGATAACACAACGGTAAGAGTTGTATCTGCATGGCATGGTAATAGACCCTTATTTTTGGGCGGATAACAGTCGTAATAAGATCAAAACTAAAACCAAGCTGCACCAAAAAAATTTTTTAAATATATGCTGATGTCTTTGATATATTGAATTGTGCAAGACATAAATGGTAGAAGGGTTGTGCAAGTAATACTTGTTCCTATTATACTTTTTGGATTATACAACGCGGCGGCAGCCAGACCATTGTTAAGACGGCTCCTTTCGAGCTCCCGTAAAAGTGCGTCATAAAAACAGGGAAAATGTTTGCTGCCGCCACGGGCCGCAAATGTCCATCAGACGTCGCGGATTTCAACCGCTGGAATTTTGGCTGAAAATCATGATTTTTCCAGCAATTTCTGATTTATTTTAATGTTTTTTGGAATAGCATATAAATAACTAAATACATACTGAACAATTTTGTGTAAAAAAATCAAGGCACTTTGTATGGACTTTAAGGATTTTTTGCTTGGTTTTCTGGGGTACTTCTAATATCTTGTTGGTAAGTTAATACGTAACACGTGCGTGCATTGGCAGTACATGTATTCTTTTCACTACTTCCGGTTCCAATGCTGGCATACATGTACCTTTGTGTGTAATTTAACCTAATTTCCTTGATTTTAACCCTTTCCTTACCATAGGCGACTTTAGTCGACCAAGCTTTCACACAAAAAAGCATTCAAGCCTGAGCACAAAGGCCATATATTATAAAGCTGTAGTTTTGTCCATGTTCACCCTCCATACCCAAGCTTACAATGGTTGGAAAGAGCAAGATCGGATCTTTCCATTGATGGTGAAATAAAATAAGGTTGCTATTATGCAATCCCTTCAAATTGTAGTGTAAAGATCCGAAATGCCAAACACCTACGGAGCGCCATGTGTTTGTGTACAAAAAAGTGTTTGAGTTTACAGATCACACTGAGGAAACAAAGACCGAGAACTTGGACATTTATTGACCGATCTTAATGTTTTTTTAATTTTATGAAAGGGAATTCAATAAGTAAGATATTTTTAATTATTTATTTTGCTGTAAAACGATATCTTCAAGGTGATAATAGAGTTTGTAAAATTGGCCTTTGAACACAAGCTTTCTGTTGTGTAAGAATGTGTGCTTCACGCTTGAGTGGTCAAACAATGCGGTCACCAGCGGTTGTTTATGTCAAAACAATTCGGTACTGAGAGGGTTAAACAAAACGGGAAGTCTCTTTTTGACATAAAGTGAAGCTGGAGTGTACTTTGTAAAATGTTCATGCTTATACTTGACACATGAGGGCGCTGTTTGTCAAAACAATTCGGTACTGAGAGGGTTAATGTTCAAAAGCAATTCGTGATGTAGAAATTGACTTTGAGTTTGATTCTTTATAACACATACATTAAATGCAAGCTTTCTAATTTCTTGAGTAAATCCTTAAAGAAAAGGGTGGTCAATGCATTTCCAATGGGCTTCTGATGATCGTTGGAGCCAGAATGTGCGAAGTGGGTGTGGTTTATGTTGGAATTACGTCACACTTACCAACAGGATAAAGTGGGTAGTCCAAAAAATAATAATTGAAAATAAAATACTGTGTCGGTCACAAGAAGACAAAATAACAGAATCTCGACCTTGGGTGGAATTCACAGTGAGCCTTCAATTGCAGTAAACATTCAAGCTGAGCCAGTCTTAACAAGAATCTAATTAAGTGGTTCCTATTAAAAAAATATAATTTAAACAATGACAGTGGTATATATGTGTTTGAATTATATGATGAAATTCTTGTGTCAGGATTTTTTTTAAATTTTTTTTTTGCCCTACACTGACATGTATGAAGCACTGTGTGAGTAGGGCAAAAATCAATTCAGTTATACATATATTGTCTATAAAATGTTTTGATTTCTCTTCCAAAAACAGCACATTGATCTTCTTGAGATGAAGATCAAGAACTTGACGGAGCAGCTGGACAGCCAGGCTAACCTCCACCAGGCGGCTATCAAACGAGCCAGAGAGGCCCAGGAGGACTTTGGCGACCAGAAGGCTCGCCTCAGGCAGCTCGAGAGCAGTCTTGCGGCCGACGGGGTTCTCCTGGAGAACTTGCGTACAGAGAGGCAGAAGGTGAGTTAAAGAGAAGATGTACAGGCCTACCCTGTAACCATGCATGTAAATTTACATATGATTTTTGTGTGCCCCCCCCATTTGACAGTTTGCCCTGCAATTTTGTCCATATGCCCCCTCCCCCTTTTTTGAGACCCTGTATCCATTCCTGGATAACAAATACTGAAGCAATAGTTGAGCATCTTTTCTCAAAAATGTTCCAATTTTCTTTGCCCATGCAGACACAATTATAGCAATTTTAACATGAATATAATTGAAACAGTTCCCCCTCCCTTAAACAAAATATGAAATTTTGTCCTTAATCAATAATTGTCAATTACTATATTTTCTTTAGTATATGGCCTTCCTGGAAAGAATGGCCTCTGTAATGAAATTGGACACCATCGCCCTTGACCTTGGCTTTGACCTCAATGGCGATGCCGTAATGGCCCGCGCCGAGCAGTTGATGCGTAACGAGGGAGACGGGCTGGCAGACAAGACAACCCATGTCTACAGCCTCCAGCGTAAGCTGAAGACCCTGAAACAGCAGCTGGAGAGCAAGGACCTCCACCTGGACCTGCTACGCAAGAAGATCACCCAGATGGAGGAGAGCCTTGCCGGGCGCTCGTCCCTGCAGAAGGAGCGGGAAGACACGGAGTGGAACCGGCGCAAGGTGCTGAAGGAGAACGACAGGCTGAAAGGGGAACTGAGCATTGCAAAGAGGCTGATCATTGACATGAAGGCTCAGATGTTGGATGTCAGTAATCTTAAGGTGGGTCAAGAGAATTGTGTTTTTTTCTCCAAAGATTTAGGGTCATCCATTGTTTGTCACTTAAACTTATGCTTTTGTCAGTCAGTTACTGCTCTTTGCTCTGAAATGACTCGGATTTGTTTGTCCTTGGAAAATGAACAATGCATGTCATCCCTCCTCTATCTATTTTTTGATGAAAGATATTTTGCTTAATTTTGTTTGATAACCAGCCAAATTGTTAGTCAATATACTGAGTGCCGACAGCTTTTTTTGTTCCTTCGAAGTTTTATGAAATTTGCCATTGATTCATAGGGAAAAGATTTGTTGGCATAACTTGATAGTAAATTTCTAAAACAAAATTTCTCTGTTCTTCAGTTGACTTCATTGCACCAAAACAGCAGCATTGACGAGCTGGCGGCGGCCCTGGATAAGATGGAGAAGACCAAGGAGAAACAGGCGCGGAAGATCGCTGGCATGAAACAGGAGCTGGAATTCACCGAGCACGAGGCCAACGAGCTTCACCATCACGCCGAGCAGTCCGTCAAGGCCCTTAGCGAGGACCTCCAGGCGACCAAGTCCCTGCTGATGGAGGTGCAGCGACAGGAGCGGCAGCTGGTGGACTTCCGGCAGGTGATCGCTCGCATGTTGGGCATGGACATCACCACACTGGCCGTCCCGGACTACGAGATCATCTCCAGGCTGGAGAAGCTGATCCAGGCGCACCACTCGCATGCCATCACTGCCTACGGACTCGATGAGAGCCTGCAGAACATGGAGAGGGGTTTCAGGCAGGGCTACGAGGAGGCGTCGGCATTGGTCGGAAGCACGCGAAGGGCGAGGCCGAGGTCGGTCTCTCCGACACGACGCAGGAAGCATCACCCCGAGGTGTACTAGACTATGATGGAATCTTCAGGCATGAGAATTTCCCGCCGTTCTGCGGTTTCCCGCTTTTTGGAGGCCAAAATATGTCCTCTCCGAGTTCAATGTGAATCCGGTTTAAAATTTGGGGGGTAGAGGTGGTCTAGGGTGATTTTTTTTAAAGGGAAATTGTGGAAATATTGCTGAAATGCCCCGAGATCAGCACTTTTAAAGTCGGCTTCGTAGCTCTGTTTTTAGACGCTCCCAGCTGTTTTATAAACCCGTTTGTCCGATCCTATTTACACGACGTACGCAGAGCGATGAAGTGCTGTTACAGAGATGAAGTTTACTAAACGAATCAACGATCGCGTTAGGTATCAAGTATTCCATAACGTCATAAAAATTGTCCAATCAACGATCCCCTATAATGAGCGTTAGGAAATGCTGTTGTTGATTGAGCGGCCATCGTGTTAACGCTTTGGCCTTTGTGTACGTGAAAGAAAAAAAGTTATAGTAAAATTATCGTGAAATATCGGAGGCATCCGACTTCAAAATGCCGAGAATTTTGGATAGAAATGAAGAACAATTCGTACGGGAGTCGGATAAAGGTGTCAAAGAAAAATGGAAGTGGTCTTGGTTAGAGGAAGATGTGGAAATTAAACTGCCTGGTAAAAGTGGTATTGCCGATAAAGTAAAGTGCAATCTCGGCGAGTTCGCCAGAAAGGTAGATATACCAGGGAAGTCGATGTGCACGCTTTGCAATAAACTGATCAACTATGGAAATCGCGGGAAAAGTGCACTAAAAGCTAAAAATTACATTGAAAATTGCTTGAAAATGCTACTTTTCAGTACCTAAATTGTCAAAATTTTCTAAAGGGGGCGCTGACCCCTTCAACCCCCGCCAGGGGGCCCCGGCCCCCTGAAACCCCCGGCATGCCTCGCCTTCGGCTCGGGCCAAGCCTACGGCTTGATTGGGTCATTAATAGTGAATCGCTATTTTCCAGTTTTTTCTAACACAACCCATTCTCATGCCTGAATCTTATATTGACTGAAATATAGACAACACAGAGATCGTTACAAATAGCTACAGAACAAAGACATATATTTCCTGCTGAATTTTGTTATTGTGTCAACACAGTTTCTCATGTAGCACAATTTCAGGTTCATGAAAATGAAATTACACCGTGAAGTCTGACCTGAAACATAAACATTACCGGTAGAGTATTGTGCAGGGTACAAGCAAAGACATTTTTCAGTATCTGAGAAAATCCATTTTACAAATGATTTCATCTTGAAATTAAGTAGAAATACTTCAATGATATCTATTTTTTTAATTCTGTGTAAAATGGTAATTTAGACTTGTTCTTAAAGCTAGTCATTGGTGGTACAGTTGTTTCGTGTTACAGTTACATGTGCATGTATTTCAATTTGTGTATGCATACCCTCTTTGATTAAAATGCAAAACATACATATGTAAGCATACTGCAGTATTATTGGGACAGCTATTCAAATGTTAATGCCAGCTCATGTCATCTTAGAACTTGTCAGATTGTACACTTTTGGAAATTGACAATCATCAAAATATGCGATGGAAGTTTATTTGAGGAAGGAAAGTTTGTTATGTCACAGCTTATTCAACAATTTATTTTTATTTTTTTTCAGAAGTGCTCTGTTGTTTGAAAAAAAAAATCATCAGTGTTTTCAATCACATGTGATCAAAAGTAAAACAAAATAAAATGTTTTTTTTTTTCTTTCAGAAATTGTAACTGAATGAGTGTGACAGTTTCTTTGAAATGCGCTGACCAATTCAGCGGAAACTCAAACGAGTTGGTTTGATTGCATATGAAGGACATTTGGCAAAAAATGTACTGGGCAGGAGCACAGTCTCCAACATTTAGAGAGCTAAATTGATCTTCAATGGAACACGAGGCGATACCATATACATGTATGCATACTGACAAAATCTGATTTTCATCCAAGAAGACAGGGTTGTGTCTTCATCAACTCCCTTCCCTGGTTACCCTTACTTGTTCTCAAAGGGTCCCCTTGGAACCACAGAGCAGGATCCATGAGCACTGGTCCCCATGCAGCACCCATCTCTCTTAGGGAGGAGGGCCAAAGTCATGGTACAGCCAAGCCTTTGAGAAGCATGCTACCTGGCCTCCTAATCTGTCTTTTGTGAGTCCTAATCCTGTAACAATACCGTACCTGCCAATCAACATAACCTGGGCTTCTGGAGGGCCTAGCCCGGCCCAGCCAAGTAGAGCTCATTATACTGGCTGCAGTTGTGAACAAAAAGACAGCTGAGGTGTCAAGTCTGTTTTAACAATAAAAGCTATTGAGATCTATTCATCAGTAGGCCTGGGCAAAGCCCCGGCCTGGCTGGTGCTTCTCAAAGGCTTGGCTGTACCATGACTTTGCCCCTCCTCCTATGTTATTCAGAATCGATTGCTTGTTTTGTTGTTGGTGACTTACGTTGTCTTTTATACAATTGTGCAAGCGTGATAGCATAGAGAGTGAATAACAGTTCATTTAGCTTCATGGTCAAGTGATTTTTGTTTTTGATAAAAACATTTCATAATAAATATGTTTTACTGTAGACAGTGACAGTTACGTGTACATGGTCAATAGAAAAAACACAGTTCAATATTCTTTACATTCCTTGGTGTTTTATACGACTCTGAAGTTTTTCCTTTTAAGATTAAAATGTATTTTATTTGTAAGTAAAATAAATGTTTGTATATATAAATTCTGTATATTATTCATATGTGCAACTGTATAATTCTGTCAATACTTTAAATCATGATATCCGTTATTATAATGCTTTTTCTCCCAGGCTTAAAATTATTTATTTATTTAAAAAAAATATATATTTTTTTTTTAATTTTTTTTTAAATTTATTTATGTATTTTTTTATTATTATTTTTTTTTTTTAGTTTTGTTTTATGAGAACCCAAACCACTTGAAAAAAAGATACATAACAAATATGATTTTTTATTATTTTTGTTTGTAAAAAAATATTTAAAAAATAAACAAAATAATATACTCGGAGTTTGGAGAGGTAATGGCAGGGGATCTGAGGACCTGTACATGTTATTTCCACCTTCCTCCTTCCCACTATTAATTATCTTAGTTCAAACTGAGGTAATATGATTGATTTCTCTTTTTATGTGAATATTATTTCTTCAATTGGGAGGAAATTTAGCAATGTTAGTTTAAAAATGTACTATTAACAAAATATATAGAAAGGAGAATGAAACAAGAGAATTTAATGTTGGTGTCGTTTTATATGTATAAGTATCATCGTTTTAAAGTATATTTGTGTATGTCAAATCATCTAGAAATTGGAATCTTCCAATTTTGCACAATTCAAGATGTGATCTTAACAATTGACAACTTCTAAGCAACAGAGGGCAGCATTTCACTTTTAAGCAGAGCTGTCTGATCTGGTATAGTTTATGACCTATGATGGTGTGTCCATATCGGTCTATATAATCTGCAATGTATACTGCGATGGCAACAGTTGGATGGGGACGAATAATCGCAATCTTCACAACTTCCTCTCCTACCCTTTCCTCGATAGCACTTCAAATAGTGCTTTGTTCACATTCCACTAGCACTATACAACATTAGAAATGCAAGTTTAAGTTTATAGCAAATTATTTGTTATTTTTATGTTTGCAGCACAGTTTACCGAATTTATTTCATTACTTTGGGGTAAAGATATGGTACAAAAAAATTTAAAACCTTAAAAAAACACATGTACATTTACAAAACAAAACATTCAAACCCGGGGGGGGGGGTGGGGGGCTTCCCCGAGTGCTCTTCCCATTTTCTGAACAATTGTAAACTAATGAAAGTAAAATGACAGTCATTATATTGACACTGTGAATCATGTACTTTTTTAACACCATATCCTTAAACAAATGCAAGTTTTGATGTCAGACTTTCTGCGAAATGACCTCTGTGGATCATGATTCACTTTCTCTAAACCGAGTACGTCCTATGCATAGGATGTTAAAACAAACGCAGTGGTTTGGAGCCGATAGTTTCAGATGTTAATCTGCTCTGAGTCATTTTAGGTCTTTATTATACACTTATCTTTACATGATAATTCACTCGAGGGAACCGGCGATGTCGGGGGCACGGGAAAGTTTTCTGAAGGGGGAACAAGGGGAAACGAGCAAAGCCAAAAGAGTGATTCATCGTGAACCGGTTTTCCTAAAGTTTGAATCATAGACGGTGGTTCGCTTCCGTTCAGACATTTTACTTGCCACGTTTTGAGTAAATACAAATGTCAGAAAACTGTCAGAAGCCGAACTCACGGTACTTTGTTGTTTTGCTGTGGTTAACTTGTTTATTTTTTCTGAAACGCAAAACCACCAAGCGGAACATCAGGGGAACCCAAGTGAAGAAGTTGACATTTTTGAATAGAGCTTGCAGCGGGTGTAGGCAATTCGTCTTGGAATCTTAAATGTGAGTACTTCTAAAAAAATTAAATTTTGTTTATAAATTCAATTTTGATTGACCGGTCTTCATTCCGTATCTCAATCACACAATACTTAGGCAGCACATGGCGAAGCTCAGTGGGGTCAATTGGGGGCAAGGGAATGGGGTCAAGGATTTTGAAAAGGGAAACTAGTAGACGGCGCTAAAATATTATGAGCCCATTTGTTTTTCTGTCACCAAGCACCCCCTTGGTGCAAAATTAATAGTCTGCTAAAACCAGGGTGCTAAAATAACACCTGCCCAGTGGTTTCAAGTTTATTCTGCCACGGTGTTTATGATATTTGGGCAACGTATGGATACCAATTATATGATGTGGTTTTTAATACGGGAGTCCAGTTTCTTATTAAAGCAACCGCAGTACTAAAGCGTTAAGTAACCCTATAATTATCAACTGTTGTGAAATTTGTTGTGACTCTATTTTTCAACTGGCAATTTGTTGTCGCCATTGTCATCCCATAAATGCTCTTATAATAGCCTATCCCTCCTAGAATCATTGGCGGATCCGGGGGGGGGGGGGCTAAGGGGCTGTAGGCCCCCCCTAAAATCGTTAAAAAAAATATTTTCTTTAAATAAAATTTTAAAAAAGGAGAGAGAGAGAGAGAGAGAGAGAGGGGGAGGGGAGGGGAGGGGAGAACGCACTCCCATTCCCTCACTGTGCTTTGTTTTTCTCTCCCTTTGATTATTTCATTGTAATTTTTGTAGTACTGAAAAAATTTGTTTTTGATTCTCAGCCCCCCCCCCCTAAAAAATGTTCTGGATCCGCCCATGAGAATGGTACAGTAGGCCCATAGTTGTGCAGAGATGTGCACCTACACTCTTAAAACTAAAGTGTTGAATCAACCATATAAAAGTTCGGTGAGTGACAACACTTTATGAAGTGAAATTCAACTCAAAGAAAGTGTTGAATTAACACGAAGTCAAGTTAAGTCTATAACTTTAACACTTAAAAAAAAATACATCCAACTTCATGAAGAGTTGTCACTCACCGAACTCTTTAAAATGTTGATTTAACACTTTAGTTTTAAGAGTGTACACTACGGAAGCTTAAATGACCATCCGTGTTACTTAGATTATTTATCATGGAAAGACGGAATAGTTATCTTGAAAACACTGATTGCCTTTGTCTTTCCATGATAAAGAAAACCTCTGTAACTCGGAAACATGGATGGTCATTTAAGCTTCCGTAGTTTTAAGAGTGTACACCCAAAATATTGAAAAATATAATATTGGAAGGAATTTTACAACACCGGTAATGACGAGATCATCAAATTAACAAATTATTAGGGCCTACATGAAATCTTAGTTGGTGTAAAGTTGGTGCAGCGGTATGTATCAATCATCCAGAGAAATTATGTCGTCTGAAGTGCTTTCATTTTCAGATAAAAATGCCATCCAGCAACTTTTTTGTAAAACATAACGACATAAAAAAACCATGTTACAGCCGTTTTTCGTTGTTTGTTCACAATTGAGAGCACCCAACAGTATTGTGACGAAACTTTCTTCGGTTATTTTTTAAGGCTGGAAGACTAGAGGATTGAAAAATCCAAGTACATTACAAAATACCAACTTGAACCACTGTTTTAATCATTACCGTATGTAAACAGCCTATTCTAGGCATACGTTATGAATTCACATTGCCGCAATGGTTCCCGGGGGATGGGGGGCTCGAGGACACGGATATTCAGCAAAGGGAACTTCGACACAGCATCAAAACAGAAGCCATTTTATTTTTCTTAGATTGTATTAAGGGAAAGGGCGCTCGGTGGGGGTGGGGCATAGCCTTCAGCCCTTCCATTGGGGGGCACGTAACACCCACCACTCAATATCCACACCCTGTCATACTGTGATAATTGTTCAAATCATATCAGTTTCGGTGTGTGCGCAGCCAGGGACGGTTTGAAATGCGGACCTTACGGAAGCGCCGGCCTGAGGCCGTAGAGTATCGGGCCCGGCGCCAGGTGGAGGTGCATACGACAAAGTTTTAATTATCCCTATCTGAGACATTTCAACATTTCAGTTGCACTTGGCTATTATCTCTGGGATCACGGTATCCCCTCCCCTCCCCCCCCCCCCTTCGCCCCAACTCCATCATTTGAAGTATTTCAGAGATGCACCGTGTCATCCGCTCAAGACAAACCTTCATCGGAGTGAACAAGAGAATGAAATATTTCACAATTTCACAGGCAAATTACGACACCAGCAATCAGGACTCAGGAGCGTAACTAATGGTGGGGGCGGGGGGGGGGAGGGGAAGGGGCGTCTCAATGTGCCCCGCCCCCGGTGATCCTGGCCACTCAGAATTCGGATCCATCTAAGCAAAACATAAGTGCCTATCAAAAGTGCCTGAAGTGCCCTCCAAAAAAAGCTTCCCTCAACTGAACAAACTCGTTATTTTTACTTAGGAGGGGGCGTGGCAGCGAGGGAGATTTTAAAGGGTGTGGCGAGAGCATATGACAGGTGGCAAGTCGATCTGAACAGACTACCAAATATAAAGTGCTTAATTCTTGATACATAACTGAACTAAGATTTTTTCATGCATAGAACGCTTGCCAGAGACCTCGCTGTTATTTATAAACGTTTTATTCATATATTTTTTATTTAATGTTATTTTTCCCATGAATATCTAATTTTCAGATATAATTCGTTGAATGCTAAAGTACGCGTCGATGCCTGGTACGGGTCGACGCAGGTACGCATGCGCGTTATCGCCATTTTCCGATGGAAGTCGGCTGGAGAGGAATGGATTGTTTACGAAGGGTCTCGCGACTGTACGCCTTCGAACTTGCTGTTTGCTAAGGGGATCGGTCATGTTCAGCAAAAAAGCTCACGGAGATGTTAAGAAATCATCCCAGAAGCTTCTAGACCCAAAGAAAGATGCAATCACACGGCTGAAACACCTCCGAGTTGTTCTCGGTAAGTGGTCGATTTTTTTAGTGTAAGGATCATGCAGTGGAAAACCGTTAAGAAGTGCTTAACTAGTTTCGTGATAAACTGAACATTGTGGAAAGACCGCTACATATTCTATTCATATCATAATTTTTATTATTATGTTATTACTCTAAACCCTAATTGGTATAGAAACAAACACGTATATGTTAAAATGATGATGATTTTTGTTTCTTTCTTTGTGATATCATGATCATTAATTGATGACATGAATGTCGTATTTAAATAAGTTAGGCCTACATAAATTTCACTAGTTTTAATTTTTATTAAGCGTTTTGCAGATCTGGGTAGTATGTCGTATCCGACTGCCACTTTTTCTCATTCAATATAACCAATTATGAAATTTACCTACCCAGTAAGGTGGAGAACATATGATATGGATGATGATGGACATGATTATTTATAGGCTACTTCAAATTTTGCCCCACCAGTGTGGCACGGACCTCCGTGCCACATTGGTGGGGCAACTTCAAATTATTCAAGGATATTTATTTCATGAAAAATCAGGCATTTTTGGTAGGCCTATGCCTATACGATGTCGATGACTTCCTCAGTCATGTCAGTCTGATCTTGTCAGTTCCCCCATTAGTGACCAACACGGTCATTGTACATGCGCAGTGGCATCTACAATGTATAATAGGATCCTTCTATTTTCTGAAGGGAAGGATTTTTTTAGAAGGGAAATCAAGCCTGAAACCATCATAAAAGTGGATTTTACAGATAATTTTCGCATTCTGTACCCCAAAAATTCGATAGAATCATTTTTTAACTGGTTAGTGGTTGCAAAAATTCCAAATAAACCCTTAAAAAGTGGCGGTCGGATATGACATTCTTTCCGCATATAGATAGGCAGTTTCATGAAAATTTGAAGTTGCTTCAATGCTTTTAAATGTCATATCATTGGATAGAACAAAAAATTAGAAAGAAAATGAGGGGTCAATGGTCATGATAGGTTAACCCTATGCAAAGTTACGAATTTTTGTTGATTTAAATATTTGGTAATTTTTAAGATCCAGTTTCATTTGAAAAGTTGTGACCGAATTTGCCTGCAATGTATCCTTGTAGTACTAACAAAGTCTATTTTGCACAAGTTGCACTGTTTTTGTGCCAACGTTACAGTTGGCATGGACTGATCAATTAAGATAACCACGATGTGTAGTATCCATTTATCGACACTAGAAGTGACTACATCCGTAGACTACCCTTTATATTAGAATTTTACCTTGAAAGTTCGGCGGGTCACAACTTCGACAGAAAAAAGGATATGAAAAATAGCGTCACCATCGGCGGTTTGCGTGAATCTGCCTAATATAGATTGATGAAATTGGGTGATAAACAATTAATTTGATTTTGCCCTTACACTGACGTATGTTTGAAGCACTGCATGCTCCGTGCTTTCCGAGTGTCTGTGCTGTGAAAAACTCTACAGGCAACTCAGGCAGGATTAGAACCCAAGACCTCCTTACCCCTCCTACACATGGAGGCCACTCCGATCCACTAAATTTTCAATATGTTTTTCACCAACCTGTAGTACATACAAGCCTGCTGTCCTTTACAAGTAATCTTACCCTGCAGTCTCAGTGGTGTCACAGTGCACCCTATATTTGCAAAACACATGTAGAATTATTGTACGTTAAACATTTGGACACCCTGTCCAAACCAATTTGGACATTTTGACCCTATTTTCAAATCATTGCTTATCCTTGCAAATTCTCACTGATTATTTCCATAATAGACTACAAACTAAAAATTAATAAATATAAAACAATGACTAGAAATACACATATGTTATTTTTTTATATCTGGTGTCTGTTTCCCATTGCTTAACCCTTGTATACATGCAGTCTCCAAAATGCTGCAAAAAAAGAACTGCTAAGTACACAATGCTTTTTGTGTGCATGCCTCAAAATATTGCATACTGTACAGAAGAATGGTACATGGATACCCCAAAATGCCCCTGGGTATGGGACAAAAACCAAACTGTTCTGATCCTCACACAGTACGTGTATACCGCAAGTTACTGCACTGGTTTATTTCAAGTTAGCCTTGCAATGAAACAAAGCAGGTGGCTGCTTCAGTTTACCTCATCTCTTTGAAGAGCGTTGGGCTATGCCATTAATCATTAGATAAGAAAGTGTGTACCACAATTTGTCCCAGTTGAGACATTTTGAAGTATGGGTCCACTTTGTGAAGAACTACACTGATAATAGGAGGGTTAAATTGTAACAAACTCCAGTCACTATAAATTAACTGATGACTTCTTTAAGTTGGTCCATATAAAACATGAGGTCAGTGCTGCACAATATTATTTAGTTGATTGAGATTTATCATGTACATGTAGGGTATAAATAAGACTTCATTTTGGAGAAATGGGGTCATTTATTATTTTTAACATGAATTTTATTTTGTAAGTGATAACAATGATACATAACATAGGGTGTTCATCAAACACAGCACTAACAGAATACACCTGACAAACCACTAGTGTAGCCAGAAATTTGTCAAGGGAGGGCTGGCGGAATTGATGATGATAGAGGTTAACACATGTCCATGAAATTCAATATTTGGTGTATACATGTATGACACACTACAACTATAATTCAGGCTTAGTTTGCATTGTTGAAGGTCACCATTGTATAATATGTAGAACTGTACACTGCATTAGTTTAGTATTGTACAATCACACAGTGTATGTTTATGGATTTAACATTACTTACATAGGTGTAAGTGTTTTATCTGCAATTTGCAGCTGCACACATGAAGTTTAAATTTTCTTTCATGAAATTTTGCATGTTGCATGTAGACACACACATATACATGTACAAGTTGTGTTGGCACATGTACCTGTCAGGATCAGGATTTTTCCTGATTTCAGAATTTTTTACAAATCACCCTTTGCCTCAACATTTTCTTGGCAGCAGAGAAGTAGCCACCAAGGAAAGAAAGAAGTAGCCTGTATTGTGTTCAAACCTCTAGTTTCTTGTTTGTGTGGATGTGGAGAGTCTGTAAATCCTCTAAAATTAAACAGGGCTTTTTCCTGTAGACAGGGGATTTGTTACTTTTGTTAAATTACACCCCTGCAGGATATTTTCAAGTTACCCCTATCCCTACCCCAGTAACCACAAAGTACATAACTACAATGTACCAGTACAATAATTTATTACATGTATTTCAAAGCCTGAATTTATATGCCAATCTGTCATACCCATGTACATACAAATTGCCAAAAAAGTGCACAAGTTTAAACTCTATTGGCCTGATCTTTCCATAGTCAAAAAGATTAGGACAGGGATGCCAGTTTTCTGGCTATTGCCAGAATCCTGGCTTTTTCATATTTTTCCCAAGGAAATCCATCGCTCCGTCTTTTGTCCGGCCGGGAAAAAAAATCACCTTCACAGCAGAGTGCGCTCAGTTAGTCTTGGTTATCAAGACGGTCTTACCTTTTCTATTTTTATGCCATCGCATGATAACATTTACTGTACATGTACGCATATGTATAAAATGAGAGTTCCACTGGCAGAACAATTTTGCCAAAGCAAGCAAGCTTTTGATTATAATAATACACATTTTTGAAATGATGCGCCGTATTGGTCTAAAATTAAAAAGGCTTGTTCATGGTGAATCACCTGTACAACTTGTACATCTAGACCTCATGCACTGAGTACACTACAACAACATAGGGCTGTGCCTGGTATTTGGGTACTTGGATACCCGACTGAAACTGTTATTACCCGGTTCCATTTTTTGGTTCCAATTTTGGTTCCTATTTTGGTTCCTATTTCCCACAAACGACAGCCTTTTGGTTGATGTATCTAGTTTGTTTTGAGCTGACTGCCGTTGTGCCAGTATCACGAGTTGGTATTTGTGCCTATTGAGTGGGGAATGGGGATGCTACGAGTCGTTTTTAATAAATTATTACAGTAAGTCCACATTTATTGTGACTCATTTGTGACTCATATAAAATATCAGAAACTTGTGTTCGTATTGGTTATTGGGAGTATCCGAAGATTTCCAATTTCGGGTATCCCGTTTCCAAAATAACCGAAAATGCACAGCCTTATAATGACCGAGATGGTTAATATACATGTACATATGACATAAAACACAATAAAGGGGGCCACTTTCCTACCGTCACGTTAGCAGTTTTTCTAATGGTTGTAATTTTTTTTAAATATCTGAAACCACCCAAAAAGAATTTCAACATTTGAATAAACATGCATGCTTATCCTAAAGATAATTTGAGTTGATTATTACTATTATTTTTTTAATTACCCTAAAATTTCCATCAACAAATGGACGGAAAAGTGAGGTAACTTTTTCCGTCCAATTTTTATGGAAATTTGAGGGTAAAAAAAAATAAAATAAAATAAATAAAATAAATAAATCAACTCAAATTAGTTCTAGTATAAGCCTGCATGTCCATTCACATGTTGAAATACTTTTTGGTCGGTTTCAGGTACTTAAAAATAAATAACAACCATTGGAAAAACTGCTAACGTGACGGATGCAAAGTGGCCCCCTTTATTGTGTTTTATGTCATATAGTGTACTTCGGACATCTACATCAGAACAAAGAAGGCATGCCAAAGCCCTTTCTTTTGATTCATCATCAGTTACATGTATTATAACTGTCTTGCCTACAAGGGGTTGACAAAACACGTAAACAAACCTACAGTACGTGTACTATGGACATTGATTAATGCTAATGCTGTTGACCCATTGTTCATATACAGAAAGGGGTCTACATGGATATCTAGGCTGTTGTAGTGTTGTGTTGATTTTATGAACAGTCTCTATGTAAATGCACATACGTATGCAGAAACATCCAATTGCCGTATAATGATAAGACCGCAACACAAAGAGCAGCATGTTTGCAATTTCCTTCATCTAAATAACATGAATTAATAGAACTCCTGTTGAAATGTTGTTTCAGCCAGGATTTGGTAATAGAGCGTCCAAATTCGTTACTCTTAGAAAAACAGGGTGTTCAAATGCTGAACTTTTCAATACATTTGAATGTGTATTACAACTATAAAAACGGGGTATTTATTCAGAGAATTTAAGGCTTCCAAAAGACACCCTGAATTTATTAAAAAAATACATCCAGCACTGATCATTAGGGGCCCTCATATATAAAAATACATCAAGATAGAATTACAAATACAATACATACAGTGACAAGACTTTAAAAAAGGAACCATCAACGAACAAGTCAAAAAAAGGCAGACAAAAATAAAGTAAAACATTGACCCTTAAAATTGCACAAGCACTAAACGGAATAAAGCACTAAAAATTAAGTAAAAGAAAGTAACACTTTATACACTACTATTGCACAAATAGACAGAAAATAAACCCTGAAAGCCTCCCCCCATCGAATAACATTTTGAAAATGTCATCCGTTGCAACCAAAAACACGGCCATCCTAAATAATTAAATTTTAAATTATTGCTGGCTTTTACTACACATGTGTGGTTGGAAAAAAAACAAAAAAACAAAAAAAAAACATGTAGATTCCCTTGCTCTGGTATTTTCAAGAAATGAGGGTGTTTTTCATTTTTTTCTTCTTTTTAGCAGTGTAGGATTTTTGAGTAGTCATTGTAGTTGTGTTTAGCGTACTCAATCTCCATGGGACTGGTTGGATGACTAGGACAGGATGTGATGTCACACTACATGTATGACAGCATATAGGGGTGTAACATAATGCTCAATTCTAATTTGAGGACTGTACTTGAGATCTGAAATTGAGATCAGAATATGTGTCTAAAGTTCTACAGTTAGGGGTGCACCCCACTAAAATAAACTCCTATAGCGACCAATGTTAAAGTACAAAATGTTCAAAACTCATTAAAAAAAATTCAAAATTGTTAAAACTAAAAGACAAAATATTGATTGATGTCTAACCTTTTATTTTAGTCTTACTTTGATGTGGATAGTCCAGAGGCCCATTGAGTTATCATCCTGTTGAGTTCTCATCCCAATGGAAACCACCCTCTAAAATAGTGAAAATGCCCACACTGAAAAGCATCCATTAACCCTAACCCTCCTAAATCCTCTATAATCCTCCGGAGGATTTGGAGGATTTTGGAGGAATGAGGCACGTTCAAAAATCGCGGATTATGGAGGATTGAGGAGGGTCGTGCATTTGATAGTGGAGGATTGTGGAGGATTGAGGAAGCATGGTTCAAAGAGATCCTGGAGGATTGTGGAGGATTGAGGGCATAATGGAAATTTACTTTGAATGTGGAGGATTATGGAGGAGTGTGAAGGATTGACAGAAACATAATCTTGTATCCTCCGGAGGATTTGGAGGATTTTGGAGGAATGAGGCACGTTTGAAAATCACCAATTAGAGGATTATGGAGGATTGAGGAGGGTCGTGCATTTGATAGTGGAGGATTATGAAGGATTGAGGCAGTGAGCTTCATGCATAAACTCAAGTTGGAGGATTATGAAGGATTGAGGCAGTGAGTTTCATGCACAAACACATTTCGGAGGATTATGAAGGATTGAGGAAGGTACATGTACCTGGTAATTAAGGCTAGGGAGTTAGGGTTATGGAAAAGGCCCTACACTTGAAAGGAAATTAAGACCACTTTTTCAGGGCCTAGTGTATCCAAAATTTTCAAAGTTGGAAGTCAAGGACCCCAGGTCATGATACTGGACCATTTTTACACACTCACTCAAATGTATGGACCTCAAATCTTAGTTTTTCAGAAAAATTGGTAGGCATACAAATTATGATAAAACGGCTCAGCTCATGTATTTGTCACAATAAAGTGGGGGTGTGTACACCCTTTGAGCAAGGTTAGGATACTATGGGCAAGTTTAGGATACTATGAGCAAGGTTAGGATACTATGGGCAAGGTTAGGATACTATGGGCAAGTTTAGGATACTATGAGCAAGGTTAGGATACTATGAGCAAGGTTAATAATAATAATAATAATGTGTGGATTTATATAGCGCACGTATCCACCAACTAAGTGGTGCTCAAGGCGCATTATATTATTATCCCTGCTCATAAGGCTCATAAATCATTCCTGAAACCATCTCAGCTCCCTGGGGAGTATACAGCTCAATTGCTGCCATTTCTAGCGCATATAGAGCAAACCAACTCTGCCTTCACAGGTACCCATTTAACCCCTGGGTGGAGAGAAGCAATTATGATTAAGTGTCTTGCTCAAGGACACAAGTGTCACGGCCGTGATTCGAACCCACATTATGTTGCTAACACCAGAACTTGAATCCGGTAAGCTAGGTTAGGATACTATGGGCAAGTTTAGGATACTATGGGCAAGGTTAGGATACTATGGGCAAGGTTAGGATACTATGGGCAAGGTTAGGATACTATGGGCAAGTTTAGGATACTGTGGGCAAGTTTAGGATACTGTGAGCAAGGTTAGGATACTATGGGCAAGGTTAGGATACTATGGGCAAGGTTAGGATACTATGAGCAAGGTTAGGATACTATGAGCAAGGTTAGGATACTATGAGCAAGGTTAGGATACTATGAGCAAGGTTAGGATACTATGGGCAAGGTTAGGATACTATGAGCAAGGTTAGGATACTATGGGCAAGGACCAATGACCATGCTCCATACACTAGGATAAATTTGGGGATAGTATACTGTATAGCTGGTGTTATACAATATGTGGACCTGCTTGAACTTTGACTGAAGTTGCAATGCAAATTTACATTCAGTTGAAGCCCTTTTTTAAGTTGTTTTTCATCATGCACATATAAGCGTTGGAAGTTATAGATGGTTAAGAGGACACACACTTAAACTATAGAAGATTTATTGTATGTATTGAAACATATACATGTGTACTAGGGCTGTGTGTTTTCGGATATTTTTGGAACCGGATACCCGACATCAGGAAACTTCGGATACCCGGATACCCATTTTCATTTTTGTTAAAAACATGCCTCCGGTGGTGTACAAATACATGTACTGTAAATGGTAACAAATTGACTTTTATAATACAGAGGATACCATACTATCGATCTTTTCTTTATTGGAGTGTAATATCTTGAATTTAAAGATAATTGTCTGTACAAGTGCATTGTTCAAGAGTCACAGATTTCTGTTTGCATCGCTCAAATGTTAAGTCCGAATTTTAAAAAGTTGTTTACGGGTAATTGGAACCGAAAAATGGAACCAGGTAATGACCGTTTCGGTCGGGTATCCGGATACCCGGCACAGCCCTATGTATTTTTTTTTTTTTTTAGTATTGGTTTCGGTTATCAAGTTGGCAAAATTCTAAATGGTTAATGCAGTTTCGGTCAGTTAACCAGTTAACCAGTTAACCATCCCAGTACTAACTACTTACATGTATGTACTACGACATGTACTACTTTTTTTAAAAGTCATTTACGGGTAATTGGAACCGAAAAATGGAACCGGGTGATGACCGTTTCGGTCGGGTATCCAGATACCCGGATACCCGGCACAGCCCTAACAGGTACAATTGACTAGTGAACATTTGAACTCGAGTACCCACACCCAAACAGAAAGCCTCCTGATTGCAACAAAATCCAACAACAAAAACAATGTTGTGCACTTCTAAGTGCTCACGTCAAAAAGATCAAACAGTAACATTATTTAATTGTTTTTATATTAATTTTGTAAAATATATTTTCATCTGTTGGATCTTGTTAGAGTGAGCATGATTAGGGTTAGTCAAAGTTGACAATCATATTGTAATCCAAAGGAAATGACATGATCTGTGACATAGCGCAAAATTTCAGAAGGGACAGAATTTGTAAATTTGAGTACCCTGGTACAGTGTGTACATGTTCATTGTTGTACATTAAAATCTGCTATACACTATATGCAGTAATTATTCATTACAGTATCAATTTAATCATGCAACATGAACACAAGACTGACCGCGATCATAAATGGACAAGCAGTTCAAGGGAACGTATAACATCGGCAATTACCTGATTACAAAATTACCAATTTGTTTTCCCCAAAAACTAACTTGGTAAAGCCTCAGTCACACATTCAGGATTGTTACTGCCGTCCTTGATAGGACCATTCCCGATTAAAATTTGTCAAAAGTCTGATCAAGATCCTGTGATTCGTGGCGGGAAATTCACAAATTTGTAAAAACATTTATTTAATCACGACAACAATCAGATATTGTTCAGGAAGCGTCCCGATTCAGCCGTTTCCAGCCGAATTCGTCCCGATTCTCCCGTTCTCAATCCGAATCTGATCCGATTTGTATCTTCCGCATGGTAAAAAACGACCGAATCTGTCCCGACAGCGTCCCGATTGTCCCGAATGCGATCCGACAGAGATCAGACAGTGACCGGACAGTGAACCGACGCTGACGGAAGACATCCGTTAGAAAACCGTTAGTCACGTGATAGTCCGGTCCTAAAAGAATCGTGCAATCATGCCCGTTCATCACGACAGCGTCCCGATCCACAGGACACCGTCCAGACACCGTCCAGACAACACAGGACATTGTTACGATTTTGATCCGATACAGCAGAATCTGTCACGACATAGTCACGATTGTAATCCGACTAGACAAAATCGGCTGAGTTTCCCGAATGTTACGGGACGCACCTACTGTCGGGAGTGCTTGGCCGACCTCTCTGGACCTTTCCCGATCCGTAGGACTCTGTTACGAACGTATACGACTGCGTTCAGACAATGATAGGACATTCCAGATCATTGAGGATAGTAATCCGACTTTTTCACTTTTCGTGTCGTAGCGCTGTCTGATCTCAAACGGGAGCCATAATCGGCACTGTGTGAACGCCGCATAAGGGTACAAATTGTCCTGGGAATTTCTGTCTGAAGAGTCCTCACTTCAGAAGAAAACACAACAAAAATATGCACATTTTCATTTTCAACAAGATTTCTGTAATTATTGTGAATGCTTTTTCACACTGTCCTCATGACGTTATGTTGACTGTACATTGAGCTGATATTGTCACAAATTGGCTGTTTTCTTGATTCATCTCAAAGAAAGTACATGTAAGCATACTCAACAGTTCTGTTGGCGTTACCAACGCTGTACAGGTACCTTCCCTTTAAGTATTATTGGCCATCCAAATAATTGATTTGAAATGAGTGTATACCATAGAGAAATGGCTGTCCATATAATTATATACAGGCAGGTGTTTCGGTTCAGAATGGCGTGTTTTGTCACCACTCACCCCTCTGTGCTGCTCATACTAAAATTAAAAAAAAACAAATAATAATATTTTACAAACTAATTGTAATTTTATAGTACATGTAGTTTGAAAAAGAAAAAAAAAGGAAGAGAAAACACTAGCAGTCCAAGAAATTGAATTTGATTATGTTGGACCCATCTACTAACTCATTAAAATATATCATCATTTTTGGCCTATCTAATGAATGTAATCATTTCAATCAGGGAGCCAATCTATCAATCATTCAATTCTTCCTGATGATCCAGACGTGTACATACAGACGTGTACATGTACATGTACGTAGCCAGCCCACTGAATCCAACCTCCGTCTTGCCTCTTTCTTTCCTTTAGTACATGTACATGATAGCACTTGCTGATAATGCAAAGGTTTAGATATATATTCATACACACAGGATACTTTTTAGCAGAACAAGATTGTATTTATTATTTTGTTTGTAGTATCTGGGTAATCCTTATAAGGATCCATCTTGATACCAACACAGACTATGTAGAGGATAGTGTACATAGTGATAGAGGATAGTGCAATGCCACTATGGGTGCACCCCACTAAATAAACTCCCATAGTAAACAGTGCTAAACACAAAATATTCAAAAATCATAAAAAAATACTTAGAATTCCCACAGTTTTTAAAACCAAATAAAAAATATTGATCAATATGCAAATTTAAAAAAAACCTTTCACCTTCATGCACTACAATGATGTCCAGGATTTAACAAAAAAGTTGCTAATACAGAAAAAAATATTTTGTGTAAATTCATAATTGCTTAATTTTTACCTGTATGAAGCTGCTGAAACTCGGTAGTAGAATCCTATGACCAAATACAAAGCATCTCAGCGAGGTTTAAATTTCAAAATATCATTTTCACTAAATGTTTAACCCTAACTCCCTAGCCTTAATTACCAGGTACCTTCCTCAATCCTTCATAATCCTCCGAAATGTGTTTGTGCATGAAACTCACTGCCTCAATCCTTCATAATCCTCCAACTTGAGTTTATGCATGAAGCTCACTGCCTCAATCCTTCATAATCCTCCACTATCAAATGCACGACCCTCCTCAATCCTCCATAATCCTCCAATTGGTGATTTTCGAACGTGCCTCATTCCTCCAAAATCCTCCAAATCCTCCGGAGGACACAAGATTATGTTTCTGTCAATCCTTCACAATCCTCCATAATCCTCCATAATCCTTCATAATCCTCCACATTCATCCAGTGTCGTGGCCGAGTGTCGTGGCCGAGCGGTCTAGCGCACCGAACTCAAGTTCTGGTGTTGCCAGCAGCAGGGTGTGGGTTCGAGCCCCGGTCGTGACACTTGTATCCTTGAGCAAGGTACTTAACCATAATTGCTTCGTCCTTCGGATGGGACGTAAAGCCGTAGGTCCCGTGTGTTGTATAATGCACGTAAAGTGGATTGTCGTGGCCGAGCGGTCTAGCGCACTGAACTCAAGTTCTGGTGTTGCCAGCAGCAGAGTGTGGGTTCGAGCTCCAGCCGTGACACCTGTGTCCTTGAGCAAGACACTTAACCATAATTGCTTCTCTCCACCCAGGGGTTAAATGGGTACCTGTGAAGGCAGAGATGGTTTGCTCTCTATGCGCTAGAAATGGCAGCAATTGAGCTGTATACTCCCCAGGGAGCTGAGATGGTTTCAGGAATGATTTATGAGCCTTATGAGCCTTATGAGCAGGGATAATAATATAATGCGCCTTGAGCGCCACTTAGTTGGTGGATACGTGCGCTATATAAATCTATACATTATTATTATTATTATCCAAAGTAAATTTCCATTATGCCCTCAATCCTCCACAATCCTCCAGGATCTCTTTGAACCATGCTTCCTCAATCCTCCACAATCCTCCATTATCAAATGCACGACCCTCCTCAATCCTCCATAATCCTCCAATTGGTGATTTTCGAACGTGCCTCATTCCTCCAAAATCCTCCAAATCCTCCGGAGGACACAAGATTATGTTTCTGTCAATCCTTCACAATCCTCCATAATCCTTCATAGTCCTCCACATTCATCCAAAGTAAATTTCCATTATGCCCTCAATCCTCCACAATCCTCCAGGATCTCTTTGAACCATGCTTCCTCAATCCTCCACAATCCTCCATTATCAAATGCACGACCCTCCTCAATCCTCCATAATCCTCCAATTGGTGATTTTCGAACGTGCCTCATTCCTCCAAAATCCTCCAAATCCTCCGGAGGATTATAGAGGATTTAGGAGGGTTAGGGTTAATGAAATAATCCCAAAATTTAGCGTTAAGTTTTGATAGCTGTTCGTCACTTGAGTGTTACAACAAAACAGTATCGCCAGTATCGGCACAGGTGCGTCAACGTATGAGCGTGACGAGCACACATAAAACCTGCTGCATGGAATTTTTACATGTACCGCACATGTAAACGCGCGTACGCTGAATGGACTTCTTTAATGTTAGATCTGGATTTTCTTTCAATAAAATGACTTAGTAAAAATGATACACATCAATGTATTTTTAAATTCAAACCTTAGTGCTTGTCATTATAGTTGTTTTAGTATGTTTTAGTACTCAGTTTCAGCCTCTCCACACAGGTAAGATTTAAACAAGGTCACAAAAGACATTTTCTGTGCAGCGACTGTCCTGCAGTCAGTTTCAGTGTATACAGAGACGGATTCCATATTTGGGCTAAGTGAAGTGGTTTATACTGTAACTGAGAAATCGATTCACCATATTGTTTCATTTGTTTTCGTTTCTTTGGCACAGATAACCTGGACCAATTGGAAGCCCGCAGCTTCTTTGAGCAGTACTACTCGCACATCTTCTATGTATTCTACGAGAACTTTGTCTCGGTGGAAGCGAGCCTCAAGCAGCGAGTGCACAAGGCGCAGAGGGAGGAACTAGATGGAATCGTGGCAATATTTGAGGTATGGATGGTATTTCTTGATGAGCGAAATCAGGAAAACGGACTGATACTGGATTTGAAAACATGCGTCCTTTGGGTCACCCTATCAGTTGCTGTACCAGCTGAGCTCACCACAACCCTAATGGTTGTTGATCCATATAATCTATATTGATGCCTGTTCTCTATTTCTTTGCTCATCAACAAAATATGTTAAATTTGCCTAGTCAGTTTTCCCTTATTTACATACATGTATGTATGGAAGCCTTTTTGTTTTAACATGAACCAACTGCTAACAGCCTCCTGATTACCGATTAGAATGATCACAGTGCTAAGATTAACCCTAACTCCCTAAGCATTTTTACTAGAAACCTTCCTCAACCTATCAAATCCCAACACCATGGTTGACTGTTGATGGTTTACAGTACTCAACCCATCAAACTCCAACAGTCCACTTGCCATAACAGTACTCAACCCGTCAAACTCCAACAGGCCCTTAGCTGTTGGATTTTGATTGAGTGGGGACACATGGCCCAAAGTAAAGTTTGAACACTGGAGTCACACAGTACTCAACCCATCATAATCCAACAATTGTTTTCATGCTAAAAAAAACTTAACTATACAAAAACTAAAACACCCTATGGAATAAATGGTAGGTTCTAGTTGTATGATGTTAGACACAATGCCAAGCATACCTAAGTACAATATTTGCCTTTATCAGTTGTTTATTACAGCAGGTTGCATACACACACTCTCTCTACTCAAAGTCTAACAATGTTGCATGCTAGTAGAACCACCGTCCTCACTCAATCAAAATCCAACACTGTTACTGCACACATACAGTACTCATCCAGCCATATTCCAACACTTTACACATGCCATATCAGAAGTACACAGTACTCAACCCATCAAACTCCAACAATCCCTGGTGTTGGAGTTTGGCTGGATGGGGATCGATAGGGTTAAAACATCGGGCCTTTCGAATGCTTAACCCTCTCAGTACCGAATTGTTTGACCACTCAAGCATGAAGCATACATTCTTACACAACAGAAAGCTTGTGTTCAAAGACCAATTTTATAAACTCTATTATCACCTTGAAGATATCATTTTACAGCAAAATAAATAATAAAAAATATCTTACTTATTGAATTCCCTTTCATAAAATCCAAAAAACATTAAGATTGGTCAATAAATGTCCAAGTTCTTGGTCTTTGTTTCCTCAGTGTGATCTGTAAACTCAAACACTTTTTTGTACACAAACACATGGCGCTCCGTAGGTGTTTGGCATTTCGGATCTTTCAACTCCAATTTGAAGGGATTGCACAATAGCAACCTTATTCTATTTCACCATCAATGGAAAGATCCGATCTTGCTCTTTCCAACCATTGTAAGCTTGGGTATGGAGGGTGAACATGGACAAAACTACAGATTTATAACAAATGGCCTTTGTGCTCAGGCTTGAGTGCTTTTTTGTGTGAAAGCTTGGTCGACTAAAGTCGACTATGGTAAGGAAAGGGTTAATAGAACATGTACAAAGTCGGTACAAGCAATTCCACTAAACCGAACATGAGCCTTGGCTCCTATGTTTGATTAGTATTACAGCCATGAATCACTGTAATGAACAACATTATAAGGCATTGCTCTCTTTTTTTCTTAATTTAATAGATACAGCATTGGTAATGTCATTTACATGTACCCGACTACTGAATTACGTGTAATCCCAAAATCTGGACAATATATAGCAGTCATCATGGAGAAAGCTTCTGTATAAAGTGCTGTCATTTCATAGAAAAACAAGGTCTAATGCGCGCATTTGCAAAAAGTTGCCGAATGGCAAATGTTTTGAATATTTTGAACATTTTTGGAATGCTTTTTAAAACTTTTCCCATGACTTTTACATGTAGACTCTGCATTGGGCTGATACTTCCACAAATTGGTTGTTTAAATGCTTGATTCAAAGAAAGTAAACATACATGTACCATAGAAGCAGTTTTGTCATTATTACCAATGTTGTTCATGTACATGATAGACCTATGATTTCTCAGGATTTTTCCCGATTTCAGGATTTTTTACAAGTCTACCCTTGCCTCCAAATTTTCTTGAAAGAAGAGAAGTAGCCACCAAGGAAAGAAAGAAGTAGCCTGTATTGTGTCCAAACCTCTAGTTTCTTGTTTGTGGGGACGTGGAGGTTAATGGGGCTTTGTCCTCTAGACCAAAGGGAGACCCAGGCCCACTGCCCATTTTTCCAGATTTTTAAAACATTTTTTTGGTCAAATCACACCCATTACATGAACCTTCCCTTTTGAAGTATGATCATACTTAACTGGAATTTCTTTCTCTCTCAACAGAAAATCCTTCTTTATGTTCCTGACTTAGTACATGAAAGATGGCAGTACCAAAGCATTGGTAAGTCTAACAAGAAGTAGTAGAGCAATGAGAATAAAGACGGTCAGAGCACACTGACTAAATTCTTATTCTTATTATTACATGTAAACAGTGTTACCACAAACTCTGGTATGTAACCGTACTGCTTCCTTCTAGCAGAAGACAAAGCTAAATCTCATTTATGATGTCACATTTCAAAGACAACTCAACATCTGAAATGTAAAAAAGTGTAAAGGCATTTTTATATTATATTTATTTATTTTTATGTATTTATTTATATATTTATATTTAAAATTTTTAATATATATATATATATATATATATATATATATATATACGCATCATTGAGTGAGTAACCTGTACGTGCGCGTGTAGGCCTATATACATGTACATAGGAGTAATCACTTGGTGACTATCAGTTGTCTGATGATCGCATAACGCGTGAAACTCGGAGTTACAACTACCAGCGTTCCACTAGTTTTACTACAAGTATATATATATATATATATATATATATATATATATATATATATATATATAAAACTCTCTTTTCACCTATAGGGCGACCGCTCCATAGAAACGTGCACAAAATTCCCTCTTACCTTTCCCTTTTTTTTATATATCCTCCAACCGTCCAAAACTCTGGAAATAAGATGTTTACACTAATTAGAGGCTAAGGAAGCGATGATTTTTAGACTTTATGACAAAATTATGACTTTAAAGGGTAGCTGAGCGTTAAGGCGACCGGCAACGGTCGCCTTAACGCAGAGAAATAGCAATTTCTATAGAAGTCGGTCGCCCTATGTCCGAACAAGTAAACATATATATATATATATATATATATAACTCCCTTTTCACCTATAGGGCGACCGCTCCATAGAAACGTGCACAAAATTCCCTCTTACCTTTCCCTTTTTTTATATATCCTCCAACCGTCCAAAACTCTGGAAATAAGATGTTTACTCTAATTAGAGGCTAAGGAAGCGATGATATTTAGACTTTATGACAAAATTATGACTTTAAAGGGTAGCTGAGCGTTAAGGCGACGACGGTCGCCTTAGCAGAGAAATAGCAATTTCTATAGAAGTCGGTCGCCCTATGTCCGAACAAGTAAACATATATATATATATATATATATATATATATATATATATATATATATATATATATATATATATAGCTACTGCCGTTACCCAGGTTGTTTGCATCTGACCCGGGGCTTGATCCCCGGCTACTGGGCAGATATGGTTTGGCCTCTGACCTGGCCCCATAGAGCAATAGATAATTGGCATAAGTGGACCGCCCACCAACATAAGGGCTGCTTAGCTCAGTTGGTAGAGCGTTTGTACGGTATTCGAGAGGTCGCATGAGTCCAGCATCAGCCAAATTTTCTTTGCTCGCTTCCCGTTTTCCCTATAAATGGATGTGTTTTTTATGTTTGTACTTGGTCTGTGCCT
The DNA here is from genome assembly GCA_029582265.1 of Zoroaster sp. YZ-2022. Lineage (NCBI taxonomy): Eukaryota > Metazoa > Echinodermata > Asteroidea > Forcipulatida > Zoroasteridae > Zoroaster > Zoroaster sp. YZ-2022. Next base: position 8,887,073 of record CM055821.1, on the reverse strand, counting down.
TTGATGAAGGTCCGGTTTGGATCGAAAGCTAAGGCCACCCTCCAGATTTAATTATATACGTTTGGTTTGAAGTGATTCAGAGAAATATATTTATCATACAATTGTGCCTTATTGTGAGCTCCAATTGTGTTGAAACTTTCACAGGTTTGTTTTACGATGTATGTATATGTCTTGAAAATTAGAGGATGAATTAGATGAAGGATTTAAAGATGTATTGCCTGCATTTAAAACAAAAACAAATTGCAAATTTTGTTTGAATTGGATCATTGCTAATATCCATTTATAAATGAAAAAAAAAATACAAAATTGAAATGAGCTATCTCACAAAATAGCTGTCAGAAGTTTGGTTAGATAGAAATGAAGTGCCAAAATGAATTTATGATAAAAACCCATCGGGACATATTTACTATAAAACCATGCTTCTCAAGATTATTTGATTAAATATGACACTTTTAAGTATTTGTTTGTCATTCCAAACATAATAAAGGATTATTCCGATGAAACATACATTTTTCCAGAAATTACCGGTAAAGTAGCAACAAAAATTCCAGAAATTACTGGTAAAGTAGCAAAAAATGTTTTTCCAGAAATTACCAGTAAAGTAGCAAATAACCAGGGCGATATATCTATATACTTCTTTAATGAGAGGTTGTTTCATCATGCATCTTGACAACTGGAGCATGTGTTGTCAGGTATGTGAAGCAACCGAGAGCAAAGTTGATTTTTGCCTTCCATCCTCACTGAGACATGTGAGGAGATGGCCGAGGGGTCACACAGTGTCTGACAGGGGGGTGGCTTAAAATCTACTCCAAAATTGTTAACGGAATGTGTCTGAGGCTTACTAATGTCTGAAGGGGATTTATGAAGGGGACCACAGGAAAACTTTGCCCTCCCAATACCTGGCTTCACTGAAAGTTGTCAAATAAAACAGGATGTTCATTTAGCCAACAGTAGGCCTGTGATTACTCAGGATTTTTTCTGATTTCAGGATTTTTTACAAATCTCCCCTTGCCTCCAAATTTTCTTGAAAGAAGAGAAATAGCCACCAAGGAAAGAAGTACATGTAGCCTGTATTGTGTCCAAACCTCTAGTTTCTTGTTTGTGGGGATGTGGAGAATCTGTAATTCCTCCAAAACATCCAGGAGGTTCAGGAGGCTTTGTCCTCTAGACCAAAGGGATACCTAGGCCTGCTAACCATTTTCAGCATCAGGCCTCGATCTTTACCGCGGCCACCGCGGCCAATGGCCGCATGCCCTTCCAACTTGGCCGCAATGCCCCCTCAAAAAGTACACACGTCGCGGCCAACTTGGCCAGCGTGCCCTTTTGTATTTACCTCTACATCCCATCATGACAATCATACATCACGGACATTGTGTAGATGATCCGTGCATACAAACACCATTCAACAAACGGCGGTGAAAATAATACACGTCTTTTTATCGTTATTGTCGTTTGTTCGTACATATGTCGATGTCAGATCAGACTCACACCGTACCCCGGCTAGCCGGCCCTTCTCGATCTCACAGCCGCGGCCCCACACACACGGCGCAGCGTTGCTGTGATTGTACAAGCGGCTCTAATCTCGTCCCCATGCACTGAACAGCCGGCTGTATGTGTACAAGGTACCAGTGTCGTGATTGTAAAATCACCACAAACGGGTCGGATACCAGCGCCGCGTTTTAGATACAGCCAGCCGCCGCGTGGTGTAGTCTTGCATACATGAATGCACGGTAAACAGCGCAGTGATGGTATATTTAGCACAAATGAGTCGGATACCAGCGCTTATTTTTATGAATGAAAAAGTTCTGACCATTCACATGCAACGTTTTTACACGCCATCTCAAAAAACTTCGCTCAAAAGTAAGATGCCTTCACACGATCGTGTAAAAAAGCGCAAAAACAATGCTTTTTTCAAGGAATAAATGTAAATTAAAGGTTTGAAATGATTGGCCTTGGTGCCCCCTTGAGTTGGCCTTGGTGCCCTGTGGAATTTTGATGAGGGCAAGGCCAAAGTGGCCTGCCCCTTTTTTGCCCAAGATCGAGGCCTGCAGCATTTGTTTTTACTTTTGTAAAATCATACCCCCCTTCAACAGGCTGAGAGGTCAAACAGCTATCAATAAGGGTTTGAACTGTGCACCCAAATTGTCAACTGGCCGCCATCAAAATGCTCTCACCCAATTGTCCCCAGCTTCCTTCCCTCAGGAAATTTGCTTCCAGTGTAGTGCTTCTCAAGTGAACCCCTATATAATCCTCGTCCTTAGAATCCCTCCCCTAACCCCTTTGTGGAAAAAAATGTAGGCTTCACCCCTGGAACCTGTACTTATTATTGTACATGTACAATAATAAGTCACACTACTACTAGGGAGTGATAACTGCATAGTAGAACATGGAAATGCTTCCACACCATCACTAATTGTATCCTTCCTTCATTATACACTAGGGCTCTGCGTTTTTGGTTATTTCGGGAACCGGATACCCGAAATTTGAAATCTTCAGATACCCGGGTACCCGAAAACAATTTTGTAAAAATACATAAATACTCCCGATTGTATAAAATAACCAATACGAACACAAGTTTCAAACAAAATTTTGTGTGGCTTAAAATGTTCAGTTGGAATTTTAAAAAGTCGTTTACGGGTAATTGGAACTGAAAAATGGAACCAGGAAATGACATTTTCGGTTGGGTATCCGGATACACAGCCTTATTAGACACAGTCCTTACACATGGTGGGTACAAGTAAATTGTTCACCACAGATAAACATTACATCTCTGTAAATAAAAAAAATGTATATGTGGTATATGAGTAAATTGGACCTTTATTCTAAGGCTTGGGTAGATTTTGCAATTTGCCAATTAACTTTATTTTATGCTTTATTTTGATGCGACTCATAATTTATCTTGATTGTAATTATATAATGTAAAGTCTAACTTTTTTATGCCAATCTGTCAGATGTAAAGTAAATATTTTTAGTTCCTGGACTTTCTGTTTAGTGATTAAAAAAAACAAAAAACAAACAAATCTAATCTAACTTTCAAAAAGTAGTTTCTAATGGAATACAATTCTAATTATAGAAACTATTCATTTAGAGAGCACTGAGTGAAATGTTATGTCGTGGGACAATGGGACCAATGATCTTCCAGTTATTTCCTATAATCAAGATACAATTAACAAAACAACAAATTTTGATGAATGTACACACAATTAGTGATCTAATGAATGCTTATGGAAATTACATACAACTAGGTAACTGTTATACATGTAACTGTTATACATGTAACTTTTATACATGTACATGAGGTGTACATGTACATGAGGTGTACATGTAATTAATTAAAGTATTCTTAAATCAATTAAGATATTAAAATCCAGTTTCTTCCAAGGACACAAATGGTTACACTTAGAGTACACATACACATAATTTTTGTATAAGAATTGTTTTTAATCTATTGTACTTGTACAGCCTTACATGTACATGTACAGTACATATACTGTTACTAGTGTAAGATTATCAATAGTTTTCTTGTATGGCACATTTGAAGAAGAAACAAATCTATAATTCTTCTACTTGTAATAATTATATCCACTTGCAAATTTAAAAAAAATTGTTCTCATACTTGAAAGTACAATGTACATTGTATCTATGTACATGCATGTCTGTTCATGTACCATACATGTACATGTGCATGCAGTGTTTATTTCCATCTGTCATGACAAGTGCACCTCTTAACATCCATAATTGAATAAGTGGATTCAACACAAGGCTCTCATCAACATTGAACAAATTAATGTACACTTCCTCTTTCCTTTATTTTAGAAAAGAAACTGCCTTGCTTACATAAATACATGTGTATGTATATTTACTTATTTTCGAAACTAAGATCGAGGGGTTTCACATCAAAAAGTCAACCTTTGATCATTGATAGTAAGTCTTTTTCTTGTGGTTGAAACTACTGAATCACACATGTGAAACTGTTTTTGCTACAAGATACATCTGTGTATAAAAATATGTACATTAACCCTAACCCCCTAGGCTCATTTTCTAGAAACCTTCCAAAATCCTCCAAAATCAACCGGTTTTCTATTTTGCGTGGTGCCCACTGCCTAAATCCTCCAAAATCAACCGGTGTTCTATTTTGTGTGGTGCCCACTGCCTAAATCCTCCAAAATCAACCAGCTGCAACATGTAACACATATCCTTGAAACTTATAAACATTGTTATTATTATTTTACCCTAAGCTAAGTGGAAGTAACCCGAGACTTTCTGACCTTAGAACTGTTAAAACTAAAGGTGCCAGTATATGGTGAAATCGACCAAGAAAATTTGTCTAACCCTGCCATTGAACTCCTCCAAAATCAATCAAGAAAAATTGTCTAACCTGCCAAACTCCTCCAAAATCAACCAAGACAAATTTTCTAACCTGCCAAACTCCTCCAAAATCAACCAACGTTACATTGGGCCATCCTGCCAAACTCCTCCAAAATCAACCAAGAAAAATTTCCTAACCTGCCAAAATCCTCCAAAATCAACAATTTTTTTTTTTCTAACCTGCCAAAATCAACCAGAATCAACCAAATCCTCCGGTTGATTTTGGTTGAATTTGGAAGGTTAGGGTTAACCCTAACTCCCTAGCCTTAATTACCAGGTACCTTCCTCAATCCTTCATAATCCTCCGAAATGTGTTTGTGCATGAAACTCACTGCCTCAATCCTTCATAATCCTCCAACTTGAGTTTATGCATGAAGCTCACTGCCTCAATCCTTCATAATTCTCCACTATGCACAACCCTCCTCAATCCTCTGTAATCCTCCAATTGGTGATTTTCGAACGTGCCTCATTCCTCCAAAATCCTCCAAATCCTCCGGAGAATTATAGAGGATTTAGGAGGGTTAGGGTTAATGTACATGTAGGTTCCTTATTATGGGTTGATGTATGCCGTACATTGAACATAAATGTAGGCCACTGCAGCCCTGCAAATGCTTCATCAAATTGGAATTCTAACATTAGATATAACTCAATTTAAAGAAACTATTTTAAGTGTCCCTATTGTGGAAGTCTGAATGACATGGCAATTATTCATGTTTTATAAAACTGGGAATACATTAAATGAATGAACATGTACGCAGAGTATAAGACGGGATTTGGAAATGTATAGGGTTTCCAAATTCGTTATTCTTTGAAAAAACAGGGTTTCACTTTCAATACATTTGTGTGTTATTTTACAAATAAAACAGGGTGTCAATTTAGCATCAGGGCGTCCATAATACACCCACAGGTATTGCTGGCTAATATACATGTAACAAGTTCACCTCCTTTTCAGCATTTGAAAAAGTGCACAAGTGTAAGGCATTTTGATATCCAGACAGTGTTATCCAATTGAGATTCAATTTGCGAATTGAGTCCCAAATGAGATTACCTCAGGCAGACTGATGTACACTGTACATGTATGTATTGTTTGATACATAATGTGTACATGAACCATCACCAATCTTACATGTTACACCAGGGCACAATTTTATAGCGCTGCTTACCGGTAAGCAAATTTTCACGCTAACTACATGTACATGTATAGCAGAAAAATTGGCTTCAAAGCATAAGTGTATTTCACAGGTTAGCAAGAAAATTCAGAGCGGCGTGTGCGCGTTCACCATGGATTTGTATTGTTGGGTCACTCATTTGCACGCTAACAGCTGGCAAGTTAGCATGCCTTTCTCTATGCTGAACCAGTTCGCATCGGGAATAAAAAAAAATTCTGGGCCCCTGTGCGGGTTTATTTTTCCCACACACACCGTGAATGGAAGCTTCCACAGCGGGTGGCCACGTCTTCCGAGCATGTCACCATACACGGGTGGCTCAACCGAGCATGCATACCAATATTCCGGAGTTTCCGTTGGCGTGTTTAGACGCTCTCCGATCCACGGTGCAAAAAAAAATTGCGTGTATACACGGCCTCCGATGCGAACTGGTTAACGGTTAGCAGCGATATGAAATGAAAAATATTCAGTAAGCAAAAAAAAAATTCGGCTGCATAGCGGTTCTATGAAATTGGGCCCAGGTATCTAAGCTTTCAGGTAAACTGGAGAATTTTTAATGGTGAAAATTACCAAATGTGTTTTGTAGCATTTTAAAGTCACTATTGGTATTCTAAAAAACAAAAACAAAACATGAATGGTCATAGTGTTAAATGAATCTTACTTGGTGTAAAGTTGATGATGGTACATGTACCATTACCAAACATCCCTTGAAATTGTTCTGTCTGAGGTTCTATCATTCAAGTAGTACATGTCGTAGTACATACATGTACATGTAAGTAGTTAGTACTGGGATGGTTAACTGGTTAACTGGTTAACTGACCGAAACTGCATTAACCGTTTAGAATTTTGCCAACTTGATAACCGAAACCAATACTAAAAAAAAAAAAAAAAAATACATAGGGCTGTGCCGGGTATCCGGGTATCCGGGTATCCGGATACCCGACCGAAACGGTCATTACCCGGTTCCATTTTTTGGTTCCAATTACCCGTAAACAACTTTTTAAAATTCGGACTTAACATTTGAGCGATGCAAACAGAAATCTGTGACTCTTGAACAATGCACTTGTACAGACAATTATCTTTAAATTCAAGAGATTGCACTCCAATAAAGACAAGATCCATTTAAGTATGGTATCCTCTGTATTATAAAAGTCAATTTGTTACCATTTACAGTACATGTATTTGTACACCACCGGAGGCATGTTTTCAACAAAAATGAAAACGGGTATCCGTGTATCTGAAGTTTCCTGATTTCGGGTATCCGGTTCCAAAAATATCCGAAAACGCACAGCCCTAAAAATACATGTAATTTGTGAATAATTTGACCCCATTTTGTTGTAGATTTTCCTTTTTGCCACATTGGTTAATAAACAATCTTTGCGGGAAGTTTATTGATGCTTTTTAATTGACATTTTATACACATTGTGCCGTTTACTGACTGTCTAGTTTGTGTGGCTGTCGTGCGCCGACTTTTGGTTAACCAGTTAACCAACCGGGAAAGTTTTGGTTAAACGGTTAGCGAACTTCCAGCACTAGAAGTAGTATTTTAATTAGTAAAGCAATTCATCTGGTGACAGAAACTCAACATGAGAATGTTTATATCAAATTTGAATGCATTTTCATGATTTCCTGGATAACGACACAATGTAATTAAGCTGAAACTTACACAGGTTGGTCGAAAGATGTAAGGATACTTTGAGAAGCAGTTTTGCAAAAATGCAATTTAAGATGTGTGAGTGATGTGGAGTACATGTATGTCTACATATAGTGTAGGCCTACATCTGTTCTGCAGTATACTGATCAATTATGGATACTCTATCCTAAAAGACCAGACTTCTTGACATCACTGGATATTGTTTCAACCTTAACCCTAACCCCTTGGGTATTTTTACTAGAAAGTATCCTGAATCCGCCAAAATCCACCACTAAATTTTTGGTGGATTTTGGCGGATTCAGGATACCATGCTCACATGAAAATTTGTATAGTACATGTATGTTGCTGCATAGAATCCATCAAAATCTAACATACAGTACATGTAACTAATCCATCAACCAACATGACCAAGCAGTTAAAAACTATTGAAATCCTGAATCCATCAAAATCCGCCACATGCTCAATGTGGAGGTATCCTGAATCCACCAAAATCTTCCAATACAGGGGGATGGATTTTGATGGATTCAGGGTGGTTAGGGCTAATAGTTGGCCTTCAATTGCTCCAGGGTAAAGTTGTATGGGATCCTAAGAAACTAATGTCCATACTTTACAGTTCTGTTCTCCATGGTTAAAGCATAGCCAATGGACAAATACATGTAGTTGTAATTTGTATGCATGTATAATACAGGTACATATATTTACCAGTAAATTTGACTTTAGTTTTAGCTGTTAAGCATGCATTGTCACTGGTCTGCATGTATTTAAAGTAATTTTTATATAAGGTTCCGCAGGATTGTCAACAATTGTCAATATTTCACAATGCTAACATATTTGAAAATGATGAAAGTATGCCCCAGTGGAATCAAATGTGTAAATAAAAAGAACTATATTGGATTCAGTGCAATCTTTGTAATTTTGACTAGCCCGTCGGACTACTAGGAGAGGGTTTTTGACTAGCTCGTCGGACTACTAGGAGAGGGGTTTTGACTAGCCCGACGGACTACTAGGAGAGGGGTTCTGACTAGCCCGCCTGACTACTAGGAGAGGGGTTTTGACTAGCCCGCCTGACTACTAGGAGAGGGGTTTTGACTAGCCCGCCTGACTACTAGGAGAGGGGTTTTGACTAGCCCGCCTGACTACTAGGAGAGGGGTTTTGACTAACCCGCCACCGTTTTAACTGGTATTTGGCCAGCGGATCACTGGCAAATTGGAACCCTGTACATGTTGTGTACAGTATACAAAGAGTGTGCTTATACCCACCTGTTTCTCCACTCAGTGTGGAATGTTCTTGAACTTCTTACACACCTGTACCGTAGACAAGTTGAAAATGGACCAGAATTTCTGATGTCATGTTATTTGTCAATGGGTCTGTATTCCATGTACGTAATTCAATTGGAAACATTATTTAACTAATTCTACGCAAGCGATAACACCTCATACAGAACAATTTCAAGGGATGTTTGATACTATCATCAACTTTATACCACATACGTTTTATGTAAAATTGTGATAAATTATAAATGCTTGTTTTTTTTGTTACTATCATTACTTTTAGTACAATTTTCCAACTGAATCCTCATGTTCCGAAAAATCTGAATGCATTATCACTACTTTTTCATTATAAATGATACAATGAAATGAACTGAAACGTTCACAGGTTGGTTCTTGTATATTTCTTGATATACATGTAGTATGGATGCGTTTACAGACATTTTACCAGTGGTGTATATTGGATTTAATCCTATATTAAAGAGGCAGTATCGTCACGATCAGGGCAGACTGTTATCAAGGCATGGAATCGGTGTCCTAGTTTAAAATGAACACAGTGACTGAAAATTACTGGCTAGTTTATGCAGCAGCAGCGGTAATCTGACTGTATCATGTTGGGTATTATTTTCAGTCACCGAGTTAATCTAAAACCGATTCCATGCCCTGTTGATCGTGACGATATTGTCCTTTTAACCAAAATGCCATCAACTTGGGATGGCTTCTGCTTTCTACACATTTTATAATGCCACTGAGTTTTTCATCAATCATTGATTTTTTCATTTGGCTGTAGGCAATATGTAACCCAGTCATGTTGCAATTATTTAAATGTTTTTTATGTTTATTTTTATAAACAGGACGGATCTTGAAGACATTACTGCATGTCGGCAACTGTCTGAAGGTAAGAGAGCAGTGCTTGTCATGTGATCAGTCCAGTCATGTGATTACTGTCATGTGACTCCAAATGTGTTTTATGTACATGTATTTCATGTATGCAGTCAATACATACACTGTACAAGTAACACAGTGTACAATGCACCTTAAACCTAACTCCCTAGGCCAATTTGCTTACACATAACCTGAATCCTTCCTAACTCCCTAGGCCAATTTGCTTACACATAACCTGAATCCTTCCTAACTCCCGAGGCCAATTTGCTTACACATAACATGAATCCTCCAAAATCCTTTAGTAGTAAAGCAAGTACACTGTACATGACATGTATGCACACATGTGTTTCTAATCTGTGATACAGTACCGGCCCCAAGTAATTACAAATCCCTTCGAGTAACCCGCGTGGGCTTCCGTGTACGTGCCGTGGATCCCCGCAAAATCCCCGCGTGCATGCGGGTACCCCCGCAAAAAGTACCGTGCCGGGTGAGAAGATTTGCGGGGCCACGCAGATGGCCCGCACAGTCTGCACTTTGCTTCGTGGACTGATAGGGGGGGCTTTGTTGTCAATCATTGGCGCGTGAAACTTGGTTGTTGCGTGGGTTCAAGTGATCAGGGAAGTGTCGTATACCCATACCAAGGCAAGAAGTAACTAATAAACTATCCAATGTGTAATTTTCATTTCCCAAACAGGTACCGTTTTGAAGATATCGATCATTCACTGACGCAAACTCGGTGTAACAAGTGAAAAACATCAAAGCATAAAGGACGCAGGCATGGATTTACACGGCGGCCACGACGGGCTGTCGATGCCTTCGAAACTGACCCTCGTGCCCCTCGAAAAAATGCCCATTTCACGGCCATAAATACCGTGCCCTTTTTCACCGTTGGCCGTAGTGCCCTTTTTATAGAATATCATTATTTAAATGTATACATTTTTGTTTTCGTCTGAAAATATAAAATAAAACATAAGTTACATGGGTTTCATGTAGGATTTCCAAAACTGCCCGTCCTATCGACGGTTGACTATCGACGGCAAAAAACATCAACTGCACTTCTGGTTGCCTGCTTTCTGCACAACGTACATGTAATCACTACAACGGCAACCAACGAAACGATGACTCATCGCCTGCCACGCGTAACGAATTTTCCTATTGGCTCCTTCCATAGACTAACAATATAACAAATTTTCCCATTGGCTCTCTGGTACTCGCATGGCATAGACTACGATCTACGTCGTGGATTCTGATGTCGCTGGCGCTAAACGTTGCAACGGTTTTTTCAGAAGTTTTGAATAAATCTGTGTGTATCGAGGTCCGCTCACTGCTAAAACTGACAACCATTTTCGCTACGAACAATAAAGGTTTTTAGGTTTCTGTTTCTGTCTGTTTACCAACGATTTTTGCTTAATTGTGCATTGTGTTTTGTTCTTCAAGATTCATACCTCGGCGTATAAGCCGCACCGCGTATAAGCCGCAGGCAACTTTTACCGTGTCAAAATCAACGTATAAGCCGCGGCTTATATTCCGGAAATTACGGTACATTGAAATTTGGCCGAACCAACATGTATTTAGAATTATTTTATAAGGAAAATTCATACGCAAAATAAGGCGGACGACCATAACAAACATGGTAGAAAAACCACACCGGAATGATCATACAGTGTTATAGCACAAGTAGGCACACTATGCTGTTAACATATCAGGTATTCATGTTCATCCGAGCGTAAAGATGTGCTTGGTTTTGTTGCGGGGCTTCGTGTGCCCCATAAAGTTTGCCCACGGCACGCACGTGCACGCACGCAAAGGCCCCGTTGTGCCCCCGCAGAATCCCCGCGGGGCACCGAGTAGCCCCGTACACGCCACGCAGTTTACACGCGGGTACTCGCCACGCACTCGAAGGGTTTTGGAATTACTTGCGGCCGGTACTGTACATGTACATGGCCAGGGACCCTCCCTGCATGCATGCATGGAGCAACAGTGTCCACTGACCCAAGCACTGACCTTGCAATCACTACAACAAACATGGATGTACATGTACCATGGAAAGGCAAGTATGCCTAATAACCTCAATCCTCCAAAATCCTTCACTTTAGCAAAGAGCATGTAGCATGTACATGTAACCTCAATCCTTCAAAATCCTTCACTTTAGCAAAAAGGATTTTGGAGGATTTGGGAAGGTTAGGGTTAATAACTAATGATAGCACCTGAATTTGTGATTATTTTTACCAAGAATGTCCTTTACAATATGATCGTACATGTATATATTGCTATGTATTTTTGAAAAAAGGAGTACTTTGAATTGAGATGTCTCACAAAATAAATTCATGAAACATTCTCTGTACTCATGTACATGTTCCGTCTTAGGTAATAACTCTGTGCTGCCCCACCTGAAATCTGTCTTTAACATGAAAACCTTTGAAAACCTTCAAAAGCCTACAAGAAAACCTTCAAAATTCTAATAGAAGGCAAGTGCTGGGAGTTACTGGTTAGTTCGCTAACATCTTAACCGGATCTTTCACGGTCGGTTTAACCGGTTAACCAAAAGTCTGCATTTGCCGGCCAGCTGCACAAACTGGATCATCAGCAAACGGCACAATGTGTATACATTTTCAATCCAAAAACATCAATAAACTTCCCGCAATGATTGTTTAACCCTAACCCCTTGGGTATTTTTACTAGAAAGTATCCTGAATCCACCAAAATCCACCATTTTTGTCACACACAAAATGCTGGTGTCCTGAATCCATCAGAATCCGCCAGTGTAGATATTGGACATATCCTGAATCCGCCAAAATCCACCACTAAATTTCTGGCGGATTTTGGCGTATTCAGGATACCATGCTCACATGAAAATTTGTATAGTATGTTGCTGCATAGAATCCATCAAAATCTAACACATGTGTTGGCTGTACATGTACAGTACATGTAACTATAATCCATCAAAATACATCAACCAACATGACCAAGCAGTTAAAAACTATTGAAATCCTGAATCCATCAAAGTCCGCCATATGCTCAATGTGGAGATATCCTGAATCCGCCGAAATCCTCCAAAACAGGGGGATGGATTTTGATGGATTCAGGGTACATACATACATACATGTAGGGTTTAACCCATCCAGTAATTGACCAGATATTGGGTGGCATAAGCCGAACTACAACCTTCGTTCTTTTGCGTCTTCAATCAGTTCGCCAATGGTTTTGGTTTGGTTCTTACAGACTTGCGTCAGTAGTGTCGGTCGTAGTCGTCCTCTCTTCGTGTACTTGTCTGTGTTGAAGAGCAATTGCTTCGATTCGTTCATATCTGAAAATCTTATCAGATGAGCCAGGTATTTGGCCTGTTGTCTTTTAATGAATATAGACACCGGGCTGGCTTTGCAGATACGGTACACGTCATCGTTTGTGTATTTGAAGTGCATGTGGTCACTGGATTCAAGATCAGGGTTATTGGATGGTTTCCTCTTATAACCATTAAACATGATTTTGCGTAGGTATCCAGTGTAGGTTGCATCTACCAATAACCAATGCGACAAACAAGAAAGTCTACAATTGCAAAATGGGCGGCAAATTCTTCCAAAATTGTTGGTCGTATTTTTTAAAATATTGGTTTCCGTTAGCCGGTTAGCAAATTTATAAACGCTTAGTGTAGTTTTAGTCAGTTAACCCTCCCAACACTATAGAAAACCTTCAAAATCCTAATAGAAAGAGCTTGCCAAAATGAACAAACTCATGATGCATTATGGAATGCATGTTAATAACCACATACAACATGTACAGTAAGAAGCGGTTTGTGCAGATAAAGACAAGACATGGCTAAATAGTAATTAAGTGCCCCAATGATTGCTTCTGCCATGAATTCATTCTGTGGAACATAGAACACACACATGTATCCCCATTTATGTCAATCCCCACTGGAACTGTAAGTCACAGTGCACCATGTGTATTCATGATCATAATGAATATCTCTATATACCATTGGCTGTGGTCCATTAGCTCACATCAACCTGTAACAGAGGCATCATATGATGAAAGATGTAGCCTTCATTTCAATTGTCAGTTTACTTTCAGTTTTCTGTGATGTGCAATTACTCAATGACATTTATGGAACATATGCATACACAGCGTACACCTACATACAGTTTGTATTACTGTGATAGATGAGCCATGCATTAGCCCTAACCCTCCTAAATCCTCTATAATCCTCCGGAGGATTTGGAGGATTTTGGAGGAATGAGGCACGTTCGAAAATCACCAATTGGAGGATTGAGGAGGGTCGTGCATTTGATAGTGGAGGATTGAGGAAGCATGGTTCAAAGAGATCCTGGAGGATTGTGGAGGATTGAGGGCATAATGGAAATTTACTTTGGATGAATGTGGAGGATTATGGAGGATTATGGAGGATTGTGGAGGATTGACAGAAACATAATCTTGTATCCTCCGGAGGATTTGGAGGATTTTGGAGGAATGAGGCACGTTCGAAAATCACCAATTGGAGGATTATGGAGGATTCAGGAGGGTCGTGCATTTGATAGTGGAGGATTATGAAGGATTGAGGCAGCGAGTTTCATGCACAAACACATTTCGGAGGATTATGAAGGATTGAGGAAGGTACCTGGTAATTAAGGCTAGGGAGTTAGGGTTAACCTGTTAAATGTCTGTCTTTACAACAGGACTTGTCATGACTTATTACTATAATGCAGCCTAGATATTGCCTCGGTAAAATGATTTGAACCTAAAGTGAACAAACAAAACAACCCTTGTAACCTGCATGTAAAAGCTAGACATGATTATTGTCTTTGCTTAGCCCTGTAGTGCCAACAAAATAGGTTTAACTGTACTCCCCAGGGAGCTAAGAAAGATTAGAGGCATGATATTGGCCTAGTGACCAGGGGTAATAATGTACATGTATGTAAAGCACATTGGGACATGTGAAATGTACTAATTTAAGAAATATTATTATTGTTATCTTTAAATGCTAAATGCCTTTGATAATTGTACTTACTGCTACACTGAACACAATGTTCTGGCAAAGGACATATTTTTTTGGTACATTGTATTAGAATTGGTTTGTTGGAAAATTTCCAATTTTAGGCTTGGGCGATATCGATTTTTTTCCATCCAGACATATATCGCGATTTTCAATATGTTTTCATTCACGCATGATTGCTTTAGAGCCGATAACCACAGGTACTGTACATGTATGTGCCCCTCTACAACTGTCACAATAAATTGCCAGCGCATAGCTGAGACACGGCTACAATCGTGCACCATGGACATTGGCAAATTCGTTTGCATACTGAAGTAGTTCGCTTTTGTTTCTCACTTCCGAAAGCTGAAAAGACTGGCCTAATTTTGTTTCCATGGAATTTCTGACACCGACTCACAATTGCGTTTTTTGTTTTTCAATCGGGATATTTTTTTAATCGCGATTTGCCAATATCTCGATAACTTGAAAAGTTTCTCAATATCGTAATCGAATAAAAAAGGTGTCGTGATATTCGATATTATCGTGTTATCGCCCAAGTTTAGCTGAGTTTTATTTGATTTTACAATTTGTAACATTTCACACAATTCCACATATTTTTTTAATAGACATTTAAAATTATAAATCTTTGTTTAAAAAACCAAAAATAAAGTATTAATATCACTTAATTAACCAATATCACTTAATAACCAAAAAGAGATGGAGAAAGTAAACAAATTGGATCATTCCACCAGCTTGGGGCAAGCTTTGTGATGGGGTCTCTTGTAAATGTACCATTTATTATGACTCCTAATTAACATTATTAACATAGATTGGTTTCATTCCAATTTGAAGAACAACTGAGAATGTGCACTCATAATAAGGATTATGAATGGAACATGTACATCTACCTACGTAACAAGGACACCATGTCACAAAGCTTGCCCCAACCTGGTGGAATGACCCAAGAATGTACACTCATAATAAGGATAATGAATGGTACATCTACCTACGTAACAAGGACACCATGTCACAAAGCTTGCCCCCAACCTGGTGGAATGACCCAAGAATGTACACTCATAATAAGGATAATGAATGGTACATCTACATACGTAACAAGGACACCATGTCACAAAGCTTGCCCCAACCTGGTGGAATGACCCAAGAATGTACACTCATAATAAGGATAATGAATGGTACATCTACCTACGTAACAAGGACACCATGTCACAAAGCTTGCCCTAACCTGGTGGAATGACCCAAGAATGTGCACTCATAATAAGGATAATGAATGGTACATCTACCTACGTAACAAGGACACCATGTCACAAAGCTTGCCCTAACCTGGTGGAATGACCCAAAGAATGTACACTCATAATAAGGATAATGAATGGTACATCTACCTACGTAACAAGGACACCATGTCACAAAGCTTGACCTAACCTGGTGGAATGACCCAAAGAATGTACACTCATAATAAGGATAATGAATGGTACATCTACCTACGTAACAAGGACACCATGTCACAAAGCTTGCCCTAACCTGGTGGAATGACCCCACGCACATACATGTACTGCAACCATTATAAGAACATGTACACATATGTACATGAAAAATGACAGTTAATATTGCACAAAAGTGGGAAAAAAACTGCAAAATTTGAAGGGAAAAAATCTACAACAAAACAGTCATGTCACTACATGTACATGTACATTATCATGTTGACATGTACAATATCAATATTCAACATAACCAAATAACAGAATACACACAATGCGTTGTAGTGTTACATTATGTAATGTAGCCAGGTCACATCAATGAAATGTATGTACAATACATGTGCACTAGTCTGTATCGGTTCAGTTTTTTTGCGTATGATATTACACATACTTAAAGATATTTCGCCCGTGGTTTACTGGAAATTTCTGTTTCTGATAATTTCCAATTAACCCTCCTATGCCCAGGCTGAAATTTGGCCCAGTAAGCACCGCACCCACAGACAGTCACTTGAGTATTTTTGGTTGCATTGCCAATTGTTCACACATGTGTATTTTTCTCTAAGAGTGCTGGAGATAGTGGCAAAGTCAAACACATTTGTGTATGTCCTACAAGTTATATGCAGAGTCACACAGAGCTGTGTATGTACTGCATAAGTTAGCAGCAGACTCATAAACACAAAATGAGTGGTTTTGGTTTGACCTCCTACCAAAGCCACATGTCCTTGCATTTATTTGAGTGCACTGCACAAAGTCAATGGGTTGGGAGTGACATACAAATTTTGAGTGTCTTTGATTGTTAAACCTATGGTTAAAGAGGAATACAAATACATCGAAATGAGATCCCAAATACTTGAATTTATGCCTGACCCACCATAAATTAATTTTGGTGCATATTTACTGTAAAACCATGTTTCTCACGACTATTTTGGGAAAAGTGTCATTTTACAGCATTTGTATTCACTTCATCTAGTAAAATAGCAATGTTCTGTTGAAAAAAAAAATGTCTGTTAAAGTAGCGAAAAGTTGCCGTAAAAATAGCAAAAAACACGGGCGATACATCTTTAATAGTAAATATCAAGAAATACCAGTGGTTGAATTCAATTATTATTCTTTCTGATGTCCCACCATATTCTGCATCCTATTAACATCATGTACACCCTATGTAGGAGCATACATACCAAGTATGAACATACATACATGTATGTACATGTACACACGTAATTATGGATGCAAATGTGATGCGATCTGGGAAAACCCGTCGGATGTCGGCGAACTTGTTTTGAAGATAATGGCAAAATAGTCCCCCAATTTTTTTTGGACAATTTGAGCTTTTGTTACCATATTAATTGTTAATCTAAATGATCATTCTTGAAAATATTAAATAAAAATTCCATCGTTTTATATGTAAAAAAATAGTTTTATGATGACAGATAATTAAAAATCCGTCTTTGTTTTTCGTTTCCGCCATTGTTTTTAAGGACAGCGGCGGTTATAACTTCCCGAGAGCATAACTCAAGTTACATGTATAGACAACCTAGAATCATGAATAAAACAGTTTTGAAAAAAAACAGTGTCCTCGTTAATTTGATGTATATACCACAAAAATGACAAATTTCACCATGTGAAGGGTTTTCCCAGATCACATCACAAATAGTTCCTTGCGCCATGTTTCAAGTATAAGTTACACGCTCAAGTACAGTAATATGTAGATGCCAACCAAGGCCTAATTGATCAAATGGTTGGGTAATTGGAAGCAGTGTTTTGATAGCCATGAGTTTTCAGAGAGAAAATTGGTCTGGGGACAAAAATACAAATGTTCATCCGGTCGAATTTAATCATCGAGATGGGCCAGCGATAATGCGTAGATTCATAGAATCACTCTGGGTCCATAGAGAGTATGTAGAGACCATATATCTGTAGGAAGGTGGACTAGAAGATGGCATATAAAGTTTAGGGTAGCAGAATATTCTCAGGAGTAATTAGACTGAAGTAGTTTCAGTTGAATGAATCTGTGTTTCATGTTACTGATCCTGGGATTATACAGTATATCGAATTGCTATGAACCTGTGACATTTTCATTATGTTCCAGTCAGTCAGTCCAACATTAGTGGTTGTACAGTTTTGTTAGAGTGAAGAAATTGCCAGAATAAAGTAGGGTTTTACAGGAATTTATACCCCAAAGGAATTGATGGCAGGCATTGACATACAACATGTATGTAGCAGGCTGGTTATAAATTGGTATTTTGGCATATTATTACTGCTAGTGTACATGTAGAAACAAAAATCGATCATTTAACATTTTTTTCTTTTAAAGTATTAGTACTTGTACCATGCTCTATGGGTTGACTAACATCTTGGTTAGTTATGTAGACATTTAACATTCAGGAAGCACTGTAGACCTGCTCCAGCCATTTTCAAAAGAACAAAGACAACTCGACCCACGAGACAACTAGACCCACGAGACAACTAGACCTTGTGATAACTCGACCCACGAGACAACTAGACCTTGTGATAACTCGACCCACGAGACAGCTAGACCTTGTGATAACTCGACCCACGAGACAACTCGACCTACGTGACAACTCGACCCACGAGACAAATCGACCTACGTGACAACTCGACCTACGTGACAACTCGACCTACGTGACAACTCGACCTACGTGACAACTCGACCTACGTGACAAGTCAACGCGGACAACTCGAGCCAATTTATCATTGCTTAGAAGTGGATCATCGTTTTCCCTTGAAAAAAGATTGATAACTAGACTTATTCTAGCACCAAGAATGGCTAAAGTTCTAGCACAAATTCAATCATTTCCCCCGTTAATACACATGTTGGCGAAATTAGTTTTTAGGACTTGAAGTTTAACGTTAATTCAAGCAACGGTGCATTGCTTTACGGACCCGTTGTGCATGTAACATTAACATAGTACTAGTAGTCATCGGCATTTACTATTTACTTATTTTAATTGGTGTGATTTTTTTGTATTTATTAGTTATAAAGATGCATTTTTCCCTTCTAGATCGCATAACAACTAATTATATACATAGCAGTCTTTGTAAGGGGATCCTTTGTAATTATCGGGTTTGATTGTAAGCAGCAGCTTGGTTTTCATTGACTGCACTTCTGCTGCCAAACATAGGCCCTATTGATTTCAGTTCATCAATGAGCCGTGCCATGAGTATTTTACCAACAGTGACCATGAGCGACAGGTGCCATCACAGAATGTCAACCCACAATTGCCCGCTCTTGCCTGTCGTCAAAATATGATTCATAAAAATATATATTGGGAAAAGATTCAAGACATATTTAACTCTTGGAAAATCCTTTTAAGAATGTTGTAAATACTAGTTACAGTAAAGATACCTAATCCCCAGAGAAAATATAATATGAAATAAAAAGAAGAGTCCAAATGTATAAAAACTTTAAATATTATATTTTATTGAATGCCATTCAAATAATAAACCATAAAAGGGCAATAAAATCAACGACAATAGGCATATAATTAGGCCCTACACATTTGTAAAACGTGTTCATGCCCATTGCCGGTGCTGGCTTTTCTCCCTCTCCCCTGTGGACAAATGCGAGTTATAAAATTATAGATTTAAAATTATTTGAAAAATTATTATAAAACGTGTTTTACCGATAACATCCTTGATTTCATTATAGAAAGGAAAACAAATTCTTTGAATTTAAGTGAATATAATTGTGTCATAGGCTTGGTTTAACGTTAACAGTAAAACTATGCTGCTTATTTTGAAAAATGATCCGATGAAAAAAAGAAAAGAAAATGCATTGTCAATTTGGTCTACACTCAAATCCTTCAACCCCGCAAAAAAGGGGTTGAGTTGTCACATAAAGGGTAGAGTTGTCTCGTGGGTCGAGTTGTCACAAGGGTCGAGTTGTCTCGTGGGTCGAGTTGCCACAAGGTCGAGTTGCCTCGTGGGTCAAGTTGTCTTTTGACCCATCCAAGATGGCTTTCATTTATGAAACATGCACACAATCTTGATGGTCCCCCCCCCAAAAAAAATAAAATAAATAAATAACAAAATAAATAAATAAAAATTACAAGTAAAATGTTTAATTATAATTTATATGCACAATAATATTTAACAAATACAAATGAAATAAAAAAAAAAAATTTAAATTAAAAAAAAAAATTGTTTTGGCCATTAGCCACTAATAGCCACTAATTAAACCAATAAAAATTACAGAGAATGAAAAAAATAAATACATTTCAATAACCAAAACAGTGTAAATAAATACAAAATAAATAAAATAATAATAATTAACAAAATATATGAAATATAAAGTTAAATTATAATATGATTTTTCTGGCATCTGTACAGATCCGCATGGATGGCCTACGACTGTTCCTTGTGTGGTTCATGACCTTACAAGAGAATTCCACAGAGGAGGCGTATCTCATCTACGCAACGGTCATTCATGGTTTCCCTACACCGCCAGCCATACAAGGCAGTCCTCTAGAGTCCATCATGACACATACTACAAGGCCAGTCGTCAATACAGACTGTAAGTTCATGAACTCTTCGATATCAGATTTCTTTGTGGAGTCCACTTCTGAAAGCAGTTTGGATAATTTCTCCCACCTCCCCCCCCCCCCCCTCCCCTCCCGACATGGGAAACATGTATTATACATGTATACTTACAATATGTACACAGGTACCACGTCCGACCCAAGGGTTTGTGTGGTGAACTGATGGCTGTTGGGGGAAGTGTGTACCTGTAGGACCTAGTGTAGGTACATATAGTTGTTTAGGATCATATGCTGTTTTTGTGCAGCAGTCCTAACATTTACAATTATGCCAACAAAAAATAATAATAAAAAAATAACTTAATAATACTAAATAATGAAACTCTTGCGTCGGGTGATAATCAAATGATTTAATTTTGTCCTACACCGATGTGTGTATTACACTGCATACTCAGTGCTTTCCGAGTAAGGTTAAGACATCTGCATTCGTAAGCAGGACGTCGTGGGTTCGAATCCCGCCCGAGTCGCCTGTGAAGATTTTTCACAGACACTCGGAAAGCACTGAGTATTTTTGTAGTCATGTAATGACCAATGTTGTACTTTCTCTTTTAAGCTGAATAACTTTGTGTTGGTCTGTTTTCAGTACAAGTTCAGGAGGCGGAGATTTTACCTATCATTCCATGCCAGCCCGGTGATAAAGTCCCCGATAACCTGACAAGACTGATGCTGGAGGCTGTACTCCATTATAGTGTCTCTCAGGTACAATGTAGCTACTACCTAAAACCCTTCCACATAAAAAAAAAACATGATCAAATTACTTATGATTCATTTATATTGAGTATAGCATTACTCTGTGTACTTTGAAGGCAAGCAGATTTATACATATGCTTTGATGCGGTGAAATAAAAAAAGAATGAAATAAAGACAGTGTCTACTTTTGTTAGGTATAATGTATGCAAATGCATGCATGCATGTATGTATGTATGTACATATACATGTACATGCATGCATGCATGTACATGTATATGTACATACAAACAATATATGACATAAAACACAATAAAGGGGGCCACTTTCCTACCGTCACGTTAGCAGTTTTTCTAATGGTTGTAATTTTTTTTTAAATATCTGAAACTACCCAAAAAGACTTTCAACATTTGAATAGACATGCATGCTTACATGTATCTAAAGATAATTTGAGTTGATTATTATTATTTTTTTTTTAATTACCCTAAAATTTCCATCAACAAATGGACGGAAAAGTGAGGTAACTTTTTCCGTCCAATTTTTATGGAAATTTGAGGGTGAAAAAATAAATAAAAAATAAAAAAATAAAATAAATCAACTCAAATTAGTTCTAGTATAAGCCTGCATGTCCATTCACATGTTGAAACACTTTTTGGTCGATTTCAGGTACTTAAAAATAAATAACAACCATTGGAAAAACTGCTAACGTGATGGATGCAAAGTGGCCCCCTTTATTGTGTTTTATGTCATATGCATTGTGTCATTACAGAGAAAGTAGTAAAAATGTATTCTGATTGTTCAAATTCACAATGTTGAGTTTCAGTCTTCAGATGCCAGAAATTCATTTTTTGATGTTATTAGACTCATTTTTTTGATTTTATTAGACTCATTTTTTAATTTTATTAGACTCATTTTTTTGATGTTATTAGACTCATTTTTTTGATGTTATTAGACTCATTTTTTTGATGTTATTTAGACTCATTTTTGCTAAAACTGTAGCACCTGAGACAGAAATATATTTCAAGGGATGTCTGATACGTTTGCCATCATCAGCGTTACATCAAGTGTAATTTCGATGTAAAGATGTGATCGTTCATGGGTTTTGTTCGAGATTACATGAAAGTCACATGCAAATGTGACCGGATCTTAACCCTAACCACCTCAAACCATTCAAACCCCACCAGCTGGGTGTGTTGTATATTTATGGACTCGGTACACACAGGGATATTTTGCACGGGGCTGGGTGTCCCAATTCCAGCTAAGACCTACAGTTGGGTGGTGTTGGATTCTGACGGATTCAGGAAGGTTCTTAGCCAAAATAGCTAGGGGGTTAGGGTTAATAAATTAGTCCTGAAGGAAATGTTTTCACTCTTTGAATATTGTTCCATTTGAGGATAACAAGCCCATTATCATCATTACTTTTCCAACAAACTTATTTCAATATCTTGTGAATTAAGACTTCTTTGGGGTGAAATAAAGTGATAGTTTCTATTGATTCGCATTGTGTGAAGTCATGATCGAGACCCTGCAACACAAACACACAGGCATGATATTCTTTCTACTTTTGTAGGAAATCCTACCTTTTGATTTTGAAAATCCTACCATGAAACCGGGTTCCGACTAACTTCAGACCATGGAATCTTTCCTTGTGTATCATTTTATTGTAAATACCAAGATAAAAAAACAGTTTCCTTGCTATACATGGCTATAGAGGTAAACCGCTATATGCTAGTATATGCCTAATGTTAATGGCAAACATTTTTTCCTACCTTTTCATATTCTCACAATATCATCCCTGACATATCTTTGACTACTCCAGACTCATTATGTAAGATTGGGTCACAGATATGTCACGAGGGCTTTATTCTCAGGCTATGTTTCAGAATTATGCTGAAATTGATAAGTGTTACAGACGGGGGGGAAAAAAACTGTAAACCTTACTGTAAATATGACCAAAAGAGATCAGTGCGCATGGTATGACTGCAAAGCAGTTTTCATCTTGTTATTTTCCATCGCTCCAAGCTTCTAATCTGATTTGATTCCTTACTTCCATTCCTCAGCTCTTGAAGGTACACTGGAGGGACCAGCGGAGACATGAGGACGGTTTCATCTTCCTCCTAGATAACTTCCGCCAGTATTATCTGCCTCATATCTTCCCTGGCTTCTCCTTCGATACCAGCCTCTATCAACCAAATCTAGGTAAGGCCTAAAGTCAATTGTAATGTGCATTGAAGGTGAGTTCTTGTTTGTCGACTGTTCTCCAGTTATTTATGTGAGTTTGAAATGGAAATGTATGTTAATTCAACCCTTGTATAGGTTTAACAATCAAAGACACTCAAAATTTGTATGTCACTCCCAACCCATTGACTTTGTGCAGTGCACTCAAATAAATGCAAGGACATAGGTGCCTCTGGTAGGAGGTCAAACCAAAACCACTCAAGTGTATATGCAGTACATACACACAGCTCTGTGTGACTCTGCATATAACTTAAGTAGGACATACACAAGTGTGTTTGACTTTGCCACTAACTCCAGCACAAAAATACACATGTGTGAACAATTGGCAATGCAACCAAAAATACTCAAGTGACTGTCTGTGGGTGCGGTGCTTACTGGGCCAAATTTCAGCCTGGGCATAGGAGGGTTAATGTGAATTGTGTGGGTGCCATGGCCAGGCGGTCTAGTGCATTTGACTTGTGTGTTCTGATGGCTGAGTTGTCATAATGTGGGTTCGAATCCTGGCCATGACTGAGGAGCTTGTGTCCTATTTGCTTCTCCCAACCCAGGAGAGTTGGGGAAAGTAAACCTGACAATTGACTAGCATCCCATCCAGGGGGGAATAGAAATATCCTCAGTCGTTTTATGCCGACAAAACCTGAGATGAAGACCAACCTGATGAACTCATGCATAAATTCTACAGGAACTTTACAAGAAGCCCAGTGTACTCAACGTACTATTTTAACCATCCTACAATAGCTGCACTTTAGTGGCAAGTAGCTATAGAGGTCAAAATCAGTCAACTGGCCGTTTTGACTGTTGACCCAAATGTGCACACGGGGGCATTTTTTGACTGGTTTTTACCGTCATTTTGACCACCCTGAACAATACCAGACAATGCTTTTACCAGTCAAAAACGGTCAACTCATTTTGACCTGTAAATGTACTTAGTACACGTAAGGTTTGACTTTTAACTCTTTGATGCACAGATTAATTCTATTAATTCTATTATTTTAACGTATTTTTGGCGGTCGCTAGCGACCGTCGTGTGCGTCAAAGGGTTAATTGCACTAGATATACCTTGGCAAGTATATCAACATTTTGACTGATTTTGACCCTTGCAGTCACAGAAGGGTTAAAGAAGAAATTTCTTTTATATCATAGTGTCTCTTGGTTCACCTCGTTTTCCCTGCAGAGATTCCAAGCACAAGGAATGTCCCAGGCTCTCTGCTAAGCACCACGTTTGGCAACTACGACCCCATGCTGCTGTGTAGAGTCAGCGTGGTGCAGTGGGTGGTGTCATTCATTGCTGTCAAGAAGACAGACAGTAACACTATCAGGTAGGCACTGGACAGACAGATAGATACACCGACCGACTGGCAAACATCCATGGACTGACAAACAGACATCTAGATGAACACATAGATGAACACATAGCTGGACAGTTCTGACCTCATGCTGCTAGAGTCAATGGGGGTACAGTGGGTGGATGTCCTTCATTAGTGGTGTGTACAGTGCTCAAGGAACTTTGTTGATAAACATGTCACTGTATGGCAAGAAATCTAATCAATTGTTTATTATCCCGACTCAAGAATTCCATAAATCAGTTAACTTTGCTAAGTTATGAGACTGTCGCTCTTGAAAAGTTGAATACTTTCCCCCTTGGAATGAATAACTAGAAACATGGCACTCTATGTACAAGATTCAATCAGTTTAACCCTCCTACCTTAGCTGAACTTTAGTGACAAGTAGCTACAGAGGTCAAAATCAGTCAACTGGCTGTTTTGACTGTTGACCCAAATGTGCACACAGGGGCATTTTTTGACTGGTTTTTACTGTCATTTTGACCACCCTGAACAATACCAGACAATGCTTTTACCAGTCAAAAACGGTCGACTCATTTTGACCTGTAAATGTACTTACTACATGTTAGGTTTGACATGTAAGGCAAGCATATCAACATTTTGACTGATTTTGACCCTCGCAGTCATAGGAGGATTAATGGACATACAGACAGGTATGGAGAACAGCAGGCAGGCAGTCAGATTGGTGGTCTGCAGACCAGACAGAATGATTGATAAATGAACAAACTGATTTTAAAATGTAAATCAAAAATCCTTTCTGAGAATTTTACCAAAGAGATTTTTCATTCACCGCGTGAAAGAATTTCAACAATGTTTTCGTCTGAAACTTTACAGCGCCTTGGCCGAAGAGAGACAGGAGAACCTGAAAGACTCCTTGGAACGGAAGCTGGATGCCGCCCTCATCAAGGACGGCGAGATCCTGACCACCAGCCCAAGCACTACCCTGAACAACAAGGACCAAAACTCGCTCCTCGGGGGAGGCGGGGTCGTGGGTCTGGTCCCACCCACCGTGATGTCACCGGAGGAGGAGGAGCTTCAGGAGATATCCAGACAGATAGTTCAGAAGGTCTTCTACTCGTCACGGGGGAACATCAACTTTGTCCATGAGGTTCTGAGACAGGTGAGAGGGTTTGTGCAGCCTGCAGGTCAAAATACAAAGATGCACTCACAAGTTGAATTTGTTTGTGTGGCATATCATGCTGAAGGGAGTCAAAATTTTTAATTATGTTTGCGAGTTTCTTTTGAATAATGCCTGGTACACTGACTTAGCAAGTGCATATCTAAATTTGACTATCGCAGACACTGTTAGGGCACACTCTTGCTTTATAGTGATTTCCAGCTTGGGGAAAGTCTGGTTCCGTTGTGCAATACACCAGCAAACCAATAGGGTTATTCCTTTCCAAGCCAACTGTTACCATGTTGGTGTTAATGTTCGTGAGCTGTCTCTTTGTATAATCAGTTTTTATATTCAACTTCTCATAGATCTGTAGTACAATGTAATTTTGAGACACAAATATATTTCCGTTGGTTTTGTACATGCAAATGTACATTGCTTTTAATTTTCATTGTACTGCACATGTTTGTACATGTAGTGGGGACCCTCACTCGACACGCTTACATTTTGAGGGCCTCTACCACTTTATCCTCATTTATTGCTTTTCAATAATTTGACCATTCATTTATGCATAATGTTGAGATAAAGTGAAATATAGATACAGTTGAATTGAATTGAAAGGTAGGTTTCTAGATTACTTCCTTGTAATATAATGACACTTCATCAGTTGTGAAAGCAATGGTGTATATCCACAGTCATTGTCCTCCTAGTTTCAGTTGTTATAATTGATACAATATGATGGGCTGGGAACTGCTTATGTATTATGGTCACTGTTTGCAATAGAAGTTATTTATTTCTGCAATAATTTACATTCACTTCAGAATCAACATGGAAACCTATGACCCTGTTTGATGTGCTTACTTTAACCCCTTGTGTACGGTATTATTTTTACTGAGTGAAGGTGGTTGCGGCCGACCAAGAAACATCTGTGGGGCCGGGGAGCGCCCGGTCAAACCCAGCCGTGGTCATGTGCACAACTCCACTGTTCAGCCAAGCGTATAGACTGAACAATAAGAGGGCAAGCTAAGCCGGGCATACCCTATTCATCGCACATGCAGTCCCCACATAGCGTAATTGAAAGGCCGGTGTTCAGAAATCTTATGAAAAGGCTGTATTCAGAATGCTCTCGAAAGCCCAATCTATTATATAACACTCCCATTCAAGAACAATATGGTTCACCAAACTATCAGCCTTCTTGAAGATTTCTATTCAAGGCGAATTCTCAGCAAATGCAGCTGGAAAACCAATTAATTCACCGGCCGCGGCTGTAGCCGTCAACCGTACGCAAGGGGTTAAGGGACAATATTGTCACGATCAACAGGGCATGGAATCAGGGTGCTCGTTTTAGATTAACTTAGTGACTGAAAATAATACCCCCACATGATAAGGTCATATTACCGTTGCTGCTGCATGAGCCAGTAATTTTCAGTGGACTGTGTTCATCTTAAACTAGGACACCGATTACATTGCCCTGTTGAAAGTCTGCTCTGATTGTGACGATAATGTCACTTTTACTTCACAATCAATACAGATATTAATCCCTGCAGTACTGCCTTGAGTATCCTTGAGTATCCTTGAGTATCCTTGAGTATCCTTGAGTATCCTTGAGTATCCTTGAGTATCCTTGAGTATCCTTGAGTATCCTTGAGTATCCTTGAGTATCCTTGAGTATCCTTGAGTATCCTTGAGTATCCTTGAGTATCCTTGAGTATCCCTGCAGTACTGCCATGTCCAATGGAAAGATATCCCCCTCTGGTTAAAGTGGCTTTAAGCTTATATATACTAAATGGTATAAATGATCACAATAAACTGAAAGGTTTGCGGTGACATGTGATGAGTGAATCTCTCTTTTGAGTATGTGTGGTTCCGAAGGAACCGGTTGACTCAATCACAGTTTTACATGAAACTTAAATGGTGTAAAAGTTGACGATGGTATCAAACAACCCCAGAAATATTTCTATTTCAGGTTTTATGGTTTTAGTACAATTACTCAAATTTTTGTTCAAATACATTTTTTCCGCTGGATATTTACATGTAAATGCATTCTGGACTATTTTCTGGCTAAATCTGAATGCATTTAATGCTATTCTCTTGGTTAATGACACAATGAAATAAGCTGAAACTTACACAGGTTGGTTTATATACATATCTGATCTTATAACGTCCAGTTGTAACCTTCAGTTCCTTTCAGAACTAATCACTACTCAAGTGAGAATTCACATGGTGTCACTGCAAACAGTCTTTACTTATCCTTTTCACCATGCAAAGCTACATATATTACATACATATCTCTTGATTCTTATAAAGTATAGATGCATTTACTTACATTTTTCCAAAAGTCTGTACTGGAATTAAAGGACTGTCTCCTTTGTTTCAATTTTCAAGTCTGATTCTTTTGTTAATATATAAAGGTTTGCTGGCTTAAAACGCCAAACATTACATATCTTCACAATGTTTGCTGGGATTGTCATTACCAGAAATCTGAACATGTTATGTCTTCAAATCAAGTAATTTATATGTATGAATCACAATTTTTTTTCCAAAAGTCTGTATTGGAATTAAAGGACTGTCTCCTTTGTTTCAATTTTCAAGTCTGATTCTTTTGTTAATATATAAAGGTTTGCTGGCTTAAAACGCCAAACATATATTACATATCTTCACAATGTTTGCTGGGATTGTCATTACCAGAAATCTGAACATGTTATGTCTTCCAATCAAGTAATTTATATGTATGAATCACAAAAAATGGGCTGCTTCGAAAAGTCCTTGATAAAAACCTGGAAGATGTACCAAACTGGCATACAGCCATTTTGAAAATGCATTCCTTTGCTTTTTCTGTGAAGAGAAAGATGATCAAATCAAAGATGATCAATTCAAAGATGATCAAATCAAAGATTATCAAATCAAAGATGATCAAATCAAAGATGATCAAATCAAAGATGATCAAATCAAAGATGATCAAATCAAAGATTATCAAATCAAAGATTATCAAATCAAAGCTTATCAGAAGTGGAATTCCAAATGACATTGAGATGAGTCCATATTTCTACAATCCATCAATTGTATGATCCATAGATCATTTTAAAAATGGAAAGAAAAGCAGATGACAAGAAGCCAAGCCCAGTGTCAACAAGAAAAGTTAAACACCCATTCTCTCTCATAGCCAAGCGGTCTCCTTTTTCCCATTTCATCAAGTTTAAGGATTGATTTAATTTTGCCCTACACCGACGTGTGTATAGCACTGTATACTCAGTGCTTTCTGAGTGTCTGTGGAAAAACTTCACAGGCGACTCAGGCGGGATTCAAACCCACGACCTCCTGCTTACTAGTGCAGATGTCTTAACCTCTTCACCACCGAGCTTGCCTGATGTCGATTGGCCGGCTAGAATCCCATATAGCAGCGGGTGCCGCGATATTTATCTGTTTTTCCACAGACACTCGAAAAGCACTGAGTATGCAGTGCTATACACACATCAGTGTAGGGCAAAATTAAATCAATTGTTTATCACCCGACGCAAGAATTTCATCAAACTATAAGTTTAAGGATGTCCTCTTGTTGTGTCTTTCAGGGATTCCTGCTACCCATGTCAGAAGCAGGGGCAGTCAAAAGAGCTCTGAGGATATACAATGACTGGATACAGGTAAACTGATCGCTGATCATATCTCAGCATGTATGGTGCCCTGACTGCGTATCTAAAATTGTTGTTCACATATGAAAGGCACCAATCTGTTTTGGATCTGAGCCTCATTATGATGTCCATAGGCATTACACATGTATGTGTTTGAAAAAAATCGACATGTTCACTCCATGATAATAAGTTGATGTGTAAGGGGGGTGGGGAAGGGGGGTTGTCATAGTTTTGTATGCTTTTCATCTGACAGTTCCAACAAATTTATATTTTCAACATTTTGGGGGCATATACTTGTTGGCTTGTGATGGTAGCCTACTATTGGTAAGCACTTTTATCTACTTTTTTCTGTTTAATTTTATAATTTTTTTAAGCAAAATTACATATGAGGTGAGATTATAGCATTGCCCCAGAATAGCCATTTCTGTCGATCAAATCATTTGAGCATTGTAACATTCCGTCATTCTCACATCATCATCATAATTCATGTTGAAAAAAGAACCAAAAGGTTGACTAAAACAGTTGAAAGCAAATAACCAGCCAAATCTGTGAAACTACGAGGCTACATCGCTTTTAACATGTTGAGAAGTGCCAAATTACAAATGGTTTCTTAAGTGAAAAAATCCAGTGAAATGATGCGAGAAATAATTTTTTCTAAACAGAATTTGCTGTTGCAAACTGCTTACTGACCTAAAGGACCTGTAGTATAAGTGCAAAATAAATGTTCTTGGCCTTATGTTTTGAACCTAGCAGGTTCTTTCTCAAAGCCAAAGTGAGACAGAATATTAACCCTTTCACTAAAATTGGCGACTTTAGTCGACAATGCACAATCCTTTCAATGGCCATTTGTGCTATGGAACGCCATACACTTATGTACAAAATGCTCTCTGTGTTTGTGAAACAAAGTCAGAGGAAGTAAAATAAATAACCCGATCATTTTATATGCAATGCCAATGATTTTGGTATCATATGAAAGGGAATTTCGTAAGCATCAATCATTTCATTGAATATATCTTTCTCCAACAAAGTCTTCATGATGAAAAACGAGTTTAGAAAAAGTGCCTGTAAATGGATGCATACTGTTGTGCAATAATGTGTGAATTCATGCATGACTGGTCAAACAATTTGGTAACCAGTGGGACATCCTGTTGAAACAAATCGGTAATGAAAGGGGTAAACAACATATACATACAGAGTAAGAAGTTTCGATCCCAGGACCAGCACATGACTCTGCATTTTATATCTTCTTTTGTGTTCATTTCACGCCTGACTAACTTCTTCTTACTCTTATGTATACATATGCAT
The DNA here is from genome assembly GCA_029582265.1 of Zoroaster sp. YZ-2022. Taxonomy (NCBI): domain Eukaryota; kingdom Metazoa; phylum Echinodermata; class Asteroidea; order Forcipulatida; family Zoroasteridae; genus Zoroaster; species Zoroaster sp. YZ-2022. The sequence continues at coordinate 8,856,394 of CM055821.1, read as the reverse complement.
ACATTGTATGTTGTTTGATATCACTGGTCAACAATTTTTTTAAAGTTGTCTGCTTCGGAGATAAAATGTGCTATTTATTATGGATTTTGATGTGCTGAATTCAAATATGACAATTAAAATTGCTGATTGGCTACTGTTTCCAAGATATTTAAGTTTACATTTTATGTACTATGTATATGGTGTACATAGCAGATTTTTAATCATGAATTGTAAACCTAGGTCTTTTCATGTGTTTATGGTTGTTTCACTTGATATTATGTCACCTGCCCTGTTTATGTAACACTTACTATGTATCAGTTCATAGTTCAGTCCTTATTCAGTGTCTAATCTGCGCTTCTTGGCTTGTCTCTTGTAGTCATTAAACGGTACCATATCTTGAAAACTAGAGCCAGTCAACAATTTTAAGCATCATTTCCATTCTCAGTGACCCATAATTAGTCAAGTTTGACTTTATTTGTTTCGGAAGCATTTTGGCTGTAGACCAGTGTACTCTGTCTCACTTTGCCGTTGAGAAAGAACCTGCTAGGTTTGAAACATGAGGCCAGTGACATTTATTTTGCAAATATTTTTTTTTCTTTTAATAATTGTTGTTTTGTACAATTTATTTCCATGTTTTGGGTATGTGTGCACACAATAGTACATTACAAATGGAATATTTGTTGTTTTTGCCCTCTGAAAATAATAACAAATTATTCATGAAATAAGCTGAAACTTTCACAGGTTGGTTTTTATACACTTCTCTTGATTCTTACATTTGAATAAAGTGTATACTTGATTAACAAGGGAAGGAACAACATTACTCCAGATTATCAAAACGATGAATTATTATCTTAAAACTTACTTTGTGTTAAGTTTGTAGACATATCACTCATTCTGATCAATTATATTGTCACATAATCCTAACAATTACTACTTAAGGAGCTGCATCTCCAAACATCTTCATTCTCCTGACGATGATTAGAGCACACACGAATCGAAACGTAGAGAAGATCCTATGAAGTCCCCATGGTTCTCTCTGAACCACATTCTCACTTAGTGATAGTTAAGAAACGAGTTGCCCGATATTGGTTCTCCCCTGAACCACAATCTCGCTTAGCGATAGTCGAGATACGAGTTGTGCGATAAGGTTCTTTTCAGAACCTGTTACCTCACTTAGCGATAGTTGAGATAAACACATGGTGTTACCACAAACCGAAACGATATCAATACTCCAACCATGCAAGGCCTTAAATCTTATGTCATGAATGGAACATAACCTTAACGGGTTTGTTTTGGGCTGATCTATTCCCATCCACTATACCCACCCCATCTCCCATCATCCATTTCACATTACCACATCCTTCAGGCGCAGCTGACCAGTACCAAGCCAATATTCATGGAGGAACCATCATCACTCAGGGCAACCGTTGTCACGACACCCCCATTCCATGATGCCAATGAGTCCCAGGGAGTCAATGAGGTGGACAGTCCACCCTATGAACATATCCGATCATTTGATGACCACATCACCCAGGTAGGTCATTTCCAAGAGGATCATTTCAATAGAGCCCTGTTACATACCGGTATTACATTTGGATTGTCCGTCAGAACACCAGGGTGACTGTACTGCAGGCAGTATGTTTGAATTTCTTAGTCTACTTCATTAAAAATGATCAATTAATAAAATCATCACATTAAGGGGGCAAGCATTTTTTTGTCACATACCAGTGCATAGTTGCCAAATATTACAAATTTTTAGTAATTATTACGATTTTTTCCATAAATTATGAAAGTACGAATTGCACTTTAAAAATTATGAATTTAAAGTTTTTTGCCCAGCGAAAAAAAAAGCCCTTGATAAAGTAACATTTTATGAGCATTCGGATAAAATCACGTATAACGATCGTAAAAATCAGAATCGGTACCCATACCGAATATTTTCGTATGTGTAGTGTGCTATAATAAATAAGTTCTGAATTACCAAAAAGTATTATGGATGTCAGTCAGCGTAGTATCGATACCTTGTTTGTCAGGATACCAATTTGTGCGATGTAGTAATGGGTAATAAACAGGAACCAGCGAAGAGCCTACGGTTTCATCATGGCGCCCGCCACTGTGTAAACGTGCAATCGGAAGTGAGAAAAGTTTAATTACTAATTGGAATTTTGAAATGTTGGCAGCTATGCAGGTGAAACATTGAGACATTTATTAGCCCCTCCTACAATCAGTGTAGTTTTTGAAACAACCCATTCAGGCCACTCCAAGCCATTAGCTGTTGCCAGTGGCCTCCTATGGTTACCCTTCTGTGTTCTGTCACACCACTGAGATTGCAGGGTAAAGTGGTCTCCCATTGATACATTGCAGGCCATACTAATATGTTCAAACATTTACAGTGGCCTTGGGTGGCACACAGTTGATTTTGTAAGATTACTTGGAAAGGACAGCAGGCTTGTACATGTATGTACTGAAGGTTGCTGAAGAACAGAATTTAGTGGATCGGAGTGGCCTCCATGTGTAGGAGGGTTAGTGTTGTCTTTTGCCCCTAAAAGCTCTAATACGATTGGACATCATTTTGCAATCTAAGTCATGCCATCATTTCAGATAACTCAGTCATTTGTTTTACTACTGTCACTTTTTTCTTAACATTTTATTCGGTTGAGCAAAAAAATTGACTTGTGCCAAAAAAGACTATGTGATTGGATTCTATGTAAGGATTGCTGTACCAGCGTTTTAACATATGAACTAACCAGATCTATTTTTAACTATATCTTATTTGTTTATTATTATTTCTTTTAAGCAGAGCTAGTCGACCAATTTTTGTTACTTTTTATTTATTTGAAGACAAGTGCAAGTTGTATTTATTCTTTTCAGCCTTCACAAATTCTGAAAGTGTTACTTCAGGGTAGTTTTCACTGCTCGTTATTTGTAAGAGGAAAAAATTGCGTATTTGATATTGTTAAATCAAAATCATTCATAGTAGCATATTCTGATCACAAATTACATCAACTAGCCAAAATATTTGACAAATATGTGACGTGTTCTCCTGAAATCAGACACTTTTGGGCAGGTTATCAAAATTGAGTTAGTTATTGATTATGAAAGTAGAGATCCTCAGCTTTACAATGATACTTTTTTTTTTTTTAACTGGACTCCCCAAAGCGGAGTTACGTAATTTTTAGGTTTGTCTTTACGAAAATTACAAACGGAGATAATCGACTTTAAAGTTACAAGTTTCATTTGGTATTTAACTAATTTGGTAATTAATTAATTTTAAGTAATTAACTTCTTACAAAGATACTTCTGTTCTGTTATAAACATTATAAATATTGATAATTTACAAGAAACTCAAATTCCACAAAAAACACCCCCAGGCATATTTTTGCCCGTTTCTCAGTTCCGAGCTCTGCCCAAAAGTGTCTGATTTCGGGAGAACACGTCACATATATTCATTATTGTAAAATTGCAAATTGTGTTTCTCCCTCTCCTATAAAGCCCAGTGAGTGTCAACAACCCTTGGTCACATCTCCCACCACTTTGAAGTCTCAGGGCAGCAGTACGTATCTCGGCGCCATCAATGAGGCCATCAAGGAAGGGCTTAAGAATTGCAACGTGGAGGCTGGACTGCAGGCCACCGTGCAGGTGTTCATCACCAACTCGGCCAATGTCTTACTTCTTGAGCCGGCGCCTAACAGCCCACCGCAGGCCATCAAGGACCAGGTTAGGTTGATTGTGCTTGTCTGCATCGATGCTTTTCTGCTAAGCAAAAGTAATTGCTTAGCTTGATAGTAATTGCTTAGCAAAAGTAATTGTCTAGCAAAGTTCTCTACTTAGTAGCTCTGTGCATGGAGGTTGTCATTCCAGGGAATGATTTCGTTCGAAAATTTTGCATAACAAAACCGCGATGCAAAAAAAATGAATTTGCAGAGCAACATTTTTTTTTTTGTATAGCAATCTGTGAATTTTGTATAGCAAAAAAGCGGTCGGAAATGTAAATGTTATTTCGGGAAAGGTTTGTGAATATGATTTCAAAAATGTTTGTTATTCAACCACAACAGTGAAACAATCTGTCGCAATTTGTGTCGCAAAATCTGTTATGTGTTGTTTGAAATTCCGTCGCAGATTGTCCAAATTACGTCGCATTTTACGATGTGATACAGGAGAAATCGTTCAGTGCATTCATAACACACTGATCATGATTTGGCGATGGTATCTGTCTACCTTTATCAATGCTGAAAACTCAGTCAGGCATCTAGTCTTGGATCAAGACGTTTATTAGATACTGTTCTCAATGCATACATGGATTGTGCGTATGCTTGATGTGATTACATTGCTTCAAGCTTGAATCAAGACTAGCAAGCTATATGCATAACCAGGGTAGTGGTTTTACCTCATTGGTCAATCTGCACCTGCATTGTCACCTATGTCCACATGAATAAATTCCTTTGTTGTTTTCAATCCTGCTCTGCCGTATATGTCATTCAAATGTTACGATGAATTGTGGCTTGATGCCTCAAAAATTGGTAAGATCTGAAGATGAAACAATATCCTTAACCCCTTGCATACGGTTGACGGCTAAAACCGCGGCCGGTGAATTAATTGATTTTCCAGCTGCATTTGCTGAGAATTCGCCTTGAATAGAAAGCTGATAGTTTGGTGAACCATATTGTTCTTGAATGGGAGTGTTATATAATAGATAGGGCTTTCGAGAGCATTCTGAATACAGCCTTTTCATGAGATTTCTGAACACTGGCCTTTCAATTACGCTATGTGGGGACTTCATGGGCGCTTATTGTTCGGTCTATACGCTTGGCTGAACAGCGGAGTGGTGCACATGTCCACGGCCGGGTTTGACCCGGCGCTCCCCGGCCCCACAGATGTTTCTTGGTTGGCCGCAACCACCTTCACTCGGTAAAAATAATACCGTACGCAGTATTGTCACGATCAACAGGACATGGAATTGGAGTGCTTGTGTTAGATTAACTCAGTGACTGAAAATAATTCCCCACATAAGGTCATATTACCGTTGCTGCATACATGAGCCAGTAATTTTTAGTCACTGACAATCATTTCAGACAATATTACATCTTTAAGCATGATATTTTCCTAATTCAAATTAGGACCCAAATTGACATATGACATTTTACCTTTCATTGTATGTGAAACAGGTTGAGATTTGCAAGCGTGTGTTGAAGCTGTACCGCCACATTGTAATGAATGTCAGCATGGAGATGAGAACATGGGAGCAACTCTTGATGGTGTTACTACGTGTAACCGAGGGTGTCCTAGGTGGGGCTCCCTCTAGGTCCAGACTCAATCTTGGCCAGCAGCTGGCGCAGATCTTGTTCCAGGTTTGTCAGAATGAATGTTGGCATGCTTTTGTTGTGGAAGGTGATACCCTGATGGTTTTAATCATTTTCATATAGTGAACAAATTGGTGGTCGATTACATCTCGGCTTTTGAAGCCCCCGAGTCGAGACCACATGACCCACCGACAGCAAAAAGTGTAACCCCACACTGATTGCCACACGGAGACAATGTGGACATAGCAAAGGTTACATACATTGTTTGCGCTTCTCTGAAGAACAGAATAAGTGCAGACAAGTTTTTTAATTTTTACTATTTGTGACCCGCTCTGTGAAAATGGGTCACAAGTCGCAAATTTGAAAAATTGAGATTTCTATGTGGCTTTAATATTTCATTGATTGAAATTGACGTCAATTTCAATCAATAAAATATTAAAATCAATGATTTTTTGTGTGAGTAGGTTGTTTCATTTCTGTCATTTGTTTTCCTTTCGAACCCTTGTTTTCCGTAGAATTCAATTGTGTTAATTATGCATATTATTGATTATTAAAAGTAGCATATCTCCATAATGCAATAACGTCACGCACCTCTAACATATACCAAATTAAAGCTGACGATGTACTCTTTCCAGCCACATAGAAATCTCAATTTTTCAAATTTACGACTTGTGACTCATTTTCACAGATCGGGTCACATTTGGTCAACCATACTGTTAATCAGTAAGTTTTTCTATGTGATTTTTTTTTGGGGTGTCTTTGATGTTTTTCTTACTGAAAATTGAATAATAAGTTCACTCAAAACTTGATTTGTTTGTTGTTAAAAAACAACATTTTCTTTGGTAATTCTTTGAAGGGGAAAATTATTTAAATACTAGCATGGAACACCTACTTAATTTTTAAAGTAATGCACAGCTATTATTTTTTACATTTTTATGTATTGAAAAAAAAAAAATCAAATGTTATTTAACTATTTGTATATTTCTTTCAGACTCTGATTGTTTCCTGGATCAAGGCCAATCTTAAGATGCGTGTTTCCAAAGAGCTCTGGGATAGGTTTCTTGATGTCATGTCATCGTTGACACACTGGGCAGAGTTGATCACTGAGTGGTCGGTAAGTTAGCCCATTGTCTTCACTTTTCAGAACTGTCCTGGGGCCGAGTTTCTGTAGGGCTGTTTACTGTCTAGCAAAGATATTTGGGATGTTTTTACTATGTACTAGCCAAAGTTTCATATTACCTTGGTGCTGTTTTGGCAAGTAGTTTTAAGTAGCAAGTAGTTTTAACTTGCTTACCACATATATTGACTAAGCATACCAAATTTCTGGTAAGAAAAATTATAAAAACGGTTCTCTTTCTCAAGACGCCTTTTCTGCCTGCTGAAAGTGCACGCAACAAATTGGTACATGTTAAAGTCAGAAAGTGAGTATAGCATTGTATTTTTTAAACTGAATAATGAAAGTAAATTTTTTCATTTATGAAAATAAAATTAACCGTTCCAAATACTCTTCATGCTTGTCATTTAAAATAAATCTTAATTTGTTGACATATCACATTCTGCAAACAGTGAAATGTAGATTGATTGCTTTATTGAAAACATTTTTTTTCTTTAAATTTTTTAATCAGAAAACCATGGAGACGCTGACCAGAGTTCTTTCCAAACGTGTCTACAACGTGGACCTGAGCAACCTACCCCTGGACAAGCTCCAGGATAACCGCAACAAGCGCCTCCGGGGACCCCGCGCCCCCCAGGCGGACAAGGACAGCCGCAAGCACGACCGGACGTTCTCACGCGGCTGGAGCCGCTGCGACTCCAGCTCGCCCAAGAGCTCGGACGAGATCAATGGGAAGATGAGGGAGAGAATCAGCACGGTCGGGAGCCGGGACGACCTGGACCGGCTGAGATATAATAAGTCCTTCATGAGGGATGTGACGTCCAAAGAAGAGGCAACCAACGTTCTTGCCAGTCTTAATAAATGTGAGTAGGGCCTAGAGTGGCAAGCAACTATTAAAATGAACACTTTCGCACTAAAATGTGCCACCTTGTTGATGGGGCAATACTTGCGAAATGCACAGGCGCCAAGGCACATGTATATGAGCGACGATTGGACTATATGGGGTATTCAGAAGCATGGACATTGTACATAAAGTTTTTAATCGTGGGGTCCAGGGTTGTGATTTGACAAAAGTAAAAAAAATCCTGAAAAATGGGTAGTGGGCTTTGGTCTAAAGGACAAAGTCCCCTGAACCTCCTGGATGTTTCATTTTGGAGGATTTACAGACTCTCCGCATCCCCACAAACAAAGAAACTAGAGGTTTGGACACAATACAGGCTACTTCTCTTCTTTCAAGAATATTTTGAGGCACAGGGAGATTTGTAAAAAAAATCCTGAAATCGGGAAAAATACTGAGAAATCACAGGCCAGGGGGTCTCAGCAAAGCATGTTCTTCTGAAAAATAATTTGCACCATGTAAAAGATAGTACGTGTTATCGTGATTGAAAATCAGTGCAAAACCTTTTGCCTGTGTATTTGTTATTAATTTTTGTTTTTATGCATTTTTGTTGGGGGAAAAAAGAGGAATTTGTATTGGGTTTTAAGCATTTTTGTTGGGGGAAAAAAGACATTTTTTATTTGATTGTATGCATTTTTTGTTTGAATGTTATGAATTATTGTTAGATTTTTTTGCATTTTTGTTAGGAAAAAAGGAATTTGTATTGGGTTCTATGTATTTTTGTTGGGAAAATGATCGAGTTGTAATTGATTGATTGTCCTACAGTACCTCTTAGCACCTCTCAGCCATCCCTTCACCATCAGCAGCCTCTACAAGTCAGCCCTTCCATGGATAATATGCTCGGTAGCTTAGTCAGGAGTAGCAGTGAGGGCAAACTGAGCGAGGGAGTCCACAGATTTAAAGGTACTGTTAATTTACTCAGTCACCAACAAGTTTCAAGCCGGCCAATCGTCATCGGGCAAGCTCGGTGGTCGAGAGGTTAAGACGTCTGTACTAGTAAACAGGAGGTCGTGGGTTCGAATTCGAATCACCAGCCTGGCTTGCCGGTAATATATTAATATATTGCACCAAGGGCGGATCCAGCAGGAGAAATGGAAATAAATTGGTGGTCGATTACATCTCGGCTTTTGAAGCCCCCGAGTCGAGAGCACATGACCCACCTACAGCAAAAAGTGTAACCCCACAACGATTGCCACACGGAGACAATGTGGACATAGCAAAGGTTACATACATTGTTCAGGGTGAATATTTCTGAGTTCTGTGAAGAACAATATAAATTTAGACAGTTTTTTTGGCTCTCAAAAAACATTTTGCAAAGCTCCTACCCCCCCCCCCCCTTATTACTGCATCATAGAATACTTTGTTCACATGTTCACATTGTGTCAGCCTAGAATAGTTGCAACTTCAATGCCTGGTGAAATATCTATCATGCTGGTGAGTTTTAGAGTAACGCTGTCAGACTGGATAGGTTAAAACAGATTTAAAGTTCAGGCGTTTCAAAAATGGATATTGAGGTATCACTCTTGGAACATTAAAACACTGCGGTGCATAGTCGCAATATAAAAACGCGTACACATGAAGGGACTAAATCATTTAGTACGTTTGAATAGCGTGTAAAACGTTCATATAGGGGCACACAATCCCTTCTCAAATGGTGTAAACAGACCAATAGAGTCCCTCTAGACCCAAGAAAACAATTTCAAGCCAAATATAAAGTTTTATATGGGTGCCAGCCCACAATCCCTTCAAAAAAAAATTGTTACCCAAAACCAATTTTGTTTGCACATTTTTTGCACTGCTGACATTCTACAGAGAAACCAAGAGATTCTATTTGTCTGGCCATTCTAATACCCACAACCAGACATCAAAAAATAAACATCTCAGGGTGCCGGAATGTCTGGGCCAACCAAAGCAAGTGACAGGATGACTGATTACATTGGGATTAGTGCGGTAACATCAATGGATAACAGCTGTACAGTTTCAATGGGTTGTCTGCTGGCAAGGGGGGGGCCTTACTTTGAAAGCTGCATACCGGGTCAATGGTTCACCCCAGGTTGAATTTTTTTTTACCATGTTATCAGGCACTGTATCAATAGAGAACTTATGCAAAGTGGCTGAATTTGAGTTTTCCATGACGTAGTAAACAACAATTGTTTACAAACGGACTGAAAAAAATAGCACCACAATGAACTGCAGGTTTCAATACATTTTCTTTGGTAAAACGTCTGTTAATGCATCCATACTTCGTAAGAATTAAGGGATATGTATAAAAACCAATCTGTAAAATATTCAGCTTATTACATTAAACCATAGAATAGTAAAAAAAGCATACATGCACATACAGGAAGGACTTTCTACTAACAGTGTGAACATGCCTGTAACCCTAGTTTCTACCTTGTCTTCTTTTTGTTGTGGATGGCTACAGTGACCAGACAGGCTTCAGTACCGGAGACGCATACAGTCAGGAATTCGGCCAGAGATTCACTCATCGATAAGAGCTCGCTCCCGGAGGAGTACGACGTCATGGAGGTGAAATCCATGACGGACGAGAACGACGTGATGGAGTTCAAGACGCTGACGGAGGACAAGATCTCGCTGGAAGACAAGATGTCACTGGAGGAGAAATCCTTTAAACCGGACGAGGATCGATACGGTGAGTGCTCCATGTTGTAACGTTCACGCTGTCATGGATGGCTTGTTGTGTTGGCTTAAGGATAGCAAGCTGGCTGGCTGGCTGGCTGGCTGGCTGGCTGGCTGGCTGGCTGGCTGGCTGGCTGGCCGGCTGGCTGGCCGGCTGGCTGGCCGGCTGGATACTCAACCGAAACTGTCAATACCTGACTTTTGAAAATTTCAACTGATCATTTAAGCCACTCAAATGGAAGTCTCTGATTTTTTGTTAACAAAATGTGTGTGGGGAAATGGGATGTTAGTAGTCATTTTTAATATAGAGGCGAAAAATTATTACAGTAAGTGCACATTTATTATAATAAATAATAAAACAAGAGAAAGTTGTGTTCATATTGGTTATTTTATACATTCGGGAGTACTTATGTGTTTTACAAATTTGTGTACGGGTACCCGGGTATCACAGGGTTCGTACGGGTCATGGAAAACCTGGAAAGTCAGGGAATTTTGCTTTTGCATTTTCCAGGCCTTGAAAGTCATGGAAAAGGGTAAACGTCTTTAAAAGTCATGGAAAGTCATGGAATTTTAAGACTTCGCGTCGGAGGCCGTGTACACACGCAATTATTTTTCGCACCGCGGATCGCAGAGCGTCTAAATACGCCATAGGAAACTCCGGAATATTTGTATGCATGCTCGGTCGCGTTGACTTGATAACGAGCCCGCGTGCGTAAAGTGACGCGTGCACAGAAGACGACCACACCGTGGAAGCTTCCATTGTCCTTTCGGGTGACGTGAAACCGCGCCATTTGGCAGTGCTCGTGCGGTTGACCTATGACGTGCAACACTTGTTCGGCACAAGAGCGGGGCCGGTAAACACGCTCGCTTCACATGGGTGGTTGTGTGGGAGCACTCGTAAACCTGTTCCACACCTTTGTCTTTGTCTCCATTGAAATCTGTAAAGCTGCGGTATACTAAGATTTCTATAGACCAATTACCGTGCACCATTGTCCCATTGTTACTTGGATATTTATTTATTTATTTATTTGGACTTACACTTTTACAACAGTGGCACTCGGCCAAAAGGCGGTGCGTCCGACACACATACACATAAATAATACAAAACACATTTTTAAAAGCAAATTAACAAGATACAAAAATGTGTGATGATACACTCTCAGCTTTGACGTCGTAGGTATTGTCCAGAACAAGGGATGCACGCGCGACACCAAATCTGAGGGTGTACCATCAATCATATAGAGCCTGCTCTATCAATGACCATTGGAACCCAAGTTGATTTAAAATGAGTTCTAGAAAATATAGTAAAAATATAAAACATATACAAACATAATTACAGCAACGAAGTATGCAAGAAGAGATTATTTACATTGTAGTCCGAATAATATCGGATCTCAATTTCCACGCACGCTTAACATATGATTTACAGAAAGTATCAAATAATGAATAAATTATATCGGCATTTTCTATATTACAGAATATACTTGAGGTGCTCCCAAGTGTGAGATGATATTTAACATCTAAGCTGCCGGATATAAAAAGCTCCCATATATCATAATATTCATTTGACATAAGATAGTTTTCTAACTTTGTATATTCTTCGGATCTAATATTATTAAGAGCATGACATGTAAACAAGAAGTGTCTAACATCTTCAATACCTGAGTTACATATAGGTTGCATGTACCGTCATTAGCTGCCGTCAATTTCTAATTCTGCGATTGGTGGAAGTGTTGGGCGGAGTTTAAATTTGAGACTGACGCCATGGAAGTCAGTTTTATCCAAAAGATAACTTTCTAAACATGGGTGATCTTTGATGGTTACATAATCAGTTAGTGAAGATTTGGAGCAAGCTTCTTCCAACCAATCATTATCTGAAATATCCATAAGTACGCCGCTAATCGACGAAGCCAAGTGCGGATCGAAAAGGGGCTCCCCAGTTTTCGCACAGTCAAAAATTGTATTCAAGTTGCAGCTGGTAAGGATATTTTGAGCGCTACTTAAAATTTGAAGAACTGATTAAATTCGCAGCCAAGGCTAAGCATAGTAAGTAAGAGGAGCTTGGGCCAGCGATGCATTTCCATATTAATAACTCTAGAGAGGTATTTCGCCCTCGCGATATTATGAAATGTGGAAAGAGGCGACCAGCCGAGATCGCCAGAGAGTGCAACACGGCGGCGTGTGCGTGGAGCCTTCAGAATATGTCGCGCCATTTGCGATTGCAGTAAGTTTTCAATTCTGTCAAGATCTGACTGGCTACAGGACCATACAGCACATGCATAATTGATCGACGGTAGCGCAATCGCTCCATAGTATATCCCCATAATAAACGCTGATTATAGTCGCCAAAGTTGGCGATAATAGACTTTATGTGCAATCAGTCTACTCCCTTTTAACAACTTCATCAATATGTGCATGATCCGATAGATTGCGAGATATATTAACACCCAAGTACTTATAAGAATCGACTTCCAAATCAATCTATCACCAAGTTTCCATAATTTTCTTTGACCTGTAATTAAGACATTGGACTTATCGTCATTAAAACTCAGTCTCCACTCATTTGCAAAATCGGCAGCTAGGTTTAACATACTGTTAAGTTCATTCTCGTCATTAGCCAGTAAGACAACATCGCCTGCCCAAAAGAGGCTTCCCACACAAACATCGTGAATTCTTACCCTAAATCATGGGCCTTGGTAATTTAGTGAATTAGGCTGATAAAAATAGAAAATAAACCGGAGACAGGACACAGCCCTGTTTTACCCCTTCAGTCACTTGAAAAATTCCAGACATTATTCCCAAATTTAACCCGAGCCTGGACATTATCGTAGAGTGCATCGATTAATCTCAAAATTCTACCCCTTAACCCTGTATTCCACGCTGCCATAAGAAGACCATCTCTCCAAACTGTGTCAAAAGCTTTTCGGAAATCCAGGAAGGCCATAAAAGTTTTTTTCCCCTCTGCAAGACGACACGCGGCTATGCTGTCCTTCCTCCATGCTCGGTTGACGTGTAAATACGATGAAGAATTCTTTCGAGGGCTCGGTGGACTTCTAAAGACGCAACACCAAACACGCCCTCCTGGCTATAATTCCCACGGAAAACTCGCCAATTTATCTGCTAATAAGCTAAATGGGGTGTCTCGTCTTAGTTTCATTGACGTAACCAAAAAATTCACGCCAAAAAAAACCGCACAGGGGCCCAGAAAACATTTTTATTCCAGCGCAAACTGGTTTTAAAAGAAAAAGAAACAAGACAACCCGGCAACCAAAAGACACAATTTCTGGGTCACAAGTTCACATCAGAGAAATGTCTGCCGACTTTGGAATGTTGAATGTATCAATTTGGGATTAGAGCTAAGGCAAAGAGTTAGCTATTGTTCACTTGACAATGACTGACAGGTTGTGGTTTTACACTCCCAGACCAAGAGACAATAACCTCTGGGACCTGGTTCTTGGCTGGTTTACAAGCTATTATAAACTAAACGCGTGGTGTTTGTCCCACTTCTGCCTGGCACGCTTGGTACCCCGCTCATCTGGTTTTTTGCCTAAGCAGTGTGGTCGCGGAACCAGTATCGTTTAACATTGAATGCTTATAAATAGATCGCGGCAGGCCGCATCTAGTTACAAATGCGGTGCATCAAAAACATTCTCTTGAAAAGAAACAAAGTTGCCGGCCAATTAAAACGTATCAATAAAGCTTCCTTCAAGATGAAATAAATCCCTCAGTGGCAACAAATTGTTGTTGTTCACAATTAGTTCTCGAACTGAACAAAGGAAATTTTGGGGTGGGTTTTTTTTCACCATGGAATAAATTATAGCGTATCGGCCGATTTACAGCGTATCGGTATTTTTTTGTATTGCGTATCGGGCATGCCTGGCTAGAACATTGGTGTTATGCGAATCTACTTAGATTTGCGTTGTTATGTTAATGTTGGGCGCGAATCGAAAAGTCATGGAGTACTTGTTGTAAAGGTCATGGAAAGTCATGGAATTATCTAAGTAAAAAAAGTGTACGAACCCTGTATCAGAAGATTTCCAATTTCAGGTATCCGATTCCCGAAATAACCAAAAATGCAGAGCCTTAGTTAAAATGGCAGTTTGTTTGATTTACAGAGGAACCCAAGTTGAGTGATTATCAGCTGGGATTCTTACAGACAGACACCGTCAGTATAGACAGCACTGAGATCGCTACACCAGACACCCAGCACACGATACTAGACAATAATCGTCTAACCCCCACCAGCCTGACCGACCTGATCGGCCAGGACATGACCTCCCAATCTCCAAACAGCCAGTCACTGTCCAGTACCCCGTCGCCGGGGATGGTCGTCAATGGGGAGACCCTGGTTGTGAAAGGGTCGCCGATCTACGAACCCATCAGATTGGAAGAAGCGATGGCGGAGTATGCAGGTAAGTACTGGGTCATTGACGGTGGAAAAGGGTGTGGCACAGTTTCAGTGGGCGGGGTTTACATAATATTACTGAGAAACCATTAGTATTTCAGGATTATAGATCTTTATTGTGAAGCGTAATTTTTTTTAAATGGGAATCATAATGAGGCTGTGGGAATCTTTGGGAAATAGTGTGGTGCGATTCAAATAAAGATTGTTTGCAAGTTGATTAACCTTTAACCCCCTAGGTATTCTGGCTAGGAACCTTCCTGAACCCTAACCCCCTATAGGTATTCTGGCTAGGAACCTTCTTTAACCATAACCCCCAGGTATTCTGGCTAGGAACATTCCTGAATCCTCCAAAATCCATCAGTGCACTTTTGGAAACATGCCTTTATCTTCAAAATGCACCATGCATTTGCGTCAATCTTTCATATTCAGCACTTATGGCCTGTACTTCTTACCAGGTAGTAATTTTGTCCCATTTGAAGAGGCGAAAGTACCAGTTTGCAACAGTGCTGAATTTTTCCCAAAAAGTGCCCCAGAATTTGGGGTGGTTAGGGTTAATTACTGGCAGTCAGGGTTACAGACAAGTATGGATGCAGCCTAATAAGGGTATGTATCATTGATTGTTAATGATGTCACAAACACTGCATTTGCCATTACAACATACACAGAGTTTTTTCGCATTAGGCTATTCCATCAAACCGTGATACTAGCATTGAGTTTGTTATCTTGTAACAAATCAGATTAAGTTTTGAAATAAACTGTGTATCTACCATCTATTTCTCCCTTCCTCTAATGCCCATCTCTCCCAGGGTCCGTCCAGAGTCCAGATGTAAGCATCATATCTGGTGGGTCGCTGTCTGGCTGGCAGCCCGACGTAGCCTGTGTCTTATGGAAACGCATCCTGGGAGCACTAGGTGACGTCAATGATATTCAGATTGCTAGGTTGCACGCTGTGGTCATGGAGTGTCTGTGGAGTACCTGGCAGTTGTTAGCTAAGGTAGGCTTGGGGTCTAGTCATGTCTTCTAGTTATACACCGATTTGGCCTGTTAATCAAAGTTACTATTGCTATGTGTTTACGCTCATTTACCTGTGGTCTTGACTTTATAGGTACATGTGTGTGATTACTTAACACAATGTACGTCCATCTAGTTTTGTTGATATTGATGTCCGAGTTATCACCATTGCTTAGGGTGGCCTGGGACCATGGAGTGCCATGGCCGAGTGGTTTAGTGCATTGGATTTGTGTTCTGATGGCTGAGTCGTCAGAATGTGGGTTCGAATCCCAGCC
This sequence comes from Zoroaster sp. YZ-2022, assembly GCA_029582265.1. Taxonomy (NCBI): domain Eukaryota; kingdom Metazoa; phylum Echinodermata; class Asteroidea; order Forcipulatida; family Zoroasteridae; genus Zoroaster; species Zoroaster sp. YZ-2022. The sequence goes on along the minus strand of CM055821.1, from coordinate 8,840,772 downwards.
GCGACCATGGTTGCTTGTGTCCTTGAGCAAGACACTTTACCATAATTGCTTCTCTCCACCCAGGGGTAAATGGGTACCTGTGAGGGCAGAGTTGGTTGTTGTGTTTGATTAGCCCTATATGCGCTGTAATGGCAGCAATTGAGCTGTATACTCACCTGTATACTCCCCAGGGATCTGAGTTTCAGGAATGATTTATGCGCCTGATGACCAGGTGTAATAATATAATGCCCCTTGAGCACCAGTTTGGTGGATATATGTGCTATATAAGTCTAAATTATTATTATTATTATCTTTACGGGCAACTTGAATTCGCCAATGAGCTGCATTAAGCATTCTAGCTTGTCTACGCATGTAAAGTATTTCACCGATCAATGGTCCACAGAATTGGAGGTAAAGATCTGAAAGATGTTACATTAGGACATGATTTGAAGCCAGTTCACTGGGATGGAAGGCAAGGAAAAGTATCATTTCACCAAACCTCCTTGAGATTTCTATGACAACCAGAATCAATACTAACATGTCTTACTGTTTGTTGTATGGCATTCCTGTGGTCTTTTTTTCCCCCCAGATCCGAGACAATCTTGCCGTGAGTTCAGATAACCAAAACACCCCACCGCCTCCAGAATACATTCCACCTCTTAGGATGCTCTCCCCCTGGCTCTTCAAGGTAACTCTAGCTTCTATCTTTGATTTACTTCGGGATGCTTTATTCACATCCTCTTATTCATATTGTCATCGTTTTCACAAAAAATATTTATTTTTGTCAAATTAAGTTTCAAATGTTTGGTTATTACGCTAATTAATATACTTGGTGAATCATTAGCTAAGCTGTTTATCGTTTAATACATTGGAATACACAGCGATTTGCAAAATGCCAATGGGGGTAATTACTCATTAATTACAATCTCTATGATAAAAATACTAACAATTCTTTGTGATTTAAGTTATTAGCTTCAAAAGGAAGCAAAATCTAAAATATTCAATGCTAAAACGTCTTTGAAATTGCGATTTCAAAAACAGTTCAACTACAAAGGCGATTATCTCAAAACATGGATGTGCGGCTGTGTGGGCTAATTCATGTGAAAACGATGACGATACGCACTCTTGTAACATATGAATATATATACTACTCAAAACAATTTAGGGAACACCGGATTTTTAACATCAAGTAGGTTTGAAATGTTCCATGAACCGGGATTTTCATTTGCAACCCCCCTCTCTCTTTCAGGAGTCGTGTCATGAAATGTGTAATCACTACATGCATCCTTTATCATCTGTTTCATTGTGCAGTTGTTTCTCATCAATTCTGCGAAACATTGTGTTTATCTGAAATAAATGATCTTGCTTTAACTGAGATTATTCCGGTGTTCCCTAAATTGTTTTGAGTAGTATATATATACTAGTCAAACAAAGAAACGCAAATGTTTTTAAAGTGGTATATTTCTGCACACTTGGTAGAAATTGGTATACTTTAGCAATGCGCATACTAAGGAAAGTGACTTGCTTCATTTCCACACCTGTTTGCATTGGCCACGGTTGATTGCACATCGTCAAGGACAAAAAGGTCATTTGGCATGGGCAGTGCAGGACCAGATTACGTAACTGGAAATTTAGCTGTATGACTATCCAAAATCGTGGAGGGGGTCTCAGGCGTACAGAAAACCAAATTCATTATGCAGTTAGGCCGTCAGCAGCAATGCCACGACTCTCTGTTCTAGAGCGCGCCGCTGTCGGTATGCTGGAAGCGGGTATGAGACCCAGGGCTGTCGCACGTGTTCTTAACGTGCATGAATCCACTATTGGCCGCCTCAGAGACAGGCACCAGGCCACTAGGGATGTTGCCGACCGACGAAAAGTGGTCGGCCCAGAGTCACCACCCCAAACCAGGATCGCCATATTGTGCTCCTCCACCTCCGAGATCGGGCGCCGGGATGCTGGTCAAACTGCAAGAGAGACCCCTGGCAGGCACAACAGACGCATCAGCGACCAGACTGTGCGGAACAGACTGCGTGTTGCTGGTCTGGGAAGCAGGCGCCCGCTTAGAGGTCTCCAGTTGACTGCACAACGGCGGAGCGCCGTCGTCAGTGGTGCATGCAGCATCGGCAGTGGACTCAAAGGATGTGGAGCCAGGTGTTGTTACGGACGAGTCCCGGTTTCGCATATCCCACAATGATGGCCGTGTTAGGGTCTACAGGAGGCGTGGGAGCGCTATGCTGACTGCAATGTCGTAGAGCAGGACAGATGGGGCGGTCCTAGTGTCATGGTGTGGGCCGGCATTGCCGCCAACAACCGCACCAATCTGATTGAGATTCAGGGCAATCTGAATGGGCAGCGCTACTGAGATGAGGTCCTGGCAGCAGAGGTTGTGCCTTTCTTGCGCCAGCATCCCAATATCCAACTGCTACAGCAGGATAATGCACGCCCGCATGTTGCCAGAATTGTGACTGATTATCTGCGACAGCAAAATGTGGAAACCCTTCCATGGCCTGCCTTTAGCCCCGACATGTCCCCAATAGAACACCTATGGGACGAACTTCAACGGCGGGTTCATGCCAGGCCTGTAGCGCCCCAGAACGCTCAGCAGTTGGCGGCCACGCTTCAAGAAGAATGGCGCGCACTGCCTCTGGGGCGGATTAGGCGCACAATCCAGTCCATGCGCCGGCGCATAAACGCCTGCATCCTGGCCAGAGGTGGACACACCAGTTATTGAGTACTTACACTTTCATGTCATCATAATTTTTCTGGGGTGCAATCAAATTTTGTTGGTATAAATTGGCTTCGAAAAAAAAATTGCGTTTCTTTGTTTGACTAGTATATATTGCCAATGTTTGCCGTTTTCTGGCAATTTAATTTTTGTAACTGATTTGTTTTGTTTCATGAAGGAAGGAAACCAAAACTTTAAAATGAGATTGGACTCTTATAAACAGACATTTTCATACCAAGAGTGTATACTGGCATTAAAGATGTATCACCTGTGTCTGGCTATTTTAACGGCAATTTCTGAAATTGTCTTTTTCATCGGAATATTGCCATTTTTTTTTTGTGGAAGTGGAAACAACTGCTTTTAAAAGACTAATTTCTCAAAATATTCACCAACAAAAATATGAGTTTACAGTAATTATGTCCCAAAATGAATTTATTGTGTGTCTCATCTCATAAATTCATTTAGGTATTTAATTACTGTTAAACCGAGCCTATGACAATTATTTTTGAAATATTCACTACAAAGTATCTGGTTTCCTTTCTAAAAGGATAACATCAATGTTTCATTGAAAACAAAAATATTTAATAGCATAGTGAAAACACGGACGATACATATTGAACAATCAAGTACATGTACCTTGCTGATAAAAAAACCATAGTCAAATATGTACATACTCGGCATTATTTGCACTTCATTTTTCCCTCACTGCTAAGCAATTATCCCACATTGTCTGACATGTTGTTGTGTTTACAGGCAGTGTACCTGTCAGAGCGTTACCAGAATGGTAGATTGTCCGCATACAAACTCCTCTGTGCAATGACGACAAGGAAACAAGACCACCCCTTACCCAAGGAGCATCTCACCCACTTCTATAGGGTGCTGCATTACGGTCTGGTGGGGATGGATCAGGTTAGTAAGATGGTTGTCTGTAGTGGCAGAAGTCTGTTACCTATCATGAAGTGTGCCAGCCTGCTGTAATCCATGCCACGGCATTGTTACTCCAAATGCACAACGAGCGTTGTTACGGGTTTTGCTCCCCCTGCCCGGCCTGCCGTGAAGCATGATGGGATAGGCGCTTCCACGCGAAACTGGTTCCTATAGAACTAGACACAGTCCAAAAATTGCTGGATCGATTGGAATTCTGCTGTGCTGTGTTTTACACGACCGTCTTTTCCACATAGGGGTATGAACGTTTGCCTGATTTGTGAGGCCTCTCTTAGCCACCATACTTTGTATATGGGAAATTTGGTCCCTGCGTATACAATGTATCACGTATTTCCCTGTTGGCAAAAAAAAAAAAAATGGCCGAAATTAAAATAAAAAAAATGCATCACCGCATCGATTTTGAAGCCGACCGATTACCAGAAACCGGAGACTTTTTTTTTGGCCTAAAGGAAAGTTATATATTTAGTACTTGATAATATTCATACATTTTAACCCTCTAGTTTTCAAGAAATATATCATACAAATAGCTATGAAAGTTTCATCACAATAGCTGTTTAAAATCATGTTTGTTTTTTTAAAGACGATCAGAGCATATGAAACGTTGAGTTGTAACCAACTGGTTCTTTTCAGAACTATGTACTACTCAAAAGAGAATTACTACATGGTGTCACTGCAAAAACAGTCTTTACTTACATGTTTTTATGTTTAACAAAAAGTTAACCAAGTGGCAGCCTTTTTGTAAATTCACCATTACAATTTCTGTTTTCTCTAAGACGAGATGATTTCTCAGGATGATTTATATGAGTACCAATGTTACACCAAGTATAAAGTTTTTAGATAATAATTTATTAATTTGATAATCTCGTATTTCCCAATGTTGTACCTTCCCTTCAAGGGCAACTTACATTGGTTGTTACCCGAACCCATGATGACCAATGCATTATCTAAAAGCTTTACTTGATGTGAAGTTGTTGATGATATCGAACTTCCTGAGAAATATTCTGTTGTCAAATGTGCTCTCGTTTTATACAAAATATGTAAACGATTGAATGTTCTAAGGGAGGAGGGCCAAAGTCGCGGTACAGACAAGCCTTCGAGAAGCCCGGCCAGGCGGGGGCTTTGCCCAAGCCTACTGGCCTATATAATCCCCCAGCTGAGCACAAAAGACCCTTCGCTAATGAATAGATCTGAAATAGCTTTTATTGTTAAAACAGACTTGACTGACACCTCAGCTGACTCATAACTGCAGCCAGTATAATGAGCTCTACTTGGCTGGGCTAGGCCCTCCAGAAGCCCAGGTTATGTTGATTGGCAGGTACTGTATTGTTACAGGATTAGGACTCACAAAAGACAGATTAGGAGGCCAGGTAGCCCTGGCCTGGACGGGTTTCTCAAAATTCACTATTTTCCCACAATTGGAAAGAATGCTTCCTCTTGACAATTGTGAGAAAATATCAATGGTTTGAATTCACTTCTTTGACCAATGGATCCTCATGAGGTATGAATGCATGAACAGAAACTGTATCAAAGTATATTTGGAATTTAATGATTGTATTTTTGTGCGTTCGTACAGGAGGTGATTAACACCATCATTCAATACAGCGCTCCTGATTTCTTCTCCTGTGGCCTTCCAGGGTCAACATTACTCATCTTAGATTACATCCAAGCGGCCACCATGATCGCATCCCACCAAAATCTAGACGTAAGTCAAGTAGCTGACATTTTTTACTTGGCAACATTTTTCTGCTTAGTAGTCCTATGTAATCCCAAGCCTTAAGTCAGTGTGCGCACGGCATCCCAGAAAATGTACAGCATGCATGAAATTAACCAGCTACAATCGCCTTTACCAACTCATTCCTCTCATCAGTTATTCATATATTCACGTAATATGAATATTCAAATATGACATTGCAGGTAGACCAATCAGCTTATGCGATTGAAACATATACATATTTGGTTTTCTTATTGGTCAAAAAAAAGGCAAAAGACCTTGGAAGGAGATGTTTAAGATGCTAATGGCAAGCCAATTTGTACTAGTCTTTTTTTTTAGGCTTTCGTATAGTACAATAATTGAAACAATGTTATAAATACCAGTGTTGTATTAAAAGTGCTTGTACTTTTAAAATTGAGTGTCGTGGCTGAGCAGTCTAGCGCACCAGACTCAAGTTCTGGTGGCTGAGTCGTCAGAATGTGGGTTCGAATCCTGGCCATGCCGGTTGCAGCACTTGTGTCCTTGAGCAAGACACTATAAATTGCTTCTCTTCACCTAGGAGTATAAATGGGGACCTGTGAGGGCAGAGATGGTCATTGTGCTTGATTAATTGTTGAGCGCCTAACAGGCTGTCGGGACTGTATACTTCCCAGGAAGTTGAGAATGATCCAGGAATGATTTTAAAAAAGAGTAGCCTGAAAATAATAATAATAATAATGTATAGATTTATATAGCGCACGTATCCACCAACTAAGTGGCGCTCAAGGCGCATTATATTATTATCCCTGCTCATAAGGCTCATAAATCATTCCTGAAACCATCTCAGCTCCCTGGGGAGTATACAGCTCAATTGCTGCCATTTCTAGCGCATATAGAGCAAACCATCTCTGCCTTCACAGGTACCCATTTAATCCCTGGGTGGAGATAAGCAATTATGGTTAAGTGTCTTGCTCAAGGACACAGGTGTCACGGCCGGGGCTCGAACCCACATTCTGCTGCTGGCAACACCAGAACTTGAGTTCAGTGCGCTAGACCGCACGACAATCCACTTTACGTGCATTATACAACACACGGGACCTACGGCTTTACGTCCCATCCGAAGGACGAAGCAATTATGGTTAAGTACCTTGCTCAAGGACACAAGTGTCACGACCGGGGTAAAAATGATGACAGGGATAAAAATGTAAAAATCACCTTGAGCATCACATCATGATGGAGTTGGCACTATATAAAAAATCCATTATTATTATCCCATATTTTACACTCCCTTCCACCTTTCCTTGACCAGGCACCAAGGATAGAGGCTTTATCTCTGCTAGGTTCCTTGGTTTGTTTCCCTAATCTATACTGCAATATTACCGTGCTCCAACCCTCACCCAAGGACATCAGCACCATGCAATGCAAGGATGTAAAGGTATGTTGTTGTCCGGTCTCGCAAGAGACATTTCCTTTCTTCAGATAATTTGTGGGGTTTTAATTGGTGACTGAGATTTCCTGTTTGATGTCAAAACTAAGATTTGTGTACATCCATTCCTCAAATCTGATTTGATTTGATTTGATTTTAGCACTCTCATTTATTCCACTAACAAGAAACTTGCTCAAATAGTGGGAGTTAATAGAGATACATAGAAGACTGCTCATCTTAGGAAAAATGCATCCAAGCCACTGTGTTCATCTTAAACTAGGACACCTAGTCCATGTTATGATATTTTCCCTTTAAACAGCGATGCAGTTACAATAATTAAAGGGACAATATCGTCACGATCAACAGGGCATGGAATCGGAGTGCTAGTTTTAGATTAACGTAGTGACTGAAAATAATACCCCACATGATAAGGTCATATTACCGTTGCTGCTGCATAAGTGACTCTCGCCAATCTCGCCCGCAAAAACCACTGGGTCATTCTCCCAGTATTATCATGAGACTCGCCCGGAAAGCAGTGATGAAGCTAAAGATCTTGCAGGAAACGCTGGAGTAAAAAAAATAGTGAGGATGAGAATTTTTGCGGGTGAGAATTTAGATTGTTCCGGGTGGAGTTAGTGGGCGAGATTGGCTAAGGTCCCTAAATTAACCAGTAATTTCCAATCACTGTGTTCATCTTAAACTATTCCATGCCCTGTTGCAAGTCTGCTGTGATCGTGTCGTTATTCTCCATTTTTTTGGGTTATTTTACTTGCAATTTCCATAATAGTCCAGCCCGGTGAACAGGAGACAACTAGGTAAAACTTGTAACTTTGCATGGTGAAAAGGATAAGTAAGATAACTAATGGCTTTAAAAACCACACCCAATTTGATCATCCCTTCCATCATCATTACATAGGATCACTTGATCAAGGCGTTACTTAAGTGCAGTCGTAAGGAACCAATGTGTGAGGCTCGCTGCATTGCACTGTGTAGTCTCGGGATCTTTCTGTATGAGGAGGTGGTCCATGCAACCTTCCATCCCAAAACCAGAGACGCAATCGGTGTTCTTCTGGCCAGTCTAAAGGTAATGTTTGGTTCATATGATCTGTAAATAAATAGATTCTTGAAGGTACACACTGCCTTTGAATTCCTAGAAATGTCTTATTTCATGTAATTGCATGGTAATTGTTCAAATGAAATGTATATGGGCAGAGTTTATTATTTTACTCGCAATGTAATGGGATTTACTTAATAATATTTCATATTTATATATAATAATGTGCCTGCCTACAAGAAAGTAGAAATGTTCTGATTGAAAAGGGGGAAAATGCCTGATAAAAAGACAGGGGAAGTATGTTATATCAAGAAATGTAAACAAAATTTCTGTGACTTTCTAGCATTGAAGTTGCACTTTGACGTTAAGAGAACATTGTGCGTACACTTTATAGACAATTACAACATCACACCCTGTGCTCATTTCTGATGGCAAGTGATCTCTAGAGAAAATGTTTGCTTTACGTCCATCAGATTTTACATTTACATGGTAGCATCAGAGTGTCGTGGCCGAATGGTCTAGTGCGGACTCAAGTTCTGGTGTTGTCAGAATGTTGGTTCGAAACCCGGCCTGGCTGGTCGCAGAAATTGTGTCCTTGAGCAAGACACTTGTACCATAATTGCTTTGTCCTTCGGATGGGACGTTAAGCCGTAGGTCCCGTGTACTAGATTATTAAAGTAATGCACATAAAAGCACCCAGAACACTTATCATGGAAGAGTAGAGGTTTACCCCGGTGTTTCTGGTTCACATAGCAAGCGCCCTTGTTTACAGATTTCCTCAGGCTTCCGAGCTACAGTGCTTAAGTGTGCTTTTGAGGCATCCTTGGTTTCATTACCAGAAATGTATAATAATAATATCAAAACCAAGTAAGCTTTTAAGTAATAATTTGCTCCGTTTTCATTTTTGGTAATTACCGATGGTGTACACTCCTTTTATAAAGACCTCCTGACTCATGTCTTCCATCTGTAGTTCAATAACCGAGTGGTTGCCCAGGTGGCCTGTGATATGCTCCTACTACTGGCAGACCATGCTGAGATGCTGGGAGGAAGTAATCCTGAGGCACCCAAAAAGATCATTGAGGTAAGTTAAGATAAAACGGTGGTTTGTGTGGTTATGTGCCTGTGCCGGATTATGTAGTTATGCTATGCTGGACTGAAGAGAATGTTGGTGGCTGAGAGTCACTAGAATCAACGGCTTAATTAAATTGCTTAAATTCACCACAAACAATGTTATTTATGCATGTCATTGTGTCATGATGCTTTTTCTGAGTCTGTTCTTGGGTTTACTATAAATAACCATATACGCTCCATGAATATCAAATTCCTCTCTCTGTGACAATGCACTTTATGTGCATAGGCATCAATACTACCAGAAGAAGTCTATTGCCTACATGAAGTGTGCCAGCCTGCTGTAATCCATACCATGGCATTGTACTCCAAATGCGCACACGCACGCATAACAAGCATGGTTACGAGTTTTGCTCTCCCCCCTTCCAGCCTGCCGTGGGACATCATGACATAGGCACTTCCACGCGGAACTAGTTCCTAGAGAACTAGACGCAGTTCTCTCACACGCCGGCTAAGTCTCCCAGAGTGCACTGCTTCTTTTTGAGACCTTGCGCATCAGTTTGTGGAACAATACGTCACGAATGGCCCAAAACCATTGTTCTTGGAGTACTATGCCATGGACTAGGATAATACACGAGTGGCACACTTCATGTAGGTAATAGACTTCTGGTGCTGTGCCGTGGACTAGGATAGTACACGAGTGGCACGCTTCATGTAGGTAACAGACTTCTGGTGCTGTGCCGTGGACTAGGTTAGTACACGAGTGGCACACTTCATGTAGGTAACAGACTTCTGGTACTATGCCGTGGACTAGGTTAGTACACGAGTGGCACACTTCATGTAGGTAACAGACTTCTGGTACTATGCCGTGGACTAGGTTAGTACACGAGTGGCACGCTTCATGTAGGTAATAGACTTCTGGTGCTGTGCCGTGGACTAGGTTAGTACACGAGTGGCACGCTTCATGTAGGTAATAGACTTCTGGTGCTGTGCCGTGGACTAGGTTAGTACACGAGTGGCACGCTTCATGTAGGTAATAAGACTTCTGGTGCTGTGCCGTGGACTAGGTTAGTACACGAGTGGCACGCTTCATGTAGGTAATAGACTTCTGGTGCTGTGCCGTGGACTAGGTTAGTACACGAGTGGCACACTTCATGCAGGTAACAGACTTCTGGTACTGTGCCGTGGGACTAGGTTAGTACACGAGTGGCACGCTTCATGTAGGTAACAGACTTCTGGTACTGTGCCGTGGACTAGGTTAGTACACGAGTGGCACACTTCATGTAGGTAACAGACTTCTGGTACTGTGCCGTGGACTAGGTTAGTACACGAGTGGCACGCTTCATGCAGGTAACAGACTTCTGGTACTATGCCGTGGACTAGGTTAGTACACGAGTGGCACGCTTCATGTAGGTAATAGACTTCTGGTACTGTGCCGTGGACTAGGTTAGTACACGAGTGGCACGCTTCATGTAGGTAACAGACTTCTGGTACTGTGCCGTGGACTAGGTTAGTACACGAGTGGCACTCTTCATGTAGGTAACAGACTTCTGGTACTGTGCCGTGGACTAGGTTAGTACACGAGTGGCACGCTTCATGTAGGTAACAGACTTCTGGTACTGTGCCGTGGACTAGGTTAGTACACGAGTGGCACGCTTCATGTAGGTAACAGACTTCTGGTGCTGTGCCGTGGACTAGGTTAGTACACGAGTGGCACGTTTCATGTAGGTAATAGACTTCTGATACTACACATGCGTGTGCTTTTGATTGCCACTTGTCTGTACAGACATACCCACTTGAAAACCCCTCACCAGCCAGTGAATAGAGCAGATGGGTCATTCCAGCTTGTAAGCAATGTCTGGCTATTATGAATTTCATTTTCAAACATTTCGTGATGATTGTTCTTGCTTTATCTCTCTCTGTGTTTAGGTCATAGCAATGACAATAAGCAGTTTGCTATCTAGTGCTGAGTTTTCAGAAAATGAAGACAACAAAAAGGTAAGAAGAGACACTTTCAAAGCGTGTCCATTTTAATCAATAGGTTCAATTGTAAGTAAGACTAATTGCGGTGACACCATGTGAAATGCTCAATTGAGTAGTAATTAGTTCTGAAAAGGACTGGAGGTACAACTCAACGTTTCGATCAGTATGCTCTGATCGTCCTCAGGAGAATGCCGGACTGTGGGAAATGCTGCTGCTTAAGTAGACTGCTGGAGGATCATCTCATGAATGGATAATAATAATAATAATGTGTGGATTTATATAGCGCACGTATCCACCAACTAAGTGGTGCTCAAGGCGCATTATATTATTATCCCTGCTCATAAGGCTCATAAGGCTCATAAATCATTCCTGAAACCATCTCAGCTCCCTGGGGAGTATACAGCTCAATTGCTGCCATTTCTAGCGCATATAGAGCAAACCAACTCTGCCTTCACAGGTACCCATTTAACCCCTGGGTGGAGAGAAGCAATTATGATTAAGTGTCTTGCTCAAGGACACAAGTGTCACGGCCGTGATTCGAACCCACATTATGTTGCTAACACCAGAACTTGAATCCGGTAAGCTAGACCGCTCGGCCACGACACCCCATGGATGCTGGAGGATTAGTTCGTTGAGGCGCGCAGGCGGGAACTGTTGAGACTAGGATCCTAGGGGTTGGGGGTGAGGAGTGTGTGCTCACTGAACTGAATCAGTTGTTAACAAGCACAGGGGGATGGAGGGTGGTTGACTTAGGATATAGGAGATCCCTCAGTCTGGGGTGAGTTATGGACTTTGGATATAGAAGATCCTTCAGTCCTCAGAGCATACTGATCGAAACGTCGAGTTGTACCTCCAGTTCTTTTCAGAACTAATTATTACTCAATTGAGCATTTCACACGGTGTCACCGCAATTAGTCTTACTTATCCTCCTCACCATGCAAAGCTACAAGTTTTACCTAGGTTCAATTGTGGATAATTCCTGATTTAAAAAAAAAGTATGGATGCATTTACAGACATTTGACCCAAAAATGTGCGCTGGCTGTAGGACACAAAGTGGATAAAGGCATTCAAGTGGCTTAAAGAGACTCAAATTGGGACATTTCTGGATAAAAACCAGGCACAAGTATTCATGATAGATTGTATTCATGATAGTACACATTTGTCTGTATTGCAGTTAGTTGTATCCATGTTGTTCTGTCTGTTGGAGTGGTGCATGGCCGTCCCCCTCAGTTCACTCCTGGAGGTCAGCGAGGGACGAACCAAAAAGGACGCCAAGATTCTCCTTGAAACAGTCTTTAAGGTTAGTGCTCGCAGAGAAGGATAACAGAAAAGCAGTATTATTTGTGTCAACATGTTTGAATGTTTGAATCCACCTATCGCATCAGAATCGCATGAACGCAGATTGTTCAATACAATCGCTAATAATAAAACGCGGAACATGCGAAAAACTAAGGCATCAATATATCCGCTTCACGAACTTCCATATGGGTTGTCTCAGGGTCGTGGCTAGGTCAATTGTTTGCCACAGGCTGTCGACATGACACATTTGCGTCACTTGTATGCTTGCATAAAGTATAAACACTGATCAGAGCTTTATTCACATGAACCGTGTGAAAAAGCATCAGATATAGCTCTTTCATTTCATAGCTCCCTGCAGTCGGTTGGTAGCAATGCAACCCCTCTACATGCCCTCTACATGCCCTCTACATGCCCTCTACATGCCCTCTACATGCCCTCTACATGCCCTCTACGTGCCCTCTACGTGCCCTCTACGTGCCCTCTACGTGCCCTCTACGTGCCCTCTACGTGCCCTCTACGTGCCCTCTACGTGCCCTCTACGTGCCCTCGTGCCCTCACGCGTGCCCTCTACGTGCCCTCTACGTGCCCTCTACGTGCCCTCTACGTGCCCTCTACGTGCCCTCTACGTGCCCTCTACGTGCCCTCTACGTGCCCTCTACGTGCCCTCTACGTGCCCTCTACGTGCCCTCTACGTGCCCTCTACGTGCCCTCTACGTGCCCTCTACGTGCCCTCTACGTGCCCTCTACGTGCCCTCTACGTGCCCTCTTCGTGCCCTCTACGTGCCCTCTACATGCCCTCTACATTGTACATGCTTCAGTAAATAAGGAAATTATGTCATGGAAATTATGAGGTAATCTGTTTGTGACTCATCCTCTCAGGTTCTTCAAAATGTTGCAGAAGGGGTCTTGACAAATCAGCGCACTAGTGTCAACTTCTCTGAGCTGGCCTCGTCTGACTATGACCCTCATGTTAACCTGGACACGGTGAGGGATGGGCACATGTTTGGAGGACGGAGCCCCTCCCAGCCAGAACATCTGGACCATGTGTTTGAGGATGGTGAGTGACAATGACCATGACAGGGACAGGATCAGGGACATTGACAGTGACAAGTGCAGTGGAAGTGACTTTGTCAGTGACATGGACAAGGACATTGACAGTAATTGGGACATTGACACAGACAGTGATAGTGACGGGGATAGTGACATGGATAGTAAAAGTGACTTCCTCAGTGACAGATATTGACAGTAGCAGAGACAAGTTATGCATGCATACCTCATGGAACGGCAGGATTGCACCATAAAACTGAAGTAGAATTTCAACTCAATGTTATTGGCTAATAGATATTGTCATACGTGCATAAAAAAAAGATGTGGCCTGGACATGAAATGCCCTTGCTACTAGATCATTTGGCTGATGACATCAAACATTCCATCGCTCACCATCGCATATTTATATGACTTTATATTTTCAGCCGAGGTGCAATCATCAGTTCACTTCAGCATGCCAGCATCCAAGGTAGTCAGGCTAGCAGCTAAGATGGTAAATATGTCCTGTAAATGATTGAAATCTTTATAATAATAATAATAATAATGTGTGGATTTATATAGCGCACGTATCCACCAACTAAGTGGTGCTCAAGGCGCATTATATTATTATCCCTGCTCATAAGGCTCATAAGGCTCATAAATCATTCCTGAAACCATCTCAGCTCCCTGGGGAGTATACAGCTCAATTGCTGCCATTTCTAGCGCATAGAGAGCAAACCAACTCTGCCTTCACAGGTACCCATTTAACCCCTGGGTGGAGAGAAGCAATTATGATTAAGTGTCTTGCTCAAGGACACAAGTGTCACGGCCGTGATTCGAACCCACATTATGTTGCTTACACCAGAACTTGAATCCGGTAAGCTAGACCGCTCGGCCACGACACCCCAAATTCTGAAGGAAATAATTATAGCAATAGTGTTTAGCTGCTATCAAACGAGTTACTTAAGCCCCAGGGGTGGTGGGTGGGATGGGGGGCGGGTGGGACGGGGGGATGGGGGGGACGTGTGGGCGGACGGGTGGGCGGGGAGGCAGACTGTAAGCCAGGATTTAGAAATGTGGGTGTCCACATATTTATCTTACAATACGTTTGTGTGTTACAAATAAAACAGGGTGTCCATTTAGCAAACAGGGCGTCCACAAGACACCTAAAAGGTATTGCTGGCTAACACTGTCGGGGGTTGGAGTTAGTGGATGTCACACTGAATGAAGTCTGTAGGATTCTGAGAGACTTGATTCTTGATGTTGTCTACCCACAAAGACTCCCTTCCCCTGTCTGTTTCTAGTTGTCTAAAATATCAACCATTTTCCTCCCCCCATCTTATCGTCCAGGTGATGTGTCATCTGATCAACCATCTGAATCATTTCCCCCTTGGGGGCGGCCCCGCCCAGGTCACCTCCCTCGTCAGTGAATTAGACGACCTCGCAATCAACGTGGACTCCGATGAGATGTCTTCGGCGCTGTTTGACGCCCCCAATGTGCAATTTTTTATCTTTAATGATTCGTCCCTGATATCGTTTGTGCAACTCGCTGACAAGGTAGGAATCTCACCAGTAAAAACACTTTGATATCAATAATATTTTTAAGGCATTTGATTTTTGTTCCCCTTCGGGATAGCTTTGAAGAGGATTTTGTTTTAGATGACTGTCAAACAAGTCTGTTTCTTTTGAATAAATTCTGTACTTGAATGAAATAAAATACGGTGCATAAACTGAAATCTTAATTCAGAATCATAATGTCCTTGAAAACTTGGTAATACTAGAATTTTAGAGGGACGGTACAACATTGGTAATGACCTTTTTACTAAATGATTATCTGAAAGGTAACTTGATGTGAAGTTGGCAAAGATACCAAAGCCCTGCAAAGAGTATTCCATCTGAAGTTAAAGTGCTTTCATTCCCGAGAAAATACAACAAATATTCACGTATACAAAATCTTTCCAGAAAACAACTTTTTACAGTGTTTTCTTTAAAAATTGTGAATGCTTTTTCACACTTTGCTTGCATTGAGCTGAAACTTCCACAGGTTGGCTGTTTAATGTATATCTTAATTCAAAGAGAGTGAGCATACTCATAGAAGCAGTTTTGCTGTCATTACCAATGTTGTACCTTCCATCTTAGTCAAACCTGGGGAAAACCATGGGAATGATTTGTAAATGTTGTTACAAGTTCAAGTTCTGAAGTGAAACAAAGGAAAATAAAATTAAGGCCGGTACTTTCGTCACACGAATGCAAAAAGCGAAGAAGATTTCTGTGACGTTGAAATCACGCTATTTCACCATTTTTGACCTCGTGATAGGAACTAGCCTCCACTCGGGTCAAAGATGTGAACTGTACTTGTTTTGTTTTTTCATTATATTGAAACAGCCCAGCCCAGAGCTGAGTGGTAACCTGACCACAGCCAACTCCCACGGTCGTATCGTAGTACGTAACATTGGAGGCAAGTTTGTATGGGACACCAGTATACTGTATGGACCCAGTGAGAGCAGGGCAGACACCATATCAGGTCAGTGTGTGGATCTAGCAAGACGTTATCTTGTTCTCTAGAAATCTATTTATGACCGTTTTCGAATCCACGGCTTCGGCTTGGGCTCCGGCTTTAGGCTCCGTCCTCCTGTCTGAAGCCCAGAACGCAAAGCACGCATTAGTCAAAACAACCGAGGGAGCGTAGCTAGCCTAAGCCGGAGATGAAGGTGAAAGCCATGGTTTCGAAAAGGGCCTATGTATATATCTTTCTTGCAATGAAACCAAAGGATTCCTCAAAAGTGCCAGAAGCAGTGCAGCTAGTAAGCCTGATAAAACCTTTGAAAAGGAGACTATGACGGAATGTTTAGTTTTAGATGTGGGAGAAAAATCCCAGACAAATATTCTATGGGAAAACCATGTAAGGCCAAATAAAAACAAAAGTATCCAGTTTCTGGTAATCTTTTTATTTGCCAACCAGTGAAATACTTGATACATGTATACGCGGTTATTGGAACCAGACCAAATTTCCTATGCACAAAGTATGGTGGCTAAGAGAGGCCTCACATACCCCTATGTGAAAAAGTCATTTCAAACACAGCACGGCAGAATTCAAAGCGATCCAGCAATTTTGGCTGCAATTGGACATCGTTTCATGACAAAAAAGAAAATTAAAAATGCCGACGTGCAGGTCTGAGACGACGCGCTCGGAGACCAGAAACCGGAGACTATTTTTTGGGGCCTAATCAGCAAGAGACTGACATCTCAATCCACTTTCCATTTGAAATCCACTTGAAGACTCAATCCAGCTTGGGTCCAAGTCAAAAACCCAGAGGTGAACAGCAAAGAAAGTACCACTATATCAAGTTGTACCCCACTTCGTTGGATTCATTTGAGAAACAAGGTCTTCAATATGATTTAAAAAAAAAACATTTTGAATTTTTTGTTTTTATATATATGATTGAATTAAATTTGATGTACTAACATTTCTAATATTAACCCTCCTACTATAGCTGCACTTTAGTGGCAAGTAGCTATAGAGGTCAAAACCAGTCAACTGCCTGTTTTGACTGTTGACCCAAATGTGCACACAAGGGCATTTTTGACTGGTTTTGACTGTCATTGACTGTCATTGACTGTCATTTTGACCACCCTCATCAATACAAGACAATGCTTTTAGCAGTCAAAAATGGTCGAATCATTTTGACCTGTAATTGTACTTACTACACATAGGGTTTGACATACCATGGCAAGTATATCAACATTTTGACTGATTTTGACCCCTACAGTCATAGGAGGTTTAAGGTATGGTCACAACTCCACATTGACTGTTTCTACCATAAATTCAAAATTGCTTTTTTGTTTGGTCAGTCACACTTGTATTGGTCATGATGACAGTTTACTTCTGTGTCATTATTCTGCATAAATTATTATTTGCAACTCCAGGGAGTGTATATCTTGTTGACCTTGAGCAAGATCTTTAATGTTTTGATGGATGTAGAACATGACAGACGGAACAGTTTTTTTTTGGTTAAATGTTACAGATGCCTAGGAGTGACACTTGTAGGGATCAGAATAGCTTGTAAATTTTTATTTTGTGGGGGGAGGGGGAGGGTGCTTTAGGCACATCACATAAATTAAAAGAAGACCCAGATTCGTGAAGATACTCAAAAATCACTTGTCTTCCCGATTATTTTGTAAAAAAATCCAAAAAAAGAAAGTGATCGATGGATTCCTTCCTATGTTGCAGAACCTCAACGGAGACCCAGCCTGAACAGCAGTGTTTTCCAACACAACGCCAACACCAAATTCTCCACGCCCATGTTTAGGATATTGAACAAGTCCGTCAGCAGGCTGCCGTCTTGGATTGATGGAGAAGACTCACTAGATGTCTTGGACGAGGTTTGTTTTCATTGACTTTAAAGAGTGTTAACAGTTTGTGTGTAGTCCCTAGTAGACATTATTCATAGCTGGTGTAAAAAGCCACTACAAACTATTGGTAATCCCGAAAAATGGATTTTGAACAGAACTTACAGAAGATTTTGTACAGAAGATTTTGTTTTGTTTTTTTCCCCCAAAAATTGCCATCACAGCTTCAGCAGTTCATAGGGTACACCAGTCCCGAGTGCTTGCTGAGTCCAGGCGTGCCCCTCAATCTAGTTTCCCCCGCCCCCGAGGAGATCTCACAGGAGCTAGAGAGCAGCGCCGTCGCCTCCTTGAAGAAGCAGAGCAGCAGTGAGGAAGTTTACATCAGACAACATGGAGAGGAGTACAGGTAATAGTCCTGGAGGGCTTTCATGGGAATGGTGTTTGCTAGGGGAAAGTTGGTTCTAAGTGTTTGCTTCCTGCACTATCCAGTATAGTTATATCTGCTACTGAGGCCTCTTTTAGGTAGTTCCCTGATAAATGCAATCTTAAGGAGTAACTCAGATTTGGCTCTGAGTAGTGTCAAGTGTTCAAATTTGTCTGCAGTAATATCGTCACTGTTTTCACGAAGTGCCAATTCGGCCACACAGCACAAAATACACGTTTCGAGATAATCGAGTTTTAAGTTGCTCACTTTTTGAAATTGTAGTTTCACCACCAATAAACGCAGAGTATTGCCAATTTATGTGCACTGTTTGAAAATACAGATTTCAAACTTCTCAAATGTACAAGTTATTCAACAACAGGACGATTATTTACGGCGTAATTGATTTATTAATACAATTGTCCTTTCGTGAAAACGCTAGAAACGGCTTATTTTGCTCTCAATTGTCCCTTCGTGAAAACGGAAAGGCATAGCGCGCCACTACAGACCTATAAATAGCTCTATCCAATTGGCACTTCGTGAAAATGGAAAACGCCTTGCGCGTGAGTTTTGTCCTTACATACAGCGCGTGTACAAAACTATGCGGATTTATCGACATATCGTGAACCAGTGTGAAGCTGGTACCCGTATAATTCTGGATATGTACGCACGCTATGAGGGAAAATTGGGGACGAAGCAGTTTTTGCGTTTTCACGAAGAGACAATTGTGAGCTATTTATAGGTCGGTAGTGGCGCACGGTGATTTGAGCGTTTTCTCGAAGGGATTATTGTCTTAAATTATTAATTATGTTGTGATTAATCGTCCCTTTGTTGAAAAGTTGACATATTTGGAAAGTTTGAAATCTGTTCTTTCACATAGGGCACACATTTTACATGTATCTTGCGTCTTGAATGTGATATTACTTAAAGCTTGATGCTCTGTGGTCCAATTGTCCCTTCGTGAAAACGCAAATTGGTCTTGAGCATCCATTATGCCCTTGGCCAATTAATGTAATTACAAAACTAATGATTTTTAGACCCTGTAAATTTGTGGGATTGTAGATTTCAATGAAGTAATTCAGAATATCGAAAAAAATCAAACTCGATAAAAATTGCGATTTTTCCCCAATTGGCACTTCGTGAAAACGGTGACGATATGCTTCACTGACCAATGATGCACAGAATCTTTTGAAATGCCTGTGTGCCACTAGAGGTTTACGCGTAACACATAGTGTATGCGTTCAAAAAGGATAAGTCATTGCCCGTAAAGATGGCCGATTTTGCATGGTGTGACATCAAGTGAAAACCATCTATACTATGTGACCATCTGCCAATTTGTCTTTTGTCAAATTGCATAGTTTTCCATATGGCCATCTCAAAATAAGCGTAAAGTGGTAAAATTCCTGAATCAAGATATTTGTACCGCAGGCTTGATCATAAAAAGAGCTCCCTATTAGTAATTACACTTGGAGTGTTTGTTGTGCATTGGTCAGGAGGGCTATGGTGATATCACTTGGAGTGTTTGTTGTCCATTGGTCAGGAGGGCTATGGTGATATCACTTGGGGTGTTTGTTGTCCATTGGTCAGGAGGGCTATGGTGATATCACTTGGAGTGTTTGTTGTCCATTGGTCAGGAGGGCTATGGTGATATCACTTGGAGTGTTTGTTGTCCATTGGTCAGGAGGGCTATGGTGATATCACTTGGAGTGTTTGTTGTCCATTGGTCAGGAGGGCTATGGTGATATCACTTGGAGTGTTTGTTGTCCATTGGTCAGGAGGGCTATGGTGATATCACTTGGAGTGTTTGTTGTCCATTGGTCAGGAGGGCTATGGTGATATCAAATTAACAAGATAAAACTTTCAGAGTTTTGCAAATAAAAATAATAAAATCTATCCAAGGTCATGTATGACTATGTAAGTTGACTTTAGTCTTGTTTAGAAAAAACCTATATTTATTCTGTATTAACCGTTTGTAATGATGGAAGAGGGTGCTGGAAAATGAACAACTGGTCACTAGTGAGCAGTGCCTTAAAAGGCCAGTCCGTACCTCATGGAAATGCAAATGTGAAGTGAATTGTGACGCAAAAAAGGAAATTTCTGCAAATTGTTGCTGAAGTTGAACGGTGTAAGCAAATGATTCTGTGACCCATATGACTAGTAGATAGATGTAAGCAAATGATTCTGTGACCCATATGACTAGTAGATAGATGTAAGCAAATGATTCTGTGACCCATATGACTAGTAGATAGATGTAAGCAAATGATTCTGTGACCCATATGACTAGTAGATAGATGTAAGCAAATGATTCTGTGACCCATATGACCAGTAGATAGATGTAAGCAAATGATTCTGTGACCCATATGACCAGTAGATAGATGTAAGCAAATGATTCTGTGACCCATATGACCAGTAGATAGATGTAAGCAAATGATTCTGTGACCCATATGACTAGTAGATAGATGTAAGCAAATGATTCTGTGACCCATATGACTAGTAGATAGATATGCAGCTTTTTTCTGGTTGGTGATTCTCTTTTTTAATTTTTTTTTATTTATCAACCTGTCACAGAAATTAAACTCATTTCAACTTGTACAAAAATGGTACATGGGATCATGTGATGAGTGCCGTAGTTGGATAACAAGATATCTTTCCATCAACAACTCATCATGTCCTTGTCACCTTTTTTCTGATTTTTTTTTTCTGATTCAATCTAGCATGGTGGCCCATCACCTAGACCAAACCCCACACCTAGTGCCTACCTCGCCGTTCCACATGTGTCGTCAATTGCTCAGCCAACTCGGGGTCATGACATGGGACAAGAGGTAGGATTCCTAATCGGTCAGGAGCCAGACCCCACTGATTTTTGGGTTTGCCTGGTTATCCGAGCATAGTGTCCTAGATTGTTATGGATGGATGCAGCTCCCATCCTCTGTTGTCCAGGGTTGTAAACTAGCTTGCCTCGTAAGCAGCTTTGATTTTTTCTCTCTCGATGATTTGGTTTGAGCATTTGCAGGTGTTAGCCAAAGTATGACAATTTTAACTTTTAAACACTTTTCAGATGAAAGTGTTTGTAGTGGTATCGCCCCTCAACCCTTGTATAATAAATAGATAACTGAATAGCATATAACTTTTCATAGTATCTTCTTGTGAAAGGGGAGGTAAAACACTGGTTATTACAGCTTATCAAATTGACAATTTATTATCTAAAACTAACTTGGTGTAAAGTTGGTATCATCCTGAGAAATTATTTCGTCTGAAGTGCTTTCATCTTGGAGGAAACAGGAATTGTATTGTCAGTTAACATACAAAATATGGAACACTTTTTTGTAATTTTCTCAAAAACAGGAGCAACTATTTTGATGAAACCTTCACAGTTTTATGATAATCTTGAAAACTAGAAGAACGAAATGAACGTACTTGACTGAATACCAATGTTGTACCTTCCCCGAAACGATATGTCAGCCATATTTTTTTCCCTCAGAGAATTGTTTTTTTTTTTTACTTGAGGGAAATAAAACAACTGCTTTATTAAATGGCACATCTCACAAAACAATTGTTAGAGGCATGGATTGGTAATAAAATATGTCCCAAAATTAACTTTTGTCTGGGTCCCATCATAAATTACTTTGGGCTCGTTGCTCATTATTTTGTGTAAGATCTCATGTCACATCATTTTGTTCCCTTTCTAAATTGCTACAGTATTTGGTTCTAAACAAAAACAACCTGAAATTGCAGGTAAAATAATTAATAGAACACAGGCAATGCATCTTTAACAACCTGATTTGACTCAATATATTTTATTTTTTTACTCGCAGATCTCAGGTTGATGTAGTGAAGAAGAATGATCGTTTACTGAGGGAACTCAAGAACCTTGACTCTAGACAATGGTATGGATATGGAACTCATTACTCAGACATGCATGGAATTACAATTGTATATTCACGGGTGTATTTTCAAGGAAATATGTTGGAATTGGTTCTTTAAATATAAAAAAATAAATAAAAATACATGCAAGCAACTTCATTTGATTTGCCTTTAGATTAATTCTGAAATTGTCACATTCGATTTTCATGTGTGTTGTTTTTTTTTGGTTTTTTTTGACAGCTCTTTAGAATGACTTTTGTAATCAAGAACATTAACCCTAACCACCCCAAATCCTGCAAAATCCTCCAAGGGGAAATTTTTGGGAAAAATTCGGCACTGTTGGAAACTGGTACTTTCACCTCTTCAAATGGGACAAAATTACTACCTGGCAAGAAGTACAGGCCATAAGTGCTGAATATGAAAGGTCAACGAAAATGCATGGTGCATTTTGAAGATAAGGGCATGTTTCCGAAAGTGCACTGATGGATTTTGGAGGATTCAGGAAGGTTCCTAGCCAGAATACCTGGGGGTTATGGTTAAAGAAGGTTCCTAGCCAGAATACCTAGGGGGTTTGGGTTAAAAGAGTTGTTGACATTTAAGTGTTTTCAAATTCTAGTATTCTAGCCTTGTAGGTTGTGCATTTGATTTAAGTATATGCCCTGTTTATTACTTACCTCATTTATTTATGTTAATATCCTTGTCAGTCGAGAGACCCACAAGATAGCTGTTCTTTACGTCGCTGAGGGCCAAGAAGATAAGATGTCAGTTTTAGGCAATGACAGAGGAAGCCAAGCATTTGAGAACTTCATTGCCGGATTAGCTTGGGAGGTAAAGGATTGCATTCACTCTAAAAAAAATTTTTTTTTAAATAAAAAATTACAGACGGTGTTTGGTCTATTTTTAATTGTCGCTGTCTACTCCGATGATAATGCTTACAAAAAAACGTGTCAAGTCAATACAGGCAACTTTTCTGTAGATTTCCATATTTTTTCTCTATCCCAAGAAGTTTGTTGTTGTTTATTTTTTGTATTTTTGTATAGATTACCCTTTAAAAATGCTCAGAATACACCAAGGGATCCTCCGACACATGCCGCAATGGGTTTCACGCTTGGAGCTCAAACTTCCAAATTCCAAACATTTTGAATTTTTGTTTTATTAATCAGTATAAAACCTGTTATCATTAGTTGAACATTGAAGCCAAAGTGGGAATGATCTTTTGGAGGCACATGACACCATTTTCTTACTCTTGGGCCAATTTCTCATAGAGCTGCTAAGCGGAAACATATGCTTAGCAGTTTTTGTTTACTACCAACCAAACTTTCATACAGAATATATACACTTTGGCTGGTTGTCTGTACAAAAATGTTCAGCAAACGTATTTGCTAAGGACAATTCTCTGTTCTATGAATTTGGTCTGTGGTCCTCCCAGGGTGTCACGTTAACAAGTTCGCGTCGGGAATAAAAAAGTTTTTCTGGGCCCCTGTGCGGGTTTCTTTTTCCCACACAAACACGTTAATGAAAGCTTCCACAGCGCGTGGCCACGTCTACCGAGCATGTCACTGTATGCTCGGCTCGTTGCCACGTCAACCGAGCATGCATACATATATTCCGGAGTTTCCTATGGCGTGTTTAGACGCTCTCCGATCCGTGGTGCAACAAAAACTTGCATGTGTACACGGCCTCCGACGCGAACTGGTTAAGAGATTTTGGTCACCCATCCAAAAACCAATTGTGTCTCTGATAATGTACAATATGAATGTCTATTCATGTAAACAGTCGGGGTTAATTGAAGTTGTTGACTTGAGTCATGAACTTAACATGGGTCTGACTCGAGTCACATTTTCTTTTACTTATGGCTTGACTGGGACAAAAATGACTTGGCTACAACTCTGGGGTTATAAAGCATCGGTATCCATTGAAGACCAAACCAACTTCTCTGTGAATTCATTCCAGGTTGACCTTTCAACTCACCAAGGCTTTCTGGGCGGTCTTCAGCGCAACAAGAGCACGGGGGAGACAGCGCCGTATTACGCTACGTCCACCGTGGAAGTTATATTCCATGTGTCCACCAGAATGCCATCAGAGAATAACCATTTGCATAAGGTATATCTAGATGTCGACCAGGACTTATTCAGTGTTGAAGCACTTAGGGGTTGTTACCAAGGGATATTGTGTTTGTTTACGGTGTAAACTGAGGGCTTATAACAAAAAGGAACAAAGAGTCCTCATGGTTGGCAGTTATTGTTTGAAAATGTCCTCTGTTGTAAAACGTGTACAAATCAAAAGTCTGACCAAGAATAAAGGGAAGAATAGGAGGTCCTCGGTTTACACCATAAACAAATGTGGGTAGGCCTTCGCGGGGTTGTGGGGACTTATAAGAAAAGGGTAGGCCATGACACCGTATCTGTGGGGACATTTTCATGTCCCCATAGCATTTTTGGTCCTCACAACTGTGTGTAAAAGCGAGTGTATGTCCCCACAATTACGGAAAAAGACAAGACTGTGTGAGTTTGTGTGTGTGTCTGTGTCTGTGTGAACCTTTATAATAGAATACCACACACCACTTGAAGCCACCAACTCAGGACAATATTGGTATATTTTATTTTTTATTTGAAAAAAAAAAATAACAAATATGAAATAAATTCTGGATTTTGTTGTAAGCAGCAGGTTGCACATTTTTTCAGTTGTTTGATTTGACAGGGCTCTTAATGAATGCCTTGGGAGTTCAAGGGAGTTCGGCTTACATTGTTTTTTTTTCTCTTTTGCCGTATTCTTTCCAGATGCGTCACCTAGGCAACGATGAAGTTCACATCGTCTGGTCGGAGCATACAAGAGATTACCGACGAGGGATTGTAGCGACAGAGTTCGGTGATGTCATCATCGTTATATACCCCTTGGAGAATCAGCTGTTCAGAATACAGATACAGAGAAAGCCAGAGGTAGGTTGATCGTCGTATTATTATTGAAAGGAATGGTTCACAATTGGTGATGTTGGCAAGACTGCTTGCACGAGTGTGCTTACTTTTTGAATCAAGATATACATTAAAGGACCTATGAAATGGGAATTGTTTAACGTGAAAACATTATGCACAACTCTGTTTCCTTGTTCGCATAATACTTTTCTTCCTTTTAATTGGCAATTCTGGGTGTTTTGATACTCTTTTTGGCACTTTTGAGTCTTTATGCTAATGAGAGTTTACATATTCATGAGCAAATCAGTGATGTCACAGTGGGAATGAGAGGCAATATCATGGTTGATTTGTGTATAAAAGTTCATTTAATTCCTCTTTTCAAAAGTCAGTTCATAAGTCAGTAATGTTTCAGGGTTCGTACGGGTCATGGAAAACCTGGAAAGTCAGGGAATTTTGCTTTTGCATTTTCCAGGCCTTGAAAGTCATGGAAAAGGGTAAACTTCTTTAAAAGTCATGGAAAGTCATGGAATTTTAAGACTTATTAAAACCAGTTCGCGTCGGAGGCCGTGTACACACGCAATTTTTTTTTCGCACCGCGGATCGGAGAGCGTCTAAACACGCCGTAAAGTGACGTGCACAGAAGACGTGACCACACGCTGTGGAAGCTTCCATTGTCCTTTCGGGCGACGTGAAAACACGCCATTTTAGCAGAGCTCGTGCTTCGGTTGACGTGTTATTGTGCAACACTTGTTCGGCACAAGAGCGGGGGCCGTGTAAACGCGCTCGCTTCACATGGGTGGTTGTGCGGGGGCACTCGTAAACCTGTTCCACACCTTTGTCTCCATTGAAATCTGTAAAGCTGCGGTATACTAAGATTTCTATAGACCAATTACTGTGCACCATTGTCCCATTGTTACTCGGTACCACGCCACTCGGATAATGGGGAAGGAATCCTTCTTCCATGCTCGGTTGACGTGTAAATACGACGAAGAATTCTTTTGAGGGCTCGGTGGACTTCTAAAGACGCAACACCAAATACGCCCTCCTGGCTATAATTCCCACGGAAAACTCGCCAAATTATCTGCTAATAAGCTAAATGGGGGTGTCTCGTCTTAGTTTCGTTGACGTAACCAAAAAAAAATTCACGCAAAAAAAACGTGTTTGTGTGTGAAAAAGAAACCCGCACAGGGGCCCAGAAAAACTTTTTTATTCCCGACGCAAACTGGTTTTAAAAGAAAAAGAAACAAGACAACGGCAACCAAAAAGACACAATTTCTGGGTCACAAGTTCACAAGTTCACGTCAAAGAAATGTCTGCCGACTTTGGAATGTTGAATGTATCAATTTGGGATTAGAGCCAAGACAAGAGTTGGGGCTATTGTTCACTTGACAATGACTGACAGGTTGTGGTTTTACACTCCCAGACCAAGAGACAATAACCTCTGGGACCTGGTTCTTGGCTGGTTTACAAGCTATTATAAACTAAACACGTGTGTGTCCCACTCTGCCTGGCACGCGGGTACTCCGCTCATCTGGTTTTTGCCTAAGCAGAGTGGTAGCGGAACCAGTGTCGTTTAATGTTGAATGCTTATAAATAGATCGCGGCAGGCCGCATAGTTACAAATGCGGTGCATCAAAAACATTCTCTTGAAAAGAAACAAAGTTGCCGGCCAATTAAAATGTGTCAATAAAGCTTCCTTCAAGATGAAATAAATCCCTCAGTGGCAACAAATTATTGTTGTTCACAATTAGTTCTCAAACTGAACAAAGGAAATTTTGGGGTGTTTTTTTTTTCACCATGGAATAAATTATAGCGTATCGATAGCGTATCGGCCGATTTATAGCGTATCGGTATTTTTTATAGCGTATATCGGGCATGCCTGGCTAGAACACTGGTGTTATGCGAATCTACTTAGATTCGCATTGTTAATGTTGGGCGCGAATCGAAAAGTCATGGAAAAGTCATGGAATACTTGTTGTAAAGGTCATGGAAAGTCATGGAATTATCTAAGTAAAAAAGTGTACGAACCCTGTGTTTGGTGTTGTCTTGTTGACTGAGTGTTTAGTTACCAATTAGTTGAGGTAACCACTGTGTTCTTCGGTGTGGTTTGGGGTTTTGATTTTTCCATGATTTTTTACAAATCTCTCTTTGCCTCACAATCTTCTTGAAAGAAGAGAAGTAGCCACCAAGGAAAGAAAGAAGTAGTCTGTATTGTGTCCAAACCACTAGTTTCTTGTTTGTGGGGATGTGGAGAGTCTGTAAATCCTCCAAAATGAAACATCCGGGAGGTTCAGGGGGGGCTTTGTCCTCTAGACCAAAGGGAGACTCAGGCCTGCTACCCATTTTTCAGGATTTTTTACTTTTGTCAAATCACACCCCTGTTTTGTGCACTTTCAGTGCAAACTATTACACTGAGTTCCTGTTGTGATCTCACAAACAGCGCCCTCATGTGTCAAGTATAAGCATGAACATTTTACAAAGTACACTCCAGCTTCACTTTATGTCAAAAAGAGACTTCCCGTTTTGTTTAACCCTCTCAGTACCGAATTGTTTTGACATAAACAACCGCTGGTGGCCGCATTGTTTGACCACTCAAGCGTGAAGCACACATTCTTACACAACAGAAAGCTTGTGTTCAAAGGCCAATTTTACAAACTCTATTATCACCTTGAAGATATCGTTTTACAGCAAAATAAATAATAAAAAATATCTTACTTATTGAATTCCTTTTCATAAAATCCAAAAAACCTTAAGATCGGTCAATAAATGTCCAAGTTCTCGGTCTTTGTTTCCTCAGTGTGATCTGTAAACTCAACACTTTTTTGTACACAAACACATGGCGCTCTGTAGGTGTTTGGCATTTCGGACCTTTCAACTCCAGTTTGAAGGGATTGCATAATAGCAACCTTATTTTATTTCACCATCAATGGAAAGATCCGATCTTGCTCTTTCCAACCATTGTAAGCTTGGGTATGGAGGGTGAACATGGACAAAACTACAGCTTTATAACAAATGGCCTTTGTGCTCAGGCTTGAGTGCTTTTTTGTGTGAAAGCTTGGTCGACTAAAGTCGCCTATGGTAAGGAAGAGGGGGTATGAGTGCAGTCGACTAAAATCGCCTATGGTAAGGAAAGGGTTAAACTGTCCAGAAGCATGGATATTTGCTAAAGTATTCATCTACATAAAATTGCAATTCACTGGTTCTTTAAACCCCAAAACATTTTCAACTTATTAATAATTTTAAACTTATTAATAAGGCTATGGCGGGTATCTGGGTATCCGGATACCCGACCAAAACTGTCATTTACCCGGTTCCATTTTTCGGTTCCAATTAACCCGTTCAAATGACTTGAAAATATCGACTGAACATGTAGGCCATACAAATGGAAATCACTGATTTTTAGGGATCCTACGAGTTGCTTTTAATATAGAGGCTGGAAATTATGACAGTAACACATTTATTATGACTCTAATAAAACAAGAGAATCTTGTCTTCATATTGGTTATTTTATACATTCAGGAGTATTTATGTGTTTTTACAAAATTGTTTACGGGTACCCGGGTATCCAAAGATTTCCAATTTCGGGTATCCGGTTTCTGAAATAACCGAAAATGCACAGCCTTACCTATTAATGTTGAAACTGCATTCTTGGGTGGAATTTAGGAAAGCGTAATCTTTCGGATAAACTTATTGGCCAAAAAATTCACTTTGCTTCAAAATGACGGCACCTCAGACAAAATTATTTCTAGGGAAGATTGATACCATCATCAGCTTGACACCAAGTAAGTTTCATATTAAAATCAGACTATTGATTATCTTGAAAAACAGTTTAACATGAAACTTACTAAAGTTGATGATTAGTATCAAACATCCCTTGACATTTATGATTTAAGTAACATTAACCCTCCTATAGGTTTAACAATCAAAGACACTCAAAATTTGTATGTAACTCCCAACCCATTGACTTTGTGCAGTGCACTCAAATAAATGCAAGGACATGTGGCTATGGTAGGAGGTCAAACCAAAACCACTCGACTGTAACTTGTGCAGTACATACACAGCTCTGTGTGACTCTGCATATTATAACTTGTAAGACATACACAAGTGTGTTTGACTTTGCCACTATCTCCAGCACTCTTATACACGTGTGAACAATTGGCAATGCAACCAAAAATACTCAAGTGACTGACTGTCTGTGGGTGCGGTGCTTACTGGGCCAAATTTCAGCCTGGGCATAGGAGGGTTAGTATATAAAAATATGAGCAATCTGAATGCATTTCAGTATTTTCTACGACACAATAAAACAATATATAACTTGTTCAGATTAGTTGTAATATGTATATCCTGATTTAACTTATGAACCCTCAATCATATGAATATGTGATGTGATCTGGAAAAACCCTTCACATGGTGAAATTGTCATTTCTGTGTTATTCATCAAATTAACGAGGACACTGTGCTGTTTTCAAAACTGTTTTATTCATGATTCTAGGTTGTCTATAACTTCAGTTATGCTCTTGGGAAGTTATAGCCACCGCTGTCCTTAAAACACAATGGCGGAAACGAAAAACAAAGACGGCTTTTTAATTATCTGTCATCATAAAACTATTTTTTTACATATAAAACGATGGAATTTTTATTTAATATTTTCAAGAATGATCATTTAGATTAACAAATAAAATAGTAACAAAAACTCAAATTGTCCCAAAAAAATTGGGGGACTATTTTGCCATTATCTTCAAAACAAGTTCGCCGACATCCGACGAGTTTTCCCAGATCGCATCACATATGTACAAAATGAATGCATTGACTCCCTGCATAGATAATGAGCCTTTGGTTGACATAATCATACCTATTGAGGACGATCTGATCTTCTGCTCAGCATTTGCAGGTATTCTGCATTGATGGAAGCTGTTACTAGAGTTAGATTTTGTTGAAATTTTGGGTCAAAATTAGAGATATTTTGAACTTATTTAGTAAACCTAGAATGTATGTATGTTGTTTGATGTATATATTAACCCTAACCCCCTAGGTATTCTAGCTAGGAACCTTCCTGAATCCTCCAAAATCCATCAGTGCACTTTTGGAAACATGCCCTTATCTTCAAAATGCACCATTTTCATTGATCTTTCATATTCAGCACTTATGGCCTGTACTTCTTGTCAGGTAGTAATTTTGTCCTATTTGAAGAGGTGAAAGTACCAGTTTCCAACAGTGCTGAATTTTGTCCAAAAAGTGCCCCTTGGAGGATTTTGATGGATTTGGGGTAGTTAGGGTTAACTGATTGTTTCTTAGGTCCATAGGCCCTTTAGAATGATTCTGGGTATGTTTTTTTTTGTATGCTGTTGGATTCCGTTACCATGGTAACAGAAAACATTTTTCCATGTACATGTATTTCATGTTATGTAGGTCATGACCTACTTTCAACTTTACCATATTCAGATGAATTTGGTATCAAATGAAAGAGAAATGAAAGACGAATGAAAGACAAACTTTTATTGGGTTATTAAAAGAAATAAGGGGTACAAAGCTGAACAATACATAATAGTATTAAAAAAAGCGTGACATCCCTCCAAAATCCTGACGGTTATTAACCCTAACTCGCTAAGCATTGTTAGTGAACAATAAAAATCCTTCAAAATCCTCCAACTGCCTTTGTTGTCTAGGGAGTTAGGGTTAAAAGAAAGTAAGAATACTTTGAGAAGCAGTTTTGAGAAAAATACCTTCATGTATATAACATGTATATGATGTGTCACCCAGGTTTTTTCATTTTATTTTTAATTTTTTTTTATCTGCATTTTCCAAAAAAAATGGGAACATTGGAAGAGGAAAAACAGATATTTTGATATGAGATATTTCACAATATAATAGTAAAAGAATTGCCCAAATTATTTTATGACGGGACCAACCAAAATATATTTTGAAATATTAGGTAAAAAACAGTATTGCTAGAAATTGCTGTTTTAAATAGCAAAACACATAGGCAAAACATCTTTAATAGCTTTTTCCATGTAATCATTTATTATTAATTTGTTATTTATCCAGGTTAACCTGATCACTGATTTTCACTGTTATTTAAATAATTTTCCTCAAAAACAGTCAGTACTTGTACCTTTATCTTCACTTTCCTAAGATTTTCTCTTTCATACATGTAATTCATCCCCCAACTCCCCCCAACTCCCCCCCCCCCACATACAAACAAATAAAGTATTGATTAGGTCCATAAGCCCGCAAAGATTTCATGCTGATCCAAACAAAACCATCATCTCATTGTATTCTGCATTTTCAGACTCTGATTGTAAACATCTGTCATGATAATAAATTGCTTGTATGCTGTTGCCACTAGAGGGCGCTTGTTATGTGGCTCTTGTCATGAGCCGTGTGTAGAAAGAGTTGCAACAATTAAGCCTCTGTGGACTCAAATTGCACGATGATTGTGTACACTGATGCGTGAAGTCATCAGGTTACCATTGTATATGTGCACTGGAGTGTAACTACCTACTATGAATCCTGATGCTGCCGTAACTATCTGAATACATGGCTGTTGGCCTATTGTAGGTGTTAATACACTGAAATTGTTAAAATAAATACATTTATTACCATAGTTACTTTTAAATGTCTAGATTTATGCCTCGGAAATAACTAAATATGTTGACATACTGAATAAGTAATGTTTTTCACTTAAAAGGAATGTGCGACGTTGGTATTTACCTGATTAACGAAATTTCCAAATTATTATCAATCATGCTGAAAAATAAATTATTTCAGAGAAATCGACAAACATTAAAGGGACAATATCATCACAACCAACAGGGCATAGAGACAGAGTACTAGTTTTAGATAAACTCAGTGACTGAAAATAATACCCCCACATGATAAGGTCATATTACCGTTGCTGCTGCATAAATGAGCCAGTAATTTTCAGTCACTGTTCATCTTAAACTAGGACACCGATTCCATGCCCTGTTGAAAGTCTGCTCTGATTGTGACGATTGTGTCCCTTTAAGGACATTTACAAAAAGTTACCAACTCTGTTATTAGGGCTATTGAGAATTGAGTTTAATTCAAATGATAATTAATGATATTATTTTCATGATTTTTTTTAAACATATATTTCACAGTACTTTAATAAAAACCAGAAATAAAAATAGTAATAATAATAATAAATGGTCATAAAAATAACAAAATGTTTCCCATTTTTCTTGCACCTGCAGGTTCCGTTCTTTGGACCCTTGTTTGACGGTGCAATCGTTGACCATAAAGTCTTACCAGGTCTCATCAGAGCGACTGCGATCAACGCAAGTAGGGTCAAGAGATCACAACTTCACCTCTATCAACGATAGTATCCTTTTTCATTAATACAATTTCTTTCATGAATTTGGTTATGTTGAGAGTTCCACACCATCAGGTAAGTCACATTTATGAATTGTTTAGTCCGTATTGTTTTATTCCTTCATGATTTCAAGTCTGTATACACAATTGAAATCTTTGTAATTCATTAACGCTAACCCCCTATTTATTCTGGCTAGGAATACTGAATCCTCCAAAATCCATCAGTGCACTTTTTGGAAACATGCCCTTATCTTCAAAGTGCACCACGCATTTTTGTTGATATTTCATATTCAGCACTTATGGCCTGTACTTCTTGCCAGGTAGTAATTTTGCCCCATTTCAAGAGGCGAAAGTACCAGTTTGCAACAGTGCTGAATTTTTCCCAAAAAGTGCCCCATGGAGGATTTTACAGGTTAGGGTTAATTACTGGCAGTCAGGGTTACAGACAAGTATGGTTGCAGCCTAATAAGGGTATGTATCATTGATTGTTAATGATGTCACAAACACTGCATTTGCCATTACAACATACACAGAGTTTGTGAGGCGAAAGTACCAGTTTCCAACAGTGCTGGATTTTCCCCAAAAAGTGCCCCTTGGAGGATTTTGCAGGATATGGGGTGGTTAGGGTTCATACTATAATGGGAAACGAGAGATACGTGTGAAAACCAACCGGTGAAAGTTTCAGTTTATTTCATTGTGTCGTTAATGAGAAAATAGTAAAAAAATGCATTCAGATCATTTGTATTACAGGGACAGTATCGTCACGATCAGAGCAGCCTTTCAATAGGGCACTGAATCAGTATGCTACATTTAGATGAACTCAGTGACTGTAAATAATACCCCTAGAGTGCATGCTGGCCTAGATAACAGGGCACAATAAGATCATATTACCGTGGCTGATGCATAAATAATCAGCCAGTGGATGCACAATAATGAAATTCCATGCCCTGTCAAAAGTCTTCCCTGATCATGACGATATTGAACCTAACCGTCCTACACATGGAGGCCACTCCCAACCACAAAATTCTGTTCTTTAGCAACCTTCAGTACAAACATGTACAAGCCTGCTGTCCTTTCCAAGTAATCTTACAAAATCAACTGTGTGCCACCCAAGGCCACTGTGAATGTTTTAACATATTAGTATGGCCTGCAATGTATCGATGGGAGACCACTTTACCCTGCAATCTCAGTGGTGTGACAGCGCACAGAAGGGTAATCATATGAGGCCACTGGTAACAACTGCAACAGCTTGGAGTGGCCTGAATGGGTTGTTTCAAAAATTGCACTGATTGTAGGAGGGATAATTATGTTCACAGTCTGCAAGATTTTGGTTTTTGTTGTTGTGCCTTTTGTAACCTTTCCAGGAAAATTCATTTGAAAATTGTATTTCATGAGTTAAAAAAAAAAACATTTCTGTTAATTTACACATAAAGAGTTATCATCAATAACTGTATAATAAATAGAGAATTAGCTGTTGGAAACTGCTAAACCAACCAAGTCCAAACTTCAGTTGGGAAATTATTTGACTAATTTTATTGAAATGACGGCATCTCTGATAAAAATGATCATTTTCTCACGCCGAACCATCCCTGTCGATGGAACAAACTCCCTCGTATTATTTGTAATATTTCCTTTGTAATGTGCAGCGCTGTGCTACGTCGTGTAAGAGCGCTTCAAAAATGCCTCCATTATTATTATTATTATTATTATTATTAAATTATAAATTGTTGTTGTTGTTGTTGTTGTTGTTGTTGTTGTTGTTGTTGTTGTTGTTGTTGTTGTTGTTGTTGTTGTTGTTGTTGTTGTTGTTGTTGTTGTTAACTGATTTTAAATGTTCCAGAATAGTTCAACATTGTAGTTTGGTTTATTTTTGTTTTTAATAGCCGTTTTCGTGTGTTTTTTTGTGCCCTGAATGGTGACTGCACTTTCATTGTCATTGTAAACTACATGCATTTCTATTCGTGGTCACTGTCACTTTACAGTCACTCACATTTCTTGGCAAATCAATCTCATTATTTAATCCTGTTTTTTTTTTTTTTTCTTTCTTTCTCTCAAAATCAATTTCTGTATTGAAAAATAATAACAAGACATTGGCTTGTATCTGTTCAACATATGTTTGTGTTGGTGCTTTTTTGAATATTTGGGTAATATAATTTAAGAATAAAATAAAATGTTTATATACATGTAAATAGAGAATTAGCTGTTGCAAACTGCTTACTGACCTTAAGGACCTGTATTATAAATGCAAAATAATTGTTATTGGCCTTAGGTTTCGAACCTAGCAGGTTCTTTCTCAAAGGCAAAATGGGACAGAATACAGACATTTACACATATGGGTCTATCCACACTATTGTGTGACATGGGAGGGTCAAATAAAGGCAACCATTTTATCCCAATCTATTCCAGAACATTCCTTAGCATTTAATGATTGGAACAAAATAGTTGCCTTTATTTGACCCTCACATTTCACACTCCAATAGTTATCATATGTACCCATTAGTGTGGATAGACCCATATGTCAAGGGCTTAAAACCAGAACTGGTTATGTCCAAAATCGGCATTTTGAAAAAAAATGAGTTTAAAACTTTGAATCTTTCTGAAAAATCAGAAACTCCCCATAACACATTTTAGGCAAAAGAGGACATACCCAGTACTGCATTTAAGGCCTGGATATGTACATGTATTTTGTCCCATTTTGCCTTTGAGAAAGAACCTGCTAGGTTTGAAACGTAAGGCCAATGTTTATATAATTATTATACATTAATCTTCATTAATTAGTTTAGAGGACAATATCAACAGGGCATGGAATCGGAGTGCTCATTTTAGATTAACTTAGTGACTGAAAATAATACACCACATGATAAGGTCATAATACCGTTGCTGCTGCATAAATAAGTCAGTAATTTCCAGTCAGTGTGTTAATCTTAACCCTTTCCTTACCATAGGCGACTTTAGTCGACTGCACTCATACCCCCACTTCCTTACCATAGGCGACTTTAGTCGACCAAGCTTCCACACAAAAAAGCACTCAAGCCTGAGCACAAAGGCCATTTGTTATAAAGCTGTAGTTTTGTCCATGTTCACCCTCCATACCCAAGCTTACAATGGTTCGAAAGAGCAAGATCGGATCTTTCCATTGATGGTGAAATAAAATAAGGTTGCTATTATGCAATCCCTTCAAATTGGAGTGTAAAGATCCGAAATGCCAAACACCTACGGAGTGCCATTTGTTTGTGTACAAAAAAGTGTTTGAGTTTACAGATCACACTGAGGAAACAAAGACCGAGAACTTGGACATTTATTGACCGATCTTATGAAAGGGAATTCAATAAGTAAGATATTTTTTATTATTTATTTTGCTGTAAAACGATATCTTCAAGGTGATAATAGAGTTTGTAAAATTGGCCTTTGAACACAAGCTTTCTGTTGTGTAAGAATGTGTGCTTCAAGCTTGAGTGGTCAAACAATGCAGTCACCAGCGGTTGTTTATGTCAAAACAATTCGGTACTGAGAGGGTTAAACTACATGTAGGACACCGATTCCATGCCCTGTCGAAAGTCTGCTCTGATCGTGACGATGCTGTCCCTTTAAGGTGATGATGGCATTATTAATCTTCCCTAGAAATAATTTTGTCTTGAGGTACTGTCACTTTTCAGAAAAGTGAAATCATTACCAGTTGGAATAATAGGAAAGGGGTACTGCTTTCTAAAATCTGATTGCATTATCAATGTTTTCTCCTAAATGACACAACGTATTAAGCTGAAACTTTCACCGGTTGGTTGTTTAAAGTGTATCTTGATTCAAAGAGAGTAAGCATACTCATTTTGCTAACATTACAAATATTGTTCCTTTTCTTTAAAAAAAAAAAAAATTTCCATTAAATCTCATACATACATCACTGTAAGGGGGAAAATCAATCATTAAAATCTCAATACTTATTCTCAATGGAATGAAAATTCATCATCTCCTTGACAAAACAAAAACATTCCAATTTCAAAGTTTTGACATACTGTCGGAAAATTATTCATAGAATTGTTATATGCATTGGGCTCACGTACACGTGTGCATCCCGGTTGTTATTGTTATTGGATGGAGTATAGGGAATACAGAGAGACAAGAAGCAATGAGTATTGGTCGGTGTCCCAGCCGCACGCACAATGCCCAGGGATAGTTATTGCCCAGAGGGCTGACTGGCCTGTGATTATCGTTTGTGTGCCCGGTACTCAGTGATTCAGACAATAGCATCTCACCCACAAAGCCCTCATATTTTATTTTGTGTAGTTGCGGCAAATTGGGTGTAGTGGAGAATTTGTGACTCAGACAGGTTTTTTTTTGTCTCTCTCTCTCTCTCTCTCTCTCTCGGCATTTTTCTTAGATTTTTTTTTGCTCCCTGTTGTGGGTCTGGATAGCGGGAGCTGGCTCAGGGGCCCTCCGCTTGCGGTCTTGTCGGCGTGTGTATTATCTTAACAATGGCGATGAGTCAAGTTTCTACATTCTCCTCATAAGTGTTGTGGCTTTTATTATTATTTTTTTTTTCTTCTTTTTTTCTTTAAATTTTTTTTTTTTTTTTTTAAAGAATAAACAGTCTCATGTTTCATATGGATGTGTGTCATAGTTTTTGTTTCAGTATAATTTAATCATTCTTAAATTTCAAGCACAGTTCCTTTTATTTGTCTTTGTTGTTATGTTTTGGCTTTTCTTGTATGAATTGTTACTTAAAATACTTTTCATTTATTTTCATACTTCTTTTGAGCATACCCGTAGTGAATATAGTCCTCTAGTTATCATACATGTGCAGTCTCTCCAGAGACCATAAGTGCCATTGACTCAGTATTTTGGATTGAAAAGTTTACAGAGAATCGCATTCCTGGAGGTTATTGGCAATTCATCAATAGAGAGAAAAAAAATAACTTGTTTAGAATATATACTAGCCCGTGTAGTGAATTTTGGAAAAGTTTTGGAATTTTAATTTCTGAATACCCTTAAATGATGTTCTGGCAATAGCTAAGACATTCCACCAAAAACAAAATTTGTCATACAAAAAACTTTGCACAACCAAAAAACGGATTATATATTCCACCAAAGTGCTGAGTCATCGTTTTTTTGTGAAAAATGTGTGTTTTCTGTTTGATTTTTATGTATGGAAATACATACAATTTTTATTTATTTATTTTTTTTCAAATAGATTCTCCAGACTCTAGAGACGTCACAAATAGCCATTTCCAAGAATTTTAATTTAATTTCAATACACTAATAGCAGCGGCGTAGCCACAGGGGGCCCTGGGGGGGGCACGTGCCCCCCCCCCACAAATTTCCAGTGCTCCCCCAGGTGCCCCCCCACGAAAAATCCTCATAGTGCAACAAAAAAGAAAAGGGAAAAAACCCATACCCCTGGGCCCCCCCACTGAAAAAGTCCTGGCTACACTGCTGACTAATAGGTCTCTGGATTGTGTCTAAATACGGTCATTTGGGGTTATTGTCATACTACTATATGGTTTATGTCAGGGATGCAAATGGGAAATGTGCACTTTTTGAAATGTGTTTTCTGTTGCATTTTACCTGTACAAAATGTTTTTGAGAATATTTTTCTTGTGTAGTTAGATACAAATAAGCTCCAGAGAGGCCATCGAGATCGTCAAACACGACACTGTGCCACAGGACATCGGCTTTTTCATCAGCGACATTTGGCGACCAATACTACAGACTGAAGGATCTTCTATATCCAAAGTCCATAACCCACCCCAGACTGAGGGATCTCCTATATCCTAAGTCAACCACCCTCCTTCCCCCTGTGCTTGTTAACAACTGATTCAGTTCAGTGAGCACACACACTCCTCTCCCCCAACCCCTAGGATCCTAGTCTCAACAGTTCCCGCCTGCATGCCTCAATGAACTAATCCTCCAGCATCCATTCATGGGATGATCCTCCAGCAGTCTACTGAAGCAGCAGCATTTTCCAGAGTCCGGCATTCTCCTGAGGACGATCAGAGCATACTGATCGAAACGTCGAGTTGTACGTCCAGTTCTTTTCAGAACTAATTACTACTCAATTGAGATTCCACATGGTGTTACCACAATTAGTCTTACTTATCATCCTCACCATGCAAAGCTACAAGTTTTACCTAAGCTCCAGAGATGTCCCACACATAATTTTGTGAGCCCAAACTTGAATTTACATGGTACAAGAAACGTATGCATAAAACACATAAGGTACACTTTAGCCATTGTTGAGTCTACAAGTTACAGTAGGCTATATGTAGGAACTGAAGTCTTTCTTTGAAGAAAATGTTTTTATTAGTGATTTGGATGCTATTCTTTGCCTGATGAAGGCCGTCTCTTTGGTCTCATGAACTGCCCGGCTGGCCTCTGATACGAGTTTCACTCCACGTTCCACCAATTGTGTGTGGCACAAGGAGGGGATGAGAGGAGCTGTCTACATACTCATGGTTTCTTGATCTGTTTTGTTTGAAATTAATGGTGGGGTTGTGATATGATCCAGTCAATTATGTCTGTATGTCTTTGCCTGAAACCTTAGGGTGGGCACCTTGAAGGGCCAAACTGATTTATCCTGGGGATATTCTTCATCCTCCGCCTCATCACTGTTTGCTTCATCGTCACTGTATCCTTCAATCTCCACATCTTCAAAGTTTTCCTCACTTTATGTTCCGTACTGCTTCTTGATTGTTCAAATGTTTGATGAGTTTGACATGCTTTTGACACATGGGTGACAGCATCTTGAAGATTGTCTGGATCCTCATCAGCAAACATAGCAAGAAGTAGGTTCTCTGGGTGAGCATGGAAGGCATTATGCTGGATAGCTGCTTTTGCAGTGCGCTTCTCTGTGGCATTGAGATCTTTCAGAAGTGTTATCATGAAATAAAGGTTCTTAGGCCCATAATTGTATATGAGAGTATACATAAAGAGAGTAAGCATACTCATAGAAGCAGTTTTGCCAACATTACCAATGTTGTACCTTCCCTTCAATGTATATCTCGATTCAAAGAGAGTAAGCACACTCATAGAAGCAGTTTTGCCAATGTCGTATCTTCCCTTCAATGTATATCTTGATTCAAAGAGAGTAAGCACACTCATAGAAGCAGTTTTGCCAATGTTGTATCTTCCCTTCAATGTATACCTTGATTCAAAGAGAGTAAGCATACTCCTAGAAGCAGTTTTGCCAACATTACCAATGTTGTATCTTCCCTTCAATGTATATCTTGATTCAAAGAGAGTAAGCATACTCATAGAAGCAGTTTTGTCAACATGACCAATGTTGTACCTTCCCTTCAATGTATATCTTGATTCAAAGAGAGTAAGCACACTCATAGAAGCAGTTTTGCCAATGTTGTATCTTCCCTTCAATGTATATCTTGATTCAAAGAGAGTAAGCATACTCCTAGAAGCAGTTTTGCCAACATTACCAATGTTGTATCTTCCCTTCAATGTATATCTTGATTCAAAGAGAGTAAGCACACTCATAGAAGCAGTTTTGCCAATGTTGTATCTTCCCTTCAATGTATATCTTGATTCAAAGAGAGTAAGCATACTCCTAGAAGCAGTTTTGCCAACATTACCAATGTTGTATCTTCCCTTCAATGTATATCTTGATTCAAAGAGAGTAAGCATACTCCTAGAAGCAGTTTTGCCAACATTAACAATGTTGTATCTTCCCTTCAATGTATATCTTGATTCAAAGAGAGTAAGTATACTCCTAGAAGCAGTTCTGCCAACATTACCAATGTTGTACTTTCACTTTAAATTATCCAGGGAAAAATGTTTTCCGGATATTTGAAGTAAAAACCAGCATGCTGTAGATGTAATGATTAACACAAAGCCAGCTAGTGCATTGACTTCATCCTGTACCAGAGTCAATATTGGTGAATCCACACTGGGATGAGATTCAGTCATTACTTTCTTCCTCTTGTAGTAACTGTTGCCTGTTATATAATCCCCCACCACCTGCTCTCATGATTAATTAAGACCCGAGATTAAACAACATAAAAAAAATTCCACATCTAGCCTAGCACAGGCATTGTGTTCCTGTGTATTCCTTAGTAGGGATTAAATGCCACCAAAAATCAATAACCACCCCATTCCTGAAAATAAACCTTGTTTATTTCATCTGTCATTGTTCCTGCCTCTTGAGAGAGAAATATTCTTTGTTTTAATCCCAGCGGTAGAAGAAAGATAAGAAAAAAAATCTGACCGCTCCTGGTTTTTAACCCCAGAATGCAGGATTAAGGAAACGATAAGGATAATCATAATAAACGAGTTGGAATGGATGCATTTTGTTCTCTGTGTGCATATTTCAAACATGCAGGATGTCGTACTGTATTAATGGAAGCTTTTGATGGTTGATGTTAGCCGTAAAGACCCGGGATGCATTAAAATGCTAACCCTGATTGACGTCGGCTCAGGAACTTCAGTGTATACTGTAAGGCTCAAACCAAAGACCTTTGTTGATGTTAAAGCTATTAAGAAAAAAAACATGAAATATTCATTTTGAATTTATTAACTTGCTGATCTTGGTTACAATCTCTACTCCTGGTCAGTCAAGATGTTTTGTTTTTTTCATGGATGAAAAAAACAATTATCATACATTAATAATGATCGAAAGGACAGTAATTTTTAAGAACAGATCAAAATTTAAAGTGCTTAAATTAAGTTATTTTTCCATACGTTTTATTTGTTAGTTTTCATTGTGATAAAAACATGTAGCTATCCTAATGGACTGTGTGAACACCTTTGAAGTTAAAGGTTTCTGGGTTTTGAAAAGCGAAATTCTTTTTAGTTTTTGACTAAACCTATACAATCAAACATTTTCAAAATAAAATATTTAGTTTCCTTAAGGTGTAATTGCTGTGCACACCCTTTGGTAATTACCCTATTACAAAATAACTGGATTATAATACTAAATCTTACCTGATGTGGAGTCTGTGATGGTACCAAACATACTGAGAATTTATTGTGGAATGCTGTCTTTAAAAAAAATATTTA
Organism: Zoroaster sp. YZ-2022; assembly: GCA_029582265.1. NCBI lineage: Eukaryota > Metazoa > Echinodermata > Asteroidea > Forcipulatida > Zoroasteridae > Zoroaster > Zoroaster sp. YZ-2022. The sequence goes on along the minus strand of CM055821.1, from coordinate 8,799,701 downwards.
AAAAACCATGGATCACAGCTGGTATCTATTTTCCACTTTGGAATAAATGCAAACAAATCTACATGCATTTTCAATTATTTTCTCATTACTTAACCCTAACTCCCTAAGCATTGTTAACCCTCCTACTGTTTGACCATTTGAAACCATTCAAAATTTCCACTTACCAAAATGCCCATTGGTTTTGTACACACATGGTGATACCATTTGAACAGTGTTGGTAGCAAGCTTTACTACCATTCAAATCCATTCAAATGCATAGAGGGTCCATTGATTCACCACTTAGAAGTATCCAAACAAGGTTTTGTATTAGGTGTACTACCATTTGGAAAGATCCAAACAAGGTTTTGTATTAGCTGACCTACCATTCAAAACCATTTGGGGGAATCAATACTGTACACAGTTATTTCACCATTCAAAACCACAAAAGCGAATCGTTTCAAATGGTGGATCAACTTGTATGAAAAAGGTACCAGAAGTAGGAGGGTTAATGAACAATAACAAAACCTTCAAAATCCTCCAACTGCCTTTGTTGTCTAGGGAGTTAGGGTTAATGACACAATGAAATGTTGAAATGAAAAGACGGGTTTCTTTCTTCTTGATTCTGATAAAACATGGATGCATTTACAGAACCTTTTACCGATAGTGAACAATTATATTAAAGCTCATATGTTTTTATATATAGAAAAGGGCAGACTGACAAAAGGTGTTTGATAATCTTTAGTCTCTGTGTTTACCCATGGACTATTACACCGTATCACCGTTAAAGAGTACAGATATGATTGAAGGGTGCACAATTAAAATCAATCAATAATTAACCGGTTCTCATTTCCCACCGGTTCCCCATTCTGATTGCGTTTACTGATAGCACGTCCTTAATGCCACTGAACCGTCAATGTTATCTCCCAACTTAATAATCCGGGTATCCATGTTATTAAGGTGCCTTTTCGTTCGTATTCCTGTTCCCGATGCCCCTTGTTTAAAGTGGCATTCACTCGCTGAGTGCCAGTCAGTGATGGGGCTGTTTTATTATTTAATTTTTTGTTCTTTATTGTTTGTTAATCGGAGCAACCCGTAGGATTTGTTGACTCGGTTTGCGTGGACGTTTCAAACAGTAAACACTTCGAGTGTGGCCCCTCACCGTGGGCTAGATGTTGATGATATAATATGAGGTGGTGACTTATTGATTGCTTTTAAAGATGGTTAATAATTTGGGTGAAAACATTTCAAGGTACACAATATCTTGGACGTGATTGGGTAGGGAGCCTGTTTTTAAATTTTGTTATATTGCTTGGCAGGAAACATTTGTAAAACCTAGTATAAAATAGGAGATGGGTCCATTTGTCTAGACTTGGATTAATTTGTTTATGATCGAGTTAATGGGACAATATCATCACGTTCCGAGCAGCCTTTCAACAAGGCATGGAATCGGTGTCCTAGTTTAAGATGAACACACTGACTGAGGATTACTGGCGCATTTATGTAGCAGCAACAGTTAAATGACCTTATCGTGTGGGGTATTATTTTCAGTCACTGAGTTAATCTAAAACAAGCACTTCAGTTTCATGTCCTGTTGATCATGACGATGTTCTTTTAAATGGTATCAGTCATTATGAGTATTTTTTATTATTTGTTTTAATTTGAGGGTCACTTTTTACTCTGCATGCCTTCATAAACTAGTATGGAATCCTTTTTTTAAGTAGTATTATTATTATTGTTTTTCTGTTCAGTGTTGTCTGACTCAAATTATCTGACTCAAATTTGTCCATTGTCCCCACAAATTGTAGTTTGTGGCCTCACATGTGAATCCTAGACAAAGGAAATCTGTATTAAAATAAATTCTTGCAACCAAAATAAGTCATCTCCACTTGTCCTTGCCAAAATGCTAACATTCTGTGTTTCAAAGAAGAAGAAAGAAGAAAAAAATAAGCCCTCATTAGTATGCAGGATTCAATGGAATGAAAATACCAGAACTCAGTCATATTTCCCCGCAGTGATTAACACAAGCTGAACAATGCACTGAGACCAGCCATCTATTATGATGCGGTATTTGGCCTGGGGGTCTAACGGTCTTACTCAGACCTCTTTGTTGTCTTGTAACCTACGAGTCATCTGAAGTGTCCCTTATTCAACGGCACAACAACAACAAAAACCATGCCGTTTTGGCCAATGTCTGTGTTTGGGTTTCAAATCACGCTCAAATGATCACAGTAAAAAATATTACAATTCAGAATTATTAATTTTCTTTAAGCAATTTGCGTCTTTGATATTTTTGTAGTTTTTTACATTTTAAGTTTTGGCCTATGTCTGTCGGTTAGATTTTATAGCTCAAATTTCAGTAGTAAATCTTACAGTTCAAAACTATTAATTTCTAGTACATACATTTTGTTCTGAAGTGCAATATTTTTAAAATAATTTTTCTCCACTTAATGTTGAGTGACTGTTTTTTTATTATTATTTTTAAAAATTTGTATGCTTTTATGTTTCTTTACGTATATCTCATTTTTTCAACTTAGGCCAACGAGATTTAAGCATTCACACTTTTCATTATAGAGATCACAAGATTAAGGCAATTATAATTATTACAGATAATGCATACCTATATTGTATATGATTTCTGTGTTTTTACACTTCTAATTCAAATGTAAATGATTTGATGAATCCAATTTCTGGGATTTCCTCATGTTAACATTTGTTTTTCTCTGTTTACCTCTTTTTAATTTGATAAAGTGTACAAAAGGAATTGATTGGATTTCTTACCAACCCAAAGTTGATTTTTATTGGCAGCAACAAACAAAGCCGTTTGGTTTTTGTCAGCAGTGTGTGCCTTTGTAAGCAATAAAGAGACAGGATATAATGAGAGAGTACCACGAGTGGATCAGGGATTTTACCGAGCTGGTGTCTTGTCATTTGGTGACCAGTGGGTCCAAAGTAAACACACACAGAGGAATGAATAGAATCAGTCCAGAGTCCAGTATGAGTCCTTTGTGACATACTCACAAACCAATCTCCCTGCATTACAAATTACAAAAAGCCCAAAGGACTCGAGAGAGTTTGTTTTGTTTTCAAGTGGTTATGTATATTAACTGATACAGATCATCGGAGCCTGCATGCAGTGGCTTGGACTCAACAGTTGGTATTCTCACGAGAATCAAGAAGCCGTGACTGGGCTGCTGGCCCCTTGGCGGGCCCACCAAGTGAATAGGCCCTCATTATTCCCTGCTGATTGTGTCACCCATTTGGGATTAGCCGTACCCCTTTGTGCCCCATTGATGCAGCACCATGCGCCCAAGCTTGGGTCGCGTGGCATGGCCTACCCACAACAATAGCAGGCCCTGAATGTTGAGGCATGTATGTATGGGATGGGATGGGGGGGCTGTTCCCTTATACCGAGTGGCCACTACGCTTTATGGTCCCAGGTGCAATGATTGGCCAGTTTTTTCCCCCTATTGAATAACTGCAGACCAAGCCCTTTGTTTTGACTGTATTCACTGCAGTGTGCCTGGTGAGCGCTTATGGCCTATTTCACACGCTTCTCTTGCACCAGCTGGGCGACTGAAAGCGTTGTCTTGCATGGCTAAATTTATGAGCGTTATCGCGTCTGGTTATAAATAAAATCGAGACCTGCTGAGTTTATTAGCAACCACCGCACTCATTAAGCCAAGGACATCAGTGGAGATTTATTAGACTGTAATTAATTTGGGCAACAAGTGTCTTTTGAAGGGGGATATTTTGTGTAAATTTTGCATAAATTAACTTCCGAGACAGATTTGTTAACAAAATACCTACGTACTACAAAAATGATCCGTTAATAACCAGAAGAAATTGCCTCAGCAATACAAAAATTCATTGGAACACAGAAAGGTTTTCAAAACCCAACCAAATAGTTGCTTAGTGATTTGGATAGCAGTTGTATTTTTTATTTGTTGTGTATCATTGTTTAATAAGATGTTCTTTACTTTACTTTTATTTTGGCAATAAAAACAACAATACAAGAGATACATATAAATAAACAGATTGCCAAGGATAGCCCAAAAAGCTGTGTATAACACAGCTTATTTCCATTGGGGTCCTTAAAAACACACAGGCAAACAAATACAATACAACAACAACAACAAAATGTACAGAAAAAGCTAAGAATAGTGATTAAAAAATAGCGATTAAAAAATAGACAATTTTTAGATTTTTTTTTAAATTTAGACTGAGAAGAGAGGTGTTTTTTCTTAAAGTCAGTATTCATTATTTATTAATATGTCTATAAACGAATCCATATTTTATAAGAATCAAGCGAATTGTATAATAAAAAAAAAACTGAAATTTTCAGCTAAAGGCAATTTGGAAATTTCCGTCTGTGGCAGACAGAAATTAATTTCGGAAATTTTGTTCACAAATTTTGTTAATAAACACCCAAGACAGAAATATTAGAAGGGATATTTGATACCATGATCAGCTTTACACCAAGGAAGCATCTTGTAAATCTGTCATCATTGTATTTGAATACCAATAGGGCTTCAAGTTGGACTTGATTACATATTGATTCAACTCCTGTCTCTAAACAATTTATCAGTAAAATCCATCTCTACATCATAGAGTATCATGAGTAATTGTTATCCTGATCGAAAAGCTTCTTATTATTCAAATGTCTTGGAGAATTTTTTATTTATTTTATTTTTTTATTCACTTCCATGCCAAGCAGTGTGTGACTGTTATTTGAGAATTAGACGGCAGTCTTATTACTATTTAGATTCGTATTAAAGTAGTCATTTTGTTTTATACAAATTTTTTTTTTTTTTTCAAAGGCAGAAGCCAAACTACACATTTGGTTAAATGTTTTAAGTTTTAAGAGGATTTACACATTTGGATATTTTGTTTCAAAACAAATCTTAACACCAAGTAAACTTCCGTCTCATATTCTGTTAATTCAGTGTAATTTTGGGAACTTGCTACAGTGCCTGGATTAACCAAAGAGTGTGTGCACATCATACATCACTCTATTGGTGAAAAACACACCCAGTACAGAGTCAGGGCACTTCATGTAGCCATTTTATGGCATTGCGTTTTGTGGTCTGTGTACAAGTAGAAGTAATATTGATCCAGTAAAACCATTTACACTTGAATGGGAACCATCAACACATAGATGGAATCAGAAGGTTATGTTTACCAGCTAAATGCTGTTGCCATTAGCTTCGGATTGATTGGAGGGGGCTCTCGGCAGGCCATGCATTGAGAATGTAAGGCCCTAGATGAGATGAATGGCTGGATTTTATTCCACGGCACAAATGACCACTAAATGGTCCTTTCCCCTTTCAGAGAGATTAACTTGTGTTCAGTAATTGGATGCTTTTTCTTTTTTTAGAAACTCTATCATGAGTAGCTGTTATCTTGAAGTGCCCGAAAATGCATAGCCCTCAACGGGCGACAATAAAATAAGGCAAAACGGCAGTGAAGTGTATTGACAATATCTGGTGTTTAATGATGTGAAAATGTTGGGTAGTCTATCCAAATGAAATCATGGGCTCAAGTGCAATGTGGCAGTAATGGCAGCCCCTCGTATTGGCTAATGGCTTTGCTGGCGTCATTAATTGGCCTCGCAGTCCTCACCTGGTACTAACAGGCAGCTGGGACACCAGTAACCTGATCTTATAATAACGGCCTGTTTTATTGCATGAGACACTGATTAAGACATCACTGGCATTGGCAAATTCCCCCCCTCCTCCACAAACACACACACACACACACACCTCAACCAAAATGTTTTTTTTAGAGCAGGTACTTAAAGCCTGGCCGAGGTCATTACATTGATGGAGCAATGCATTCACAGCTAACCAAGCTCACATCATCTGCTTGTTCTGTATGATCGATTGTTCTGTCCTTGTAAACACCTCATTGTTATATCAATTTTTTTTTAATTTTTTAAGTTTATTTATTTAATTTTTTTTTTTTTTTTAATACCCTGTTCCTGGATTGCCAATACATCTGTCCTCAGCTAGGCAATTACAGCCCACCTCCCCTGATGTGTCAGCTTCCCATACTGCAGAATATTCAGGATATTGACATATTTTATTAATATTATTATTTTTGTAGGTTGGTGAAATTCTTGCGTCGGGAAATAAACAATTGATTTAATTTTGCCCAAACACCGACGTGTGTATAGCACTGTATACTCAGTGCTTTCTGAGTGTCTGTGAAAAAACTACACAGGCGGGACTCAGGTGGGATTCGAACCCACGACCTCCTGCTTACTAGTGCAGACGTCTTACCTCTCGACCACCGAGCTTGCCCGATGGCGATTGGCCGGCTAGAATCCTATATAGCAGCGGGTTCTGCGATATATATAGGTTGGTGAAATTCTTGCGTCGGGAAATAAACAATTGATTTAATTTTGCCCTAACACCGACGTGTAGTTTTTTCACAGAGACTCGGAAAGCACTGAGTATACAGTGCTTATACACACGTCGATGTTAGGGCAAAATTAAATAAATTGATTATTATTTTTGCTAATGATTTATTTCTATATCCATCCCTCCCTCCCACCAGCTACAATCGTTTTTCACTCTGTTCACATTTTAGGATGTCTCTGCCAGATGATTATGACATAGCTTACCCAATGTTCTGTTTTTTGACATATTTCTGCATCCTTACCCTTCCCTAAATCCACTCCCCCATATATATCCCCAATACACATATTTCTTATCCTTACCCCAGCCCCCCATACCCTCCAACCTCCATACCTTTCAACCCCCTAATCCCAAACCCCAAAACCCTCCAATCCCCAATCCTCAACCCCTAACCCTAATCTCCAATCCCATACCCTTCAACCCCTCAACCCCTCAACCCCTCAACCCCTCAACCCCTCAACCCCTCAACCCCTCAACCCCTCAACCCCTCAACCCCTCAACCCCTCAACCCCTCAACCCCTCAACCCCTCAACCCCTCAACCCCTCAACCCCTCAATCCCCTCAATCCCCTCAACCCCCTCAATCCCCTCAACCCCCTCAATCCCCTCAACCCCAACCTCCTCAACTCACAACCTCCTCAACTCACAACCTCAACCCACGTGGAGACTTTTGCTTCCAACGCACAGTCAGTCTGCAAACTAGCCTCCTCCCGCCAGACAATCACAACCAAACTCATCTAAAGAGTAAGCTCCCTGCATGTTGCAAATCCAAAATATAATTAAATTAAGCCCCTTGAGAGAAGTATTATGCAGCAAAATGTATATGCGGCCTAATTAACTTCATTAATTTCCAACTTTTGATGTTTTTTTTAAATAAATGTTTCTTGTTCAAATAAACCAGAAGGGAAACTGACTAGGTACATAAATCATATTTAGAGTGAACCAAAAATAATAGAGCTGTCTTTGAACCTGCAACCTGTAGTGCTCAACCAAATCAGCCATCTACATGTAACTCTATGTGTACGGAGTCTCCCTATTTTTGTCAATACCTTTGAGGTCACTAGTAGGAAGTGATTGAACCAAAACATGCAGAGTTTCTATTTTTGACCAAGAAAAATATCGTACACAAAATCCTACAGTGTTTCATTTACAAACTGACAAAATTTATAATTTTTTGTATTATTATTTGTTTTGTTTAACAAGTTCTTTCCAGTATTTCTTGATATTCATCAAGTAGAAATTCACAGTCAATTTTAACATAATTAAGTGTATAATGTTTTTGTTATTGAGTACTGCGTCCATATGTGTATTGTTTTTTTGTTTGGTTTTTTTTGTGTTTTTTTAAATAATTTTTTTTGGGTAGTTTAAACAATTTACCTTAAAAAACATACTTCAATTAAATACAAACTGGGGGCAATGTACGGGCAGGAATATCAAGCACTGGAAGCATGTGACATGTGTAACTCACATGTTAAATGCATGGTTAATAATGATATCTTTAATAGTGCATCGACCTGAGCTGGAGTACAGCTCTTAAAAAATGCAGAGACTCAAAATAATCATAATTATTGTGGTTAGAATCATTCCGAAATTGCAGTTTGAATGTATTGAGTGGGATGGCCCTTTCTGAGTGGGAAACCTTCACAAAATGACATGCCAGTGTAGCAATTATAAGCGTAATCTAAAATTAGAAGTGTGCCTTTTTTGTCCTGCTGTCAGTCCTTTGCAAATGTCAACATGAGACATACTGAATCATTTCTGTAATGTCTCCTCGGTCATTTCACTCTGGTTGGCTATAGCTAGAATACAGGGATGTTTTGCTGCCTATGTTCTATACACATCCTTCTTGAAGTTAATCACGTAATTCCCTTTTAAAATATAGGTAAGTTTTAAAGTTTTGCATGGTGGAAGTACAGAGTAAGGTTTGCGGTAGCAACATGTATACAATCTTGTAGAAGTTGTAATAATTATTTGTTGTGAGAAGAATTGGTGGTGAGATAATTCAACATTTCAATCAGTGTACACGGTATACTCCAGAAGATGATCAGAGTATACCAGGCCGGTGATTTCTCAGGATTTTTCAGGATTTTTTTTACAAATCTCCCTTTGTCTCAAAATGTTCTTGAAAGAAGAGAAGTATCCACCAAGGAAAGAAAGAAGTAGCCTGTATTGTGTCCAAACCTCTAGTTTCTCGTTTGTGGAGATGTAGAGAATCAGTAAATCCTCCAAAATTAAACATCCAGGAGGGTCAGGGGGGCTTTGTCCTCTAGACCAAAGGGAGACACAGGCCTGCTACCCACAGGGGGATCAGGGGGATCAGGGGGCTTTGTCCTCTAGACCAAAGGGAGACCCAGGCCCGCTACCCATTTTTCAGGATTTTATATTTTGTCAAATCACACCTCTGGTATACTGATCAAAATGTACAGTTATCTCATCACCGGTTCTTCCCAGAACCAACAATTATTACAACTTATAAGAGATTGTAACATGTAGCTGCCGTAGACCTTACTACTACTTTTGAAACAAAAGGTTCAAAAGTATGTTTTCGTTAACCAAGAAATGGTGAGAAGAAAAGAAAACAGAAGCTTGGTCCATTTTCAAACATGTGACCACATTCCATTCAGTCTTTATCCTCCGATAAAGAATTCCCTTATTAAAAAACTACAACCAATACAAATTATTAAACCATAAATAATTAAATTTTATGTATAAATAAATTAATTGATGGTTTTAATTTGTTTACATTATTTCCAGCATTTTGATTTTTCATGCAATTTTTCCCTACTGCTATTTCATACAACCTTCCTTAAAAAAAAAACCTGCTTAAATTTGAACCATTTTGAGTCAGTGACCACGTTTTCAGTTGCCTAGTTCCTTAACTCCTCTAACCAACCAGCTATGAAGAGAGAGCCAAGTACCTGGAGACAATTGTCAAGAACCACAAGGTATCCTCTACGTTTGAGACCTTCTCAGCACATGTCTTTGACCCCTTGCTCGCAAAACAATTCAACGGAGGTGAGTTTTTTATTGATTGATGGTCAGTTGGTTTTTATACTTGGCCAATCATTCAATTTCTTGTTTATAAGGGTACAAAATGCCTTTGATGGGTGAAATTATTAGTTTGCCCCCCCGGCCACAAGGGTGTGTGGCACACCGGAGAAAATATAGCGCTTCTATGAAGCTATCTTCCATATGGTACAAAGCCTTTAAGAGAGAGTTGCCTTTGAAAATGTTTCCCAATGGTTTCAGATTGACAGTCCGGGAACTAGACCAAGATAAATGCAATGCAATAATGGTAATATTTGGTCTCATTCTTCCGTATTTTTCCCCTTAGTTTGTTTCTGACATTTCCTCTCAGAGGATTTCCCCTGTGATGTAATAAACCTGCTTTCCCACTTCTTTCATCGATAACCTTTCCCGCGCCATTGTGCTCAGCCGTCAAAAGTTCACTGCTTCCCAGGGCGTCACACAACCGGGGGAATATTTGCCTTCCCCCGGCTGTATCGATAGGTTTGGGTTACAAGAGATGATCGCCAAAACTGATCCGAATGAATTCACCCGCGAGTTTCAGGGAGACTAAGGCCGTTCTTTCGGCATTGTGTTACACAGGGATCTAACCGTGTTAAATTCCCCAGGAGAATTTTGATGGATCTTGTAAGCATTCACAGTCTTTCCATCCTTTTCTGATATTTAGACTCTTGACTGTATTATGAGTTTGTATTATTCAACTGCATCATTAGGAGTGGAAATATCCATTGAGAATCCTGAGGCAGATAACGAGATTGTTAAATCAACAATACAAATCTTCCTTAAAGTGTTACCCATCTGTAAACTTACAGTGCAACTGAAATAAGTTGTTTTCATTCGCAATTCCTCCATGATTGTTTCTCTTAAATAAATATAATTCGCATTGGTTTTTATTATTTAAGATTTGTCAAATACAGTACTGTTATCATTCCTGAAATGTAACCTTTTCATTTATCCAAATAAATATCTTTCCTATAAGTTATTTCTTGCTATTACCGCCACCTAAGCACAACAAGAAGACCCTCAAACAACAATGTTTACTTATAAGTGGAGCCCCGATTTTAAATTTGTCACACTAGTCGAAAAGATGCAGGGGGGGTTGAAAAGATGCAGGAGTCGAAAAGATGCAGGAATCGAAATTCCCTACTGCCATTTTACTGCCGTTTTAATGCCATTTTACTAGTAAAAGTATGGTGTTAATAGTCCTGCTGGCTTCCTTGAAAATCAGGCTAATGTCAACCCCAGAGAGGGCAGTATTGTTTCTTAAATTTGTTAAAATTTTGACGGACAAAAGTGTTGTCCATCAAAATTCATTGAAATGAGAGTCAGTATATTTGGTCATGAAAATTTCACTTGGATTTGCAGGGTCAATGATCCAGTACAGAATAATCTCTTCTGTGCCTGGCTTTTTTTTTTTTTTTTTTTCATTTTTTTTTTTCCCACTGAAAGAGAGTCAAAGGGGGCAGAAATTGAACAGATGTCTCGATGTCCAAAGAAGTGAGAAGCACTTTTCCCCCGGTGAGCCATCATGAACAATCTGTGTTGTTTTCCCGTTTTGTTCTGTATAGCTACAAGTACGATCAGCCTAGACACCCATCAGAGTATTATATCCAAAACCTGCTGTGGGGAGAGTCCTTATTACAAACACATGTATACACACTCCTCTTAATAATGACTGGTGCTGTCTTGTCATCAGTCGCCATAAAACTTAATGATGTGAAAAATTAACGGTCCGAGACAATGTTAAGATTTTCATGTGGAAAAAAGTCAGCCTGCTTCACAGTCAGACCTCTGGATTTCATTTTCATCATCCAATAAACGTGGGTATTATTGGACTAGGAATGATTAAATTTCTCGTGTTGTGTGTCATACTGTTGTTGCAGTTTTGTTGTTGTGGGGAGGGACTGACATAAGGACTTTGTCTTCAGTGCCATCATATTGTCATTTGTTCGGGAGAGAGAGCCCTTTGTTATGTAAATCCTTCCGTCGGGCCTCGGGCTTACATTCAAAATGGATGAATCATCATTGTCTTCAAGAAAAAAATGATTGTAGGTAGCGGTATCTGTGGAAGCTTTCATAAAGTGCAATGTTCCCTGAGGCCCTTTTTTCAGACCAACATTTATTTATTTTTAATTTTTTTTTTTACAGAAACGAGTGTCTGTTAAATATGGTAATAAGTTTGTGATTTCTTTCTGTTTTTCTTTCTGGTAAAAAAGTAAAGTATAATGTGCAAAACAAATTCAGATAATGCGTATTCAAAGCATTTCTGCAATTTTACATTCTTTGTTAATGTTTTGATTTTATCCTTAAAAAAATAATAATACAAAAATTTCAGAAAACAGTGAAGCACATTTTCAGGGGCTATGGCCATAACCCTTCATGATGAATACATGACAAACCAAGAATTTGGAATTTAAGTTAAAATTCCTCAAATCACTCTGTCTGCCTGAGATATTTATTTGGTAATTAGTTTATGTTGTTCCTGCAGCAGTGGAAATCCTTCAACATTTATGGAAATTCCAAATATTAATTTTCTCTTTAGAATGGCATCCATTTTTGGGGGGGATGAGGCAAATATTGTTCCTAAATTCCATTTATAGTCCAATTTAACCTGTAAACTCTATCTAGGGAATTTTGATGCCATTATCAGCCTTACACTAAGTAAGGTTCAGATAAATATTTAAACAGTAAATCCTTTAATTACTTAGCCAATACCTATATCCTAAGGGCCTTTTTTATGCAGATGGGGAAAGGGAGAGGGGAAGTTGTTTGTAAGAGCTGGTTTTAAACATTTGTATCCAAGATTGGCAGAACTGATTGCTTTTAACCCATTGCATCAACAGTTTCAACAATGGATGCCATTTTGAAATATTGATTCCCTGACTGAACCAGTAAAATTAAATACCTTAGGTCAGGGAACTTTTCATATGTTATCAGGAAGAAGTCAGTGTTTTATTAAGAGAAGTTGTTAAAAACCTTTTTGTTTGAGTAGGCTTGTCTCTTCCCTCAGTAATAATACCTGTCTCCTATTCACCAAGCCCCCTTGCCTCAGGTTAAGAGCGAAATCATATCGTGCCAATTAAATTTACTCAGAAGATAGGAAAGTCCATCTCTTTTTGCCGTGGTTCGGCGAAAGTCTATAACGCATCAAGTTCTGATTGATCATGCAGGAGTTATCTTTGATGGGCAGCTCAATGTACACGTGTTTGTACACTGTCGTGTATATGAAATCTCCCCGCTTAATGATACCTTGTCCTATGATCCGCCTGTCGTTGCACGTCTTCAGCCTCTAATCAAATGAACACACGAATCAAGCAAATTTGTTGACTTGCTTCGCCCGTTTAGTTTTTCAAGGGACGGAGGCGTGCAGTTGACTTGGAGCAGTGATGGGTAAGAGGCAGTGCTGTCCCCGCAATTAAGCACGCCGTGCCCCAGATGGCTCTGCATAATTAGTTTATGGATTCCATTAATGCCTGCCAGCGAATTCCATTGATTCAATCATAGGCATAAAAATGGAATCACAAAGCAGAGTCTGCCAAACATGGACCCGAAAAGAGCAAACCATTTTCCTGAATTGAGCATACGGGATGAGAACTCTTGTTACTTATTAATGATGGAGGAGAATGTTATTGTGTGAAATAGACAAACTTCATTATGTACAGAAAGTTTACTCAGTGTGGTTATCAGGAGATTCTGGTGGCAAAGGGATGGGGTTGGCAGAACGATTGGATCGGCAGAAGGATTGGGGTTGGCAAAGGGATGGGGTTGGCAGAGGGATGGGGGTTGGCAGAGGGATGGGGTTGGCAGAAGGATTGGGTCAGCAAAGGGTTGGGGTTGGCAGAAGGATTGGATCGGCAGAAGGATTGGGTCGACAAAGGGATTGGGGTTGGCAAAGGGATAGGGTTGGTAAAGGGATAGGGTTGGCAGAGGGATGGGGTTGGCAGAAGGATTGGGTCAGCAAAGGGATGGGGATGGGGTCGGCAAAGGGATGGGGTCGGCAGGGGGATGGGGTCGGCAGGGGAAGAGGTCGGCAAAGGACGGGTTGGTAAAGGGCTACGGTTGGCAGAAGGATGGGGTCGACAAAGGACTGGGGTTGGTAAGGGGTGGGGTCGGCAAGGGGATGGGGTCGACAAAGGACGGGTTGGTAAAGGGATGGGGGATGGGGTCGGCAAAGGGATGGGGTCGGCAAAGGGATGAGGTCAGCAAAGGGATGAGGTCAGCAAAGGGATGGGGTCGGCAGGGGATGGGGTCGGGCTGGGATTGGCAAAGGGCTGGGATTGGCAAAGGGCTGGGATCGGCAAAAGGGCTGGGCTTCACAAAACATCTGTTAATACCTGTTAAGATGCTATAAATCTTTCTTTTGTGTAAAGTTGTATAATGAGAGAGATGCAGGGCCTGTTTTGTTGTACTTCTGTTATATTTGTTAAGACTGGATTTGTTTGTGTACAACCTAATTAGGGCTTGTTAGTGCCTTTGTAAAAACAATTATGTAATCACATGGTAATGGCTGATATACATTAGCATTATGGATTGCAATTTTCACTCTTCTAATCTGCTATAGGAATCTCACACCCAAATATAACTTCATACTTAGTTAAAAGGGATGAACAAAAATCAAAGCTAAGGAAATAAAGCTAATAAATATGTGTAATTAAATGCACAATTCAAATTAAATTGTAATGCATTCTGAATGTAGTATGTGACCACAATTGCCTCTTATTAGGAGGGTTAAACAAAAACAAATTTCTCTGATCTGCTCTACCCTAAGGATTTCCTCCTTGAGATGATCTACCTCATGATCCTTCTTGTCTCTCCTTTATCCCAGCATCGTCAATATTTGAAACTGACTATTGTTTTGGTGGTGTGGGTTTACAGATCCCCGGTACTTTGTTTTTTTTGTGTGTCATTGGTTCCTCTTCGGTGAGATCAAGTCGGAGATCTCATGATGTATCAGGAATGTTCATGGACAAGTCATTTGTTTCACGTTCATGAACTGTGTCCATGAACAGCAGGATAATACTCTGGTTTGTTGCTGGGCAGCATTGCCTATTGGTGGAGTGGGTTTTTTTTCGTGGTACTTGAACAAATGAATGTTTGAATGGGTCTCCAGATACTGTGTGCCTTATAAATGCTCTGTTATTATTATGATTATGTTGCCGCAAACTGTACCAATAACAAATGAGAGTTAGATTGTGCGCGGACATTAGGATCACCAGTGAGACTGTAAACATAGTGTTTACTGATTTGCAATTTGTACTCATGAAAGTCTACTTGTTGAGGTTTTTTCTGGGTGACATTTTAGCTGAATGTGTCATACTGTGATGATGTTTGTCAGTTTTCAGGAGGGGAAATAAAATAATGCATAACAGCTAAATGAACTTTGACTTAATTCCAGTGAAGAATCTGGACACTAAAATTAGTGATAGATGTGCCTGGCCTAAGGTGCTATTTATAGAGACATCGGGCCAGGAGTTGTTTGTGTGCACGAGTTGTTTGTGTGCACGAGTTGTTTGTGTGCACGAGTTGTTACAGATATAATGAAAAAGCTGTAATGTAACCTGAATGCATTTCCATTCGAGAGCTTTTCTCTTTGATTCCATTTCAGGTGGTGCCACCTCCAAAGCGGGAAACGACAATGCTACACCCACACTGACCTCGGCCATCTTGGATGCCCAGATTCAGGTGCACCACTCCAGAGCAGGGACAGTCAAAGAGAAAAGTCCGCTGACCAGCATGCCAAGCGGGGTGCCGTCTAATGCATCGTCGGGGGCGTCCACTGGGGTGTCATCTGGAGTGACCCAGGGGGTTCCCCAGGGTTTGGCCACCGTCGGTGGGACCATTCAAAGGCCAACAAGACTCAGTCAACCGGACAAGCTGGTAAATCTTGCTGCGAGCACAGGACAGGTTCAAAGAATAGGTAAGTCCAACCAAATGGTGGTGGGTTGGGGGGGTGGGTATCATTTATTCTGTGAATATTCTGCAAACTCAAGTATATTTTCTATTTTAATAATAAAAACGCATTCACAAACTATTTATTTTAATGTGCCCAGAATTTAACAACGTAAATGTTTCCTTCCTGAGTGTAAATAGACTTAAAAGCCCATAATTATATAATTTCCCAATATTCCATGCCCGGGAACGATCTCGTTCGAAATATTTTGCATGGCAAAACTGCGATGCAAATAAAAGAATTTGCATAGCAAAATCATTTTTGTATAGCAGTCTGTGAATTTTGTATAGCAAATTTAAAATGCTTTAACCCTCCTACTTCTGGTGCCTTTTTCAGACAAGTTGATGCACTGTTTGAAACCATTCGTTTTGTGAACACACAAAGGTGTAGTGTATCCACCATTCAAAACCATTTGAATGATATAAGCCACTGTGTAGTACATTCACCATTTGAAACTATTCGGCTATGGAAACACACCAAGGTGTAGTGTATCCACCATTCAAAAACTATTTGAATGGATTTGAATGGAAGTAAAGCTTGCTACCAACACTTTTCAAATGGTATCACCATGTGTGTACAAAACCAATGGCTATTTTTGAAAGTGGAAATTTTGAATGGTTTCAAATGGTCAAACAGTAGGAGGGTTAAAGTACAGTATGCAGTGTATACAGGTGTAGTTTTGTTCATCATATGCATATAATGTCCACATTTTACCAGAAATAATAATCTTTAGTGTATGGAAATTGGGCCAAAGGTGATAAAAACAAAACTTCACGTGTATCTTCCTTCTAGGCCAATTTCTTCATTATTTTGGCAAAATTGCAGTCATTCGTGATTTTTTAAAATTACTTTTTATTATTTTTTTTACTTGTACATGTATATCGATCGCTAAAACAGAGGCAATATCACGAAAATTACCAACTGCGACGTGTTCGGGTGCTTTTCAAAGTGAATTTCGCCAAATGTACTTTGTGGTATGATCAAGTTTGATTTTGATTATTAAAAATTCGTCAGGAAAATGAGTGGCTCACCGTGGTTGAAAGTGTTGAAATCATATTGTGTGCCGAAATGATTCTAAACCTCACCACCACATATATAAATGAATGCTCATTTTGTAAATTTTATTATAAAACGAAGTTAGTAACGTTTCTAGAGTTCCTTTCAATACGGCCGTAGTGATCGTATGAAAGCACACGTGTCGTACTATTGGTACTATTGTGTATATAGGGGTGGCTCAATTCTTCAATTGCTCCAACCCCAAACTCAGGAGATGAAAAAAAATAAACATGTGGGCAGCTAAAAAACTGGGCGGGTAGTTAAGTGTTTGCCATTTTGGGGATTTCGCCTGTAGTTAATTCATCAGCATAAAAATATTGGGCATTGCGGATAAAATCCTTACGGATTGCTGGAAAATAAAGTTGCATGTACGGCGTGTACATAGGTAAAACCAGTGCACGCATTCACTGTTGCATCAACACCGTCGCGTCGTGAAGTCATTGTTGACAATGTACGTTGGACATATCCCCGGCGTACCCCCGGCACTATCTGAACATATGGAAACAAACCCGGTCGGGACAGAACCCTTGATATTTTTTTCGCCAGAAATATACATGTAAACGTTATTTCGGGAAAGGTTTGTGAATATGATTTCAAAAATGTTTATTATTAACCCTAACTCCCTAGGCCCATTTGCTTACACATAACCTGAATCCTTCCTAACTCCCTAGGCCCATTTGCTTACACATAACCTGAATCCTTCCCAACTCCCTAGGCCCATTTGCTTACACATAACCTGAATCCTTCCTAACTCCCTAGGCCCATTTGCTTACACATAACCTGAATCCTTCCTAACTCCCTAGGCCCATTTGCTTACACATAACCTGAATCCTTCCTAACTCCCTAGGCCCATTTGCTTACACATAACCTGAATCCTTCCTAACTCCCTAGGCCCATTTGCTTACACATAACCTGAATCCTTCCTAACTCCCTAGGCCCATTTGCTTACACATAACCTGAATCCTTCCTAACTCCCTAGGCCCATTTGCTTACACATAACCTGAATCCATCCTAACTCCCTAGGCCCATTTGCTTACACATAACCTGAATCCTTCCTAACTCCCTAGGCCCATTTGCTTACACATAACCTGAATCCTTCCTAACTCCCTAGGCCCATTTGCTTACACATAACCTGAATCCTTCCTAACTCCCTAGGCCCATTTGCTTACACATAACCTGAATCCTCCAAAATCCTTCAGTAGTAAAGCAAGCACATGACATGTATGCACACATGTGTTTCTAATCTGTGATACGTGTACATGGCCAGGGACCCTCCCTGCATGCATGGAGCAATAAACAGTGTCCACTGACCCAAGCACTGACCTTGCAATCACTTCAACAAACATGGATGTACAAGTACCATGGAAAGGCAAGTATGCCTAATAACCTTCACTTTAGCATAGAGGATTTTGGAGGATTTGGGAAGGCTAGGGTTAAACCACAATAGTGAAAAAAAAAATCGGAATTTGTATCGCGACATCCGTGATGTATTGAAATTCTGTTGCAGATTATCCGAATTACATCGCATTTTGTGATGCGATACAGGGGAAATCGTTCACTGCATGCCACCCAAAACTTTTTAAAAACATTTATTTTATTTCAAAATTAAAACTTTTAACATGTTTATCATTTTTCTTGATCCTCATTAAGTATGAATGCATGATGATTTTTGTTCTGTCTGATAAAAAATTTTTGCTTTACTGTGTTGCACAATTGAATCATTACACAACTTTCAAAGAGTTTGAGTTTAGAGGTTGAATGTACGGACTTAAGAAAACACAAATATCTTGTATGTGACAGTTAACGATTTGCTCGTTGATATTCCTTTGGCTTTGAAAGTATTTGACTTTGCATTAAAGCAACATTTCTTCAATGGTATGTTCTAGCTCCAGGCTCTGTCGATGAGAGAGGCACCTCTGACCCAGCAAGTACAAGCAGCACCCCAGTTGATCCCACCGCTGTCACTACTCCTCAGGCAAAGGCTCGCATCAGGACCAAACGGGCATCTTCTTCAGGATCAATGAATTCAGAGTCGACTCCTCCTGAGAGTCCGGCAGACTCCAAGAAGAAATAATGAGCAAGGCAGTTGTAGGCGAGTTGAAGATCAGATCACATACAGCCCTTCATAATGTGTAACATCCACCAGGGGAGAGTATCAAGGATTTTTCAGTGTTTGAGAGTGAGGTTGCTGGAAACAAATGGGTAGAAATGTATCCACGTCTTCAACTAATGTGCTCTCTTGTCCATTACTCCTTTAAATCTGCAGAATCTTGTGTTATTTTAATGTGCCACAGAGAAGTGAGGAATCATTTTGCAGCCATACTCTACCAGATGCTTCCTTTATTCGCTGGTGCATTTCTTGCTGCCCATGCTCCCAAACAGAGCAACATCGATGCGGAATTTGGAACTTTCACAGAGTCTGGACGTGATAATGGGCTGTGTATGTGTTGTTTGCATCTATATAAGTCGGAGACTGCAAGATTGTCATATCATTCGACAAGTAGAAGGTGCAGTTGGTTGATCCCACTTCTGCCACCATCGGGTGGTGCCACTCAGGCCATGGCCAGAGAGGTGTCTTTCAAGGCAACTTTCTGCAAGAGACCAGCAGATGTTAAAAAGGACAAAGTGGTCAAACTTGTAAAGTTTCAATTTGTCAATTTTCCTAAATTGATTTGAACTGAATTCATTCATGAGCACAACTTTTTAAATGAGATTGTAAATCTTGATTTGTAGTTTATCATTGATCCAAATTCATGTGATAATATACTTAATTATTTATCTCTTTGAACCTTAAACCGATGAAGTGTCCGTTCAGGTAGATGTTCAGATTAGGATCAAGAAATTTTGATTTGAAAGATTTGTAATGTAAATCCTTTGATCTGCATTGCACAAATTATCAATGCAATCATCATGTATAGAACCTGTGCAAATTTATATGTACATTTGATTTACAATGTATTATGTGCTATTTTGGTGTATATTTGATAAAAATGGTGATTTTAGTAGCATTGAAAATATTAATTTATTGCCGTTCGTATTGATTTGTAGCTGAGCATTCAAACTGAAAGAAAAAATCATCCTTACAAAGTTCACAGACTCTGTGGTCATGTTAAAAAAAATACAGTGCACTGTAAATGCATTTTGTGTTAAACCACTTCAAGGAAACGAAGCATTAACTCTATTGAGTCTCTCTTGCTCGTTATGTAAACGCACATTTTCATGTACTGTTTGGGATCGGAAACAGTCTGTCACTTCTGAGTAATGAATATTCTGACATGGAAGTAGGCAGACTTCCTGTGCTTAATGGTTCGGTGTGGTTGTGCGTGCAGCATTGAGAGAAAATTTATTCATCTGAAGGAATTGTCTCCACGTCTGCTTTTTTTGAGAAGTAATAGTCATCAGACTAATTCCTTAAATAATATCCTCGCCTCCAGGACAGGGAGAAAAGTGCCACAACTTTGCATTAGGATTGCCAACTGATGCGGTGATTAATAACACAGAGGAGGCCAAAGTGCAGTTGATGGGTGCCACGCGGGCAGTAATGGCCCCTGCTTTAATGTACGCTGATCCTGCCGGCTCTCCGCGAGTTGGAGTGCATTCTCATGGCTCATTTGTCATACCGTTAGACATCTCGCGATCGCCGAGCATCTTTGCACAGGAATGAAATGAGTAAACAAGGGGCCTCCATAATGCTCTCATCGCCGCCAGTGTTAAATGACATCGAAAAGGCAGACGATATCACCAGGCATCAATCATCAAGCTATTGTGCCATTTTCTTCTCTTTTTGTAGTCATTGGCAAAAGGCTCACTTAATTAACCAACTCGTATTCACATCAGTTGGCTGCTGAAAAAGTCTATAGAAATGTGGCAAAAGTAAACGGCTATCCAGACCCCATAGTGTTTAGAGGATATTACATGAATGTTACTTTTTTCTAAATCCAATTCGGTGAATTGTTGTGATGTTAACTCATATATCTTCTTTTTTTTCTTTTTTTTTCCCTCAATATTTCTGATTATTCAAACCTGTGCAACAGTCAGTGTATATGTGATTTGTGTGATCAGGAGAGATGCTGTCTTTGCAACCTACAACTGAATTACATGAGCTCTACTGACTAATTAGCCACGCCTGTTATGTCAATGGTTGATGCCATGTCTGCTCTTATAGTCTGGGGGTACTAATCACAAGTAATCATCTTTATACAAGTAATCATCTTTATACAAGTAATCATCTTTATACAAGTAATCATCTTTATACAAGTAATCATCTTTATAAGAATAAATTGTCTTTGTGAACCTTACTGGAGCAAATCCATTGCTTTTAAAGGTGGTTTAGACCATTTGGTAATTACAAACACACAAAAAGAAAAAAATGCAAGAAATATTATCTAAAAGCTTACTTGGTTTTTACGATGGCAATGGTACCAAACATCCTGAGAAGTTAATCCGTCTGACATGTTGTCATTTTTGAGAAAACATAAAAAAAGTTAAAATCTGAAATGAATCAGTGGCTGGTAATTCATTTCCACAAAATAATGAACATGAATGCATTTTCACTATTTTATCTAGAACAATACAATGTAATAAGCCCAAACTTTCATAGATTGGTTTCTGTACACATAACTCTCGATTCTTATAAAGTGTATGGATGCATTTACAGACATTTTACCAGTATTGTACAATGCCCTTTAAGTAAAAGATCAAAAACAACATTGACTCATAATTAGCTGTAATATTTCTCATTGAAGTACACCCTCTTAGTGTTCATCATATATCATTCATTACATTTGGAATGACAGAAGCCCATTTATTAATCTTTTGCTCAGAGTAGGGAATGCTAACGCGCATTCCTCTTTCCCCTGATAACCATCTTCAGAATGAGAGACTGTCCATCCCTGATCCAGAATACAGGAGTTTTGATGAGCATTTATTCAGTGCCACATTCCTGGAGTCATTCAGCATTGTTGCTGGGAGAAAACTGATGATGTGATGGTAATTGAAAAGAAAAAAATCCTTGTTATAATAACGGACGTTGGAACCAACCAAATTCAGCACATATCGGAGCAAACTGGAACTCTGTTAATGCAGGGATTAGATACGGATGCATTCGGGATGCAAATTATGATCTTGGAGCCAGAACAGTGGTCTGCTACTCATTGGCTCCATGCATTACCTCAAGAGGGCGCTGTTGTGATGACCTCTAATGTGACCTTTTGACTAGGTGAATAACTCAACTTATTTTAATAATTTTGTATATATATATATATATATATATATATATATATATATATATATATATATAAACGGGTAGCGAGCAAAGAAAAATTGGCTGATGCCGGACTCGAACCTGCGACCTCTCGAATACCGTACGAGCGCTCTACCAACTGAGCTAACCACCCCCTATGTTCGTGGGCGGTCCACTTATGCCAATTATCTATTGCTCTATGGGGCCAGGTCAGAGGCCAAACCATATCTGCCGAGTAGCCAGGGATCAAGCCCTGGTCAGATGCAAACAACCTGGGTAGCGGGGATCACACAACTTGGGACACAAGCCTTTTACGTGGTTGTACACAAAGTAGATTTATAGGGAGAAACTGACCTGAATATTATATAAACGGGTAGCGAGCAAAGAAAAGTTGGCTGATGCCGGACTCGAACCCGCGACCTCTCGAATACCGTACAAGCGCTCTACCAACTGAGCTAACCAGCCCCTATGTTGGTGGGCGGTCCACTTATGCCAATTATCTATTGCTCTCTCTCTCTCTATATATGCAAAATTATTAAAATAAGTTGATTATTCAATCAAACAAAAGGTCACTTTTTGGTTATCTTGGGGATTACATTTGTCTGTACATTCCACTGGTTGACGGACATTAAAACCTGACCCAAGCAATCACAGTCCTTGTGTTCTTAAGCAAGATGATTTCTTTTACTGCTTTTATTTCCTTGCGCCCCCTCCACGCTCTGCCCATGCAGTGGTGCAGTGGCAGTTACAAAAATCAGATTAGGGGAGGGAAGAAATGTTCTTCTGAATGAAAGTGCGAATCAAAAAATAAAAAGTATATCTTGGGGGAAAAATTCCCTCAGCCTTCACGGTCCATTGTCAGCATGATGTAATTATACAGCCATAATTTATAATAATTAGTTCCAGTTCAGTCACTGTTGAGATAATTTATTTTTAATTGTAACTTCGTTTCCATGCTTTTACAATATATAATTGTACCACATACATCTTAATTGTTGCATAAATATTTGCTTGTATGTATTTCATGACAATTTGTTCATATACTGTGTTGTATTCAAATCGATGAGTAAGTAAATGCAATTAGATGTATGACTTTGAAACAAAGAAAACACAATGTTGAAATTGCCCATGTAGCTTTCACTGGACGGAAAATACACATGCTTATAGCATGTAATACTGTCACAAGTTTGGTATGTATGTTTGCCATTTTCCAACATTCTCAGTAAAATAATTTTAAGCTTCTTCTTCTTCTTCTTCTTCTTCTTCTTCTTCTTCTTCTTCTTCTTCTTCTTCTTCTTCTTCTTCTTCTT
Organism: Zoroaster sp. YZ-2022; assembly: GCA_029582265.1. Classification (NCBI taxonomy): domain Eukaryota; kingdom Metazoa; phylum Echinodermata; class Asteroidea; order Forcipulatida; family Zoroasteridae; genus Zoroaster; species Zoroaster sp. YZ-2022. The sequence continues at coordinate 8,776,722 of CM055821.1, read as the reverse complement.
CTTCTTCTTCTTCTTCTTCTTCTTCTTCTTCTTCTTCTTCTTCTTCTTCTTCTTCTTCTTCTTCTTCTTCTTCTTCTTCTTCTTCTTCTTCTTCTTCTTCTTCTTCTTCTTCTTCTTCTTCTTCTTCTTCTTCTTCTTCTTCTTCTTCTTCTTCTTCTTCTTCTTCTTCTTCTTCTTCTTCTTCTTCTTCTTCTTCTTCTTCTTCTTCTTCTTCTTCTTCTTCTTCTTCTTCTTCTTCTTCTTCTTCTTCTTCTTCTTCTTCTTCTTCTTCTTCTTCTTCTTCTTCTTCTTCTTCTTCTTCTTCTTCTTCTTCTTCTTCTTCTTCTAACCAGTACAAGACATTGGTTAGATAACCAAGACATTGGTTAGATATTCTTCACAAATCCGTTGATTAAAATCTCTGTCATGATAAAAATGACATCGGTTGAACACCTGTCTATCAAAAGTCCCATTATTCACATGTGTTAAAAAAAATATAAAAATATTAAACGTGTACCTTTAGTCCATGAAAAAATTAATTGGTAAACAATTATTTGATGAAAAAAAAACATAAAATGGAACCCTCCATTATAATTACCATATTACAATACTAAGAATCATTTATATTGTTAAAATAGCCCACACAGACTAATTGATGGCATGCATTACGTGTGAAAGGCAACCGGTAATTGTAGTCGCTAATATGTTATGTTCATCATGTTCATCATGTGTAGAGCAATGAATTATGAATAATTGACAACTAGGTTTCATTATTATTGTAGACCAACAAAACCACTACTATACGTTGTGTTTTTATGAGTTCAGGGGGTGAGGACCGGTCACAAGTCATGTACATCCAATCCGAACCAGCTCCATTAATGAAAAAAAACCTGTATTTGAGAGATCAGTTACGCAGAGTGATAATGTATGATTGATTGGAATTGTGGCGCATCGCTGTGTCCTCATTGTATAAAGCCAAATAGGTATAAACTTTCAATCTAGTATTTGTATATAATTGCTTTCAGATTAATATAATGATATGCATTTGATGCATTTTAATGTGTGTGCGTGGTATGAATGCGAATGTGTGAGCGAATAAATTGTAAACTCGGTGTTTTCTAAGGAATTAAAGAAACAAATGTATGATGAGAATAATGATCAAAGACGTCACAGCTGAAAACTGCTGCTTTAACCATGCCCATTGTGGCCTGCTTAAAGGTAGGGAACATCGCTGGTATCCACACGATTCCTTGGTGTATAATTGGTACAAGTGTAAATTATACTGAGAAATTATTTTGTCTAAAGTGCTTTCATCTTTGAGAAAGAACAAACAATATTTCAAATTTCTCAAAAGTTGTCTGACGGCAATTTTTTTTTGCAAAACATTGAAAGACCTGTATCAGTTTTTCTTCACTTTCTCAAATACGTGAGCACCTGTTGTGACGAAACATTCACACACTAAGGTTGTATGATTCTGGTTGAAAACTAGTGAAATCAATGAATGTTTCTAAATACCAATGTTTTACCTTCTTTATAAAGTGGCAGTTTTTGGGAGAGTTTCGAGTTAAATTACGCTATAATATACAGTATAGGCAATGTTATTGATACATGTATTCGGATAGTATCATACGATAACCTCTAACCAGATGAATTGTAAATAAATATAAATATATACTTCAGAAAAGACATAAGAAATGGCGAATCACGTGTCCTTATTTGTGTTGTTTTTGCTCATGAAAGATGGGGGAAAATAAGTCTAAGTGTACTGACATAAAACACAATAAAGGGGGCCACTTTGCATCCATCACGTTAGCAGTTTTTCCAATGGTTGTTATTTATTTTTAAGTACCTGAAACCGACCAAAAAGTGTTTCAACATGTGAATGGACATGCAGGCTTATACTACAACTAATTTGAGTTGATTTATTTTATTTTGTTATTTTGTTGTTTATTTTTTTACCCTCAAATTTCCATAAAAATTGGACGGAAAAAGTTACCTCACTTTTCCGTCCATTTGTTGATGGAAATTTTTGGGGTAATTAAAAAAATAATAGTAATAATCAACTCAAATTATCTTTAGGATAAGCATGCATGTCTATTCAAATGTTGAAATTCTTTTTGGGTGGTTTCAGATATTTAATCTTTTTTTACAACCATTAGAAAAACTGCTAACGTGACGGTAGGAAAGTGGCCCCCTTTATTGTGTTTTATGTCTACTGCTTATTACCTTTTGAATTGCTGCTGGTCTTTGGAATGAACCAATCATTATCAATCAAAGTGGGCGTGGAGGAGGTCAATTTTAATTTGGTTTGGCCTGCCGCTCACTTGCCTCTCATTTTTGCATAGGTTGGGTTTTAATGAAGCTTGTTTGTTTCCCGAGTTGTTCCGCCCTATCATCAATCCTACTCCAGCGTTGTCAGAGTGTCTTTAAGATGAGCCCGCGACATCACTTCACTTGTCGGCACCGATCAGCCCTAATTGCGAGAACATGGGTGACATTATTAGTATATTGGCGTATTAAAGATGACTCGCGTCCTCCGACCGCGATGTAATATTATTACAAGGTCTATTGGCCCTATGACTGGGAGAGTAAAGGAAGCCAAGTAAGCATACAGAAAAAGGAGGCTATACTTGTTACGACAATCACCCAGACGGGCCAGACGACGGCCTCGGGGGATTTTGTTGCATCGCGACCCAAAATCATCGCCGAAAATGACTCATTGATTTCACGCGCTAAAATGGTCGCTATGGAGACAAGTGGAGGCAGAGAAGACGATAATCAAAGTGGTGGCATGCAAGCCACCGTTTTTCCCGCCTTTTTTCTTAACCTCGGGGTTTGTATAGTGTATCAAAGGCGCCGCCTCCGAGAGACAAAAACCCCTGCCAACGTGAGTCATTGTTAATTTACTCGGCGCGATGTCATTTAATTTGAAAACGTCGCAAATGAATCATTTTTGCTCAGCAATTGTTGGAAGATTAATAATCCCCCGTTTGTCGGCCGAGTAATAAAGTTCTGTTTGTTTGAAGATACTGGCAATGAGGGGCCGGGAGATACTAGCAACAAGGGGACCGGGTTCAAGCTTAACTGATAAATGACACAACTTTTATCACTTAAATTGTACCCGCATAAGACCTGAGGGTCTACAACTATACATGGTTAGCCCATCGATCTTTTTATCTTCCTTGTCTCACTCTCTTATTTGTTAGTTTCTTTTGTTAGTGTATCTGTTGCAAATGCTTATCTATGTTATGTACCAGCAACCTTTTCAAAGTTAAAGTCAAGAAAAACCGATTAACTATAATGTTCCTTTAAGCCTATACAAAACTGGTTATTATTGCAATGCTAAAAAATACACCAGCGGTGCTTATTTTGGGCAGCTCGCTCAATATAAAACACCATTGTTAACACCACTAGTGTTACTGTAGTGGTGTAATTATAACACCCCAGTTTGCTTGGTGTCATTATTTTAATTGACTTTCTATTTTGTGTCGTTTAATAAAAACTGACTCGCCCACCTTTCAGCTATCCCACGGAACATCATTTTAGAAAAGAGGTGGGAGGCCTACACCATAAAAAATAAAATGAACTGTTATGACCACTGGGGCAATGGATGCATGCACTAATGCACTCACAACCGCCTTGTGATGAATGTTGTTTAAGTCATGCTTCGAGCTCGCCTATTATAGTCAGCTGTCTTTCCCGATAATCCTTTGATTGCAAACATGTATAATTATCCATACACTTTCCTATGATACCGTGGTTCCAGGCCGCTCTCGACCCCAAAACCAAGACGAAAGTGAACTTCCGATTTTCTTCTACAACCATAGGCCAATTTCATAGAATCAAAATGTGTTATAAACTGCACAGACGATGGCTGTTTGTCAATTTGCTTATCGAAAATAATTGCTTAGCGAAATTGTCCCCAGAAAAGCAAAATGTTAGTCGAACCTCTGACTCCACATAATTACATTGACTTTTCGGGACTTTCCCCCACGTTTTTGCGTCCAGAAATACAAAGCTCTGCCAAAGCGTTCAAACTGCTTTGGACGCTTGTAAATAAGCGGAAAAGGCAGATGTCCATGTTTGTATATCAGCCGATATCAGCCCCCCAGTGTCACACATTCAACCTTGTTAGTAAGCGACTCATTGGCCGTGTTAGTGGGTCCAGCCGGCGTCGACTCATCCTGTCATGCAAACCGATTCTCAGACAATTGCCACAGAAAGTTTACGGATGAGTTCGTCGTTGGTGTTCGTCGCCAAAGCACGGTTCACCAGGTTGTTGATTGCTGATTTACAAAAATCATTACAACCGGAATACTATTTCTTCTTTAATATCAGAATGTTTATGTGAATTCTGAAGCATTGGTAATTAAGAATACACAAATCAATGATCCGTGAAAGCTTTTGCTGAATTGGTTCTCAAATTTCTGAAATTGTTGACAAACTTTTCGCAGTTCACAGTGTTCGGTAGAGGGCAGCATTGAAAATGAATGTTGTTTTCTATTTTCTATAAAATGCCTGCACTTAATAATTTATAAGAATGATTGAATTATCATCATCGATGCCACATCAATAACCTTTTAACAAAAATAGTTTTGTTTATGAGTAATGTGGTAATTTTGGGATAGCGTAATCAGTGATAACCTTTTACGAGACGGCGTTGGTAATCACTGGATCCATGCCTTTTACAAAAATGATTTGCATTTCAGTAATTAAAGGAATTGGCTTAATTATCGTTTAATAATGTGGGGGGGGGGATGTGGCAAGTTTTGTCTGGGCATTATCAAACCCATCCAAGTACATTTTATTAATAACTTCAGTTACAAAGATGCTAAATACGTCAGTTACAAAGATGCTACCCGAAAGCCGTATAATGACGACACATGAAGTGCAATGTGATATAGTCTTTCCAGACAACCTTAAGCGCGTTGTCGCGGGTAAGGAGCACCGAGTGATGTGGGTTAATTCCTATGACACATGCACTATTGACTATTATATTGCACAGGAATTTACTGAAAGGAGATTCCTATTTTTTTGGTTTCTGAGTATTTTTTATTTATGTTATAATTCTGGGCATAGAAATCAGCAGCAAGTAGCATTTTAAAATATTTTTGTCTGAGGTACAGAAATATCGCATTTGAGCAACTCACACAACATATTTCATTATACATATGATATATAGCAGTTTCAAAAGTAAAACAACCCTTTTTATAATTAACCACTTATGCATTTGTGTATGTCGTGTCGATCCTTCTATCTCTGTAAGTTATTTTTTATTACACAATAAAACAGTACCGGTATATGCAGACTTTTTTCTAAGACCCGAGTGGGTTCAAAGTAATGTTGGCATTCAATATAAATTGATATCAAGCGGTATTATCGCGCTTCATCGTCATCATCATCACACTGCGCTCGAGTAGTGCATCGCGGTCATTAATAGCGCCATTAGGAGACGGCGTTGAAACCCGTAACCTCGGCTCATCACCCGGCCGCCGATAGACCCATCAAGCAGAGTCCCATGGAGATTTCTCCCCTTTTAGCGTGATAAACACCTTGCCTTTTAGCACGATCACGACGAGATGATACGTGTTGCATGCACGGATCGCACTCTCTAACTAATGGATACGGTCATTGGATCGGATGTGTCTCGAAAGCCCGACGGGGATGCAAAATTTCATCTCCTCACACACGCCATCTCAAAAAAGGATGCTTACTTTTCACCATATATTTATTTATTTATTTTTTGGGTAAGGACCGCTCCTGTTCCATTGCTAACCATGTCGGTGAACAACAACCACTGAAACCACAAGGCTAGTCTTAAGGCCCCCTTACATTACGGATTGGGGTGCTTCCACATCCTAGTTTAATATTGTCTACGTGAGTAAAGCTATAAATCATTCTCATAACCAGGTTAAGAAGAGACAAATATTTCTTGCTTATCAGGCAGAATTATTTTCAACATTCTTCACTCTGTCAAGTGCATGTGCAAAATCAACATTTTCGTAGACATACTCTCTGGAAATGAAAATGTCGTACTTCAAAATGTTTTATAAGAAAATGTTGAAACTTTTGGGTAGCCCCTCAGGTGCCCCATTCTGATTCTGATTTTGATTATTCCATATTGCAAACCCTGATTTCAGTGGCACCGCTACCCCCTTCCCCTACCGTTCCCTTCACCCTTCCCTTCACCCTTCCCTTCACCCTTCCCCTTCCCTTCCCCCTTCCCATCCCGTCAATGGTTCATTCAGGTCGTTGCTTCCCGCAGACGGTGACGCACATTAAGAGCAGAGTGTTTTCTCAATTCAATCATGTTTTCATTTTCAACCATGATTACAATAATCACCTCTCCCCCAATCATACTTGTCTCATTATCAATACAAAAGCATGTTTGCCAAGAGCCGTCTTGGGAGGTACTCTTTAGAAAATCAGTTTTCGCTAATGTAATGAAAAAGGGTACAGCATTGTCTATGGTACAATGGCAGTAACTTGGTTGAGTGACCGAATGGATGAAATTGATGTAAATTATTACAGATAGGAAAAGAAAACTAAAAAGGCGTTGAACTTGCGGTGTTTGAACTTGTACATAATTGAGGATCACTTTGTATAGCTTTAGAGAACGAGGTGTCACTGTCATGATTTCGTTACAACTCATTGCGAACACACTTTGAACCTTTCTATATGATTTGAACATAACAGGTCGTTGACTCGAATTGTGTTTGGATTTGTGAGAAACCCTTTATGTATTAAGGAATTAAGGAAAAGGGCAGGGACATGACTTATTCTTGCGTCTTCAATTTTCTGGCGCTCAGACTTTGTTTTTCTTCGTGTCTCACCACTAACTAAACTCATTAACGATGGTCTACACACGCGCCGAGCCCCTGACCTGCGTGTGTTCCCGTCTCAAACATCTTACATTGTCGCTACCTCTTCTTTTGGCAATCCTGCCATCATTTATCATCGTTGTATTTATATACTCGTATCATCCGGTTCCCTCGGCTCGAGAGCCGCAGATGGGTAAAAGCTTTGTAAGTATCGTCTATAATGCTTAAGAATTTCCGTCCTCGCCGAGTCACTCTAGACTCACTCTCCGGTTGCCTAATAGCCATTTTGTTGATGCCAGCTGAATATTTCAGCGCATTTCCTGCATGGCCCGTGAATAGAGCGGTCTGATACGGGTCCGGCATCTGACACCTGTCGCCTGTACCACTTCATTAACACGGTTTAATCTTCCACTACGACTCTAAAGGCGGGCAGATTTGTGCCGCGCATTGCTATACCCCTGATGAAATAACCTGACGTTGCCCCTGCATTTATTAAAATATCTATCCACTCGCATGATATTGCGAATTGACAGGGGTGCTTTAGGAAAATAGGCTGTATTTATATGGACAGATGGTGTGTAAGCCTTGAGCGACTAGGCATCAATGATTTGCTTTCTCGTCGTGTACAGATGCGATATGAGTCAGCCGCCTCTGTAGGATGCACAAATATTTGATGTTCAAGAGGCCGCTAGAATTTGAATTCCGATGTTGTCGCGCTGAACGATTCAAAACACGACCAATTACAAACTGTATATGTGAGATACTCGTTTTTATTATATGATTTGTAATGGCTTCACGTTTTTACCTCCTTAAACAAAATTCGATTACGAATACCCGGCCGCGCAGATCCGACTAATTGGTATCGGTATCCGAATTTAATGGCATAATACACAAACAAACTTCTGGGTAGAAATCGTTTTTAGTGCTTCCTTCAGTCGCTGACGAACTGCGACGCTGAAGTTGAGATTTTATTACATACATTGGACGTTATTATTAGTAAAGTGATAGTCCCATCTTCCCAACATCATCAGATAGTTTTGTGGAGCGGTAATATATCATTCCAGTGTTGATGAACTGTGAGGGTCTTGTGATGGCCTCTGTCTCCCAGTTTATGTCATTTGATCTTAGTCATCCGATGAAGCGAGGCGCAGCGCCGAGTCCATCTCACGCTTAGTCGCCCAGCCAAATTGTGCAAAAATGACAATATGGAACACAGTTTCACGAAGCTGCAATAAATCAAAACTATAAAAAATATATCATATATATGTAAATAATGGATTATCCAAAATGAATATACGGACATAGACATTACAATATAATGCGTTACATAAAAACACTTTACACTATTTGGTTATCTTGAAAAACATAAATGATCACAGTTGTATAAAAACTTACCGGTACTTAGTGTAAAGTTGATGATGGTATCTGTAACATTCCTTGATATTTTTTTGTCGCAGGTGCTATCGTTTTAGTGAAATTAGTGATAACATTTACAGAAGACAGAAATTCCACGTTGTAATGAAAAGGAAGAATTTGAAAAAATTGAAACATTTACAGGTTGATTTCTATATAAGCTCAGGTCTATTTATGGATGCATTTACAGACATTGGTTGGTTTCTGTACATATCTCTTGATTCTTAAGAAGTATGGATGCATTTACAGACATTGGTTGGTTTCTGTACATATCTCTAGATTCTTATAAAGTACCGGTATGGATGCATTTACAGACATTGGTTGGTTTCTGTACATATCTCTTGATTCTTATAAAGTATGGATGCATTTACAGACATTGGTTGGTTTCTGTACATATCTCTTGATTCTTATAAAGTATGGATGCATTTACAGACATTGGTTGGTTTCTGTACATATCTCTTGATTCTTATAAAGTATGGATGCATTTACAGACATTGGTTGGTTTCTGTACATATCTCTAGATTCTTATAAAGTATGGATGCATTTACAGACTTTGGTTGGTTTCTGTACATATCTCTTGATTCTTATAAAGTATGGATGCATTTACAGACATTGGTTGGTTTCTGTACATATCTCTAGATTCTTATAAAGTATGGATGCATTTACAGACATTGGTTGGCTTCTGTACATCTCTCTCGATTCTTATGAAGTATGAATGCATTTACAGACATTGGTTGGTTTCTGTACATCTCTCTCGATTCTTATGAAGTATGGATGCATTTACAGACATTGGTTGGTTTCATAAAGTATGGATGCATTTACAGACATTGGTTGGTTTCTGTACATATCTCTCGATTCTTATGAAGTATGGATGCATTTACAGACATTGGTTGGTTTCTGTACATATCTCTTGATTCTTATAAAGTATGGATGCATTTACAGACATTGGTTGGTTTCTGTACATATCTCTTGATTCTTATAAAGTATGGATGCATTTGCAGACATTGGTTGGCTTCTGTACATATCTCTTGATTCTTATGAAGTATGGATGCATTTACAGACATTTTACCAAAAGTGCCCTGCCTCTTCAGTTACTAAACATGTAGAACATTTATCCTTTATATATATTGTCTTTCAAAATCTCTGTTTAGTCATGATGGCACGCAATTATAATCTGTATTTTAACATCAATATAATCAAAATCTATACCTTTTTTATCATAAAATTAACAGTAAATATTTGAAAATGGCCTAAAATCACTCATTTTCGAATATTTAAACCTTGGAAATGATTTGAGCACAAAGCTACGTCAAATTAAGGTCAGATCATTTACATATTGGATATATTCCAGAGTGCAATGGGAGCGGCCGTAACATGGGTATCGGCCGTAAAACACTGAGAAGGGATGACTACGGTAATTCACCGTAGAAATTTACACACTTTCGCCGTAAATATAAGGTAATTATTTTTTACAGTGTGTATACTAGCTTTAATGGGAACAACACTGGCAATATTGGCAGAACGGCATGCTTCTATGAGTATACTTACTTTCTTTGAATATATATATATATATATATATATATATATATATATATATATATATATATATATATATATATATATATATATATATATATATATATATATATATATATATATATATATATATATATATATATATATATATATATATATATATATATATATATATATGCCCTATATATGCCCCATATATTGGCCCCATAGAGCAATAGATAATTGGCATAAGTGGACCGCCCACCAACACAGGGGCTGGTTAGCTCAGTTGGTAGAGCGCTCGTACGGTAATCGAGAGGTCGCGGGTTCGAGTCCGACATCAGCCAATTTTTCTTTGCTCGCTACCCGTTTATATAAATATATATATTCCAACTGGTACTGGTAATGATTCCACTTTTCTTAAAAGTGACAGCACAATGCAGACTGTAAGTCATTAGAAAAGTATGGAAAAGCATTCACCAGTTTCAAACACTTTGAGAAAGAAGTTGCTGTCCAGCAACTTTTTGTATATAGGCTATGTGTGTATAGGCTATGTGTATATATGGGCTATGTGTATATATGGGCTATGTGTATATATAGGCTATGTGTATATATAGGCTATGTGTATATGTAGACTATGTGTATATGTAGGCTATGTGTATATATAGGCTATGTGTATATGTAGGCTATGTGTATATATAGGCTATGTGTATATGTAGGCTATGTGTATATATAGGCTATGTGTATATGTAGGCTATGTGTATATATAGGCTATGTGTATATGTAGGCTATGTGTATATATAGGCTATGTGTATATGTAGGCTATGTGTATATATAGGCTATGTGTATATGTAGGCTATGTGTATATATAGGCTGTGTGTATATATAGGCTATGTGTATATGTAGGCTATGTGTATATGTAGGCTATGTGTATATGTAGGCTATGTGTATATGTAGGCTATGTGTATATATGGGCTATGTGTATATATGGGCTATGTGTATATATAGGCTATGTGTATATGTAGGCTATGTGTATATATAGGCTATGTGTATATGTAGGCTATGTGTATATATAGGCTATGTGTATATATGGGCTATGTGTATATATGGGCTATGTGTATATGTAGGCTATGTGTATATATAGGCTATGTGTATATGTAGGCTATGTGTATATGTAGGCTATGTGTATATATAGGCTATGTGTATATATGGGCTATGTGTATATATGGGCTATGTGTATATGTAGACTATGTGTATATGTAGGCTATGTGTATATATAGGCTATGTGTATATGTAGGCTATGTGTATATGTAGGCTATGTGTATATATAGGCTATGTGTATATGTAGGCTATGTGTATATATGGACTATGTGTATATATAGGCTATGTGTATATGTAGGCTATGTGTATATGTAGGCTGTGTGTATATGTAGGCTATGTGTATATATAGGCTATGTGTATATGTAGGCTATGTGTATATATAGGCTATGTGTATATGTAGGCTATGTGTATATATAGGCTATGTGTATATATGGGCTATGTGTATATATAGGCTATGTGTATATATAGGCTATGTGTATATGTAGGCTATGTGTATATACAGGGTGTCCCCATAAAAAGTATACCGAGATAAAAATTACTGTAATGGCAAAACTACTTTATATATGGGAAAGACAAATATATCTCTAGAAAGGGCAGAATGTCCTCTTTGCAATGGTATACAGCTTGTGATGTTATTGACACAGATGAGTGAACAAATTAGACAGATGTTAAGGGTACTGAAAGCAGGACTGTGACAAGTTTGCATATTTGAATAACAAAGGTCCAAAAAGCATTTTTAAAAACCTGCACATTAAACTTTTGAGGTAAGTAGCGAAAACAAAGCAGATTACATTGTTTTAGGTACATTCCTTGTTTTCAAGAATGTGTTGAAAAAACAAAGGCATTTGGTATTCTGCACACTTGTATGGTTGAGATTTGTTATTCAAATATGCAAACTTGTCACAGTCCTGCTTTCAGTACCCTTAACATCTGTATAGTTTGTCCACTCATCTGTGTCAATAACATCACAAGCTGTATACCATTGCAAAGAGGACATTCTGCCCTTTCTAGAGATATATTTCTCTTTCCCATATATAAAGTAGTTTTGCCATTACAGTAATTTTTATCTCGGTATACTTTTTATGGGGACACCCTGTATACACATAGCCTACATATACACATAGCCTATATATACACATAGCCTACATATACACATAGCCTACATATACACATAGCCTATATATACACATAGCCTACATATACACATAGCCTACATATACACATAGCCTATATATACACATAGCCTACATATACACATAGCCTATATATACACATAGCCTATATATACACATAGCCTACATATACACATAGCCTATATATACACACAGCCTATATTATACAGATATAACATGGTTTGAGGGTGGACAGTCGATATTAGCTCCCCGAGGTATTGGAAGTTGAGAAACTAGTTCCCGAGGCGAAGCCGAGGGAACTAGCTCAACTTCCAATACCGAGGGGAGCTAATATCGACTGTCCACCCGAAATAAACCATGTTATATCTGTTTTACTATACCTCATACATATTCAGTTGCCATTACAATAAGAAGCAAGGGGAAAGGCAATATAACCACTGTGAAATAAAACGCGAATTTACATTTACGTGTGCCGCCATTTTTTCATGTGTATGTACGTACGTAGCTAGCTAGCGAGCTAAGGCGATGTTCGCGCGTGCGTACTACTGTTCCCCGCTGGCATGTTCCCGGATGCAGGGAACAGATCGTTGGGACTATTTCCCCGCCGAGACTGTTCCCCGATGCGACAGTCTACTACGCACTACTGCGCATGCGTATTTACCCTGTGCGTGAATACTCGCGGACGCGAGGGAAACAGCAAAAATAGCATCTGGCACGTGACGGTGAATGGACCAGTGAGAATTCGGCTCTCGATCATGAATATGTATGAGGTATAGTAAATACACATAGCCTACATATACACATAGCCTACATATACACATAGCCTATATATACACATAGCCTACATTATACAGATATAACATGGTTTGAGGGTGGACAGTCGATATTAGCTCCCCGAGGTATTGGAAGTTGAGAAACTAGTTCCCGAGGCGAAGCCGAGGGAACTAGTTTCTCAACTTCCAATACCGAGGGGAGCTAATATCGACTGTCCACCAGAAATAAACCATGTTATATCTGTTTTACTATACCTCATACATATTCAGTTGCCATTACAATAAGAAGCAAGGGGAAAGGCAATATAACCACTGTGAAATAAAACGCGAATTTACATTTACGTGTGCCGCCATCTTTTCATGTGTATGTACGTAGCTAGCTATACAGCTAAGGCGATGTTCGCGCGTGCGTACTACTGTTCCCCGCTGGCATGTTCCCGGATGCAGGGAACAGATCGTTGGGACTATTTCCCCGCCGGGACTGTTCCCCGATGCGACAGTCTACTACGCACTACTGCGCATGCGTATTTACCCTGTGCGTGAATACTCGCGGACGCGAGGTAAACAGCAAAAATAGCATCTGGCACGTGACGGTGAATGGACCAGTGAGAATTCGGTTCTCGATCATGAATATGTATGAGGTATAGTAAATACACATAGCCTACATATACACATAGCCTATATATACACACAGCCTATACAGGGTGTCCCCATAAAAAGTATACCGAGATAAAAATTACTGTAATGGCAAAACTACTTTATATATGGGAAAGAGAAATATATCTCTAGAAAGGGCAGAATGTCCTCTTTGCAATGGTATACAGCTTGTGATGTTATTGACACAGATGAGTGAACAAATTAGACAGATGTTAAGGGTACTGAAAGCAGGACTGTGACAAGTTTGCATATTTGAATAACAAAGGTCCAAAAAACATTTTTAAAAACCTGCACATTAAACTTTTGAGGTAAGTAGCGAAAACAAAGCAGATTACATTGTTTTAGGTACATTCCTTGTTTTCAAGAATGTGTTGAAAAAGCAAAGGCATTTGGTATTCTGCACACTTGCATGGTTGAGCTATGTTATTCAAATATGCAAACTTGTCACAGTCCTGCTTTCAGTACCCTTAACATCTGTCTAGTTTGTTCACTCATCTGTGTCAATAACATCACAAGCTGTATACCATTGCAAAGAGGACATTCTGCCCTTTCTAGAGATATATTTCTCTTTCCCATATATAAAGTAGTTTTGCCATTACAGTAATTTTTATCTCGGTATACTTTTTATGGGGACACCCTGTATATAGGCTATGTGTATATATGGGCTATGTGTATATATGGGCTATGTGTATATATGGGCTATGTGTATATATGGGCTATGTGTATATATGGGCTATGTGTATATATGGGCTATGTGTATATATGGGCTATGTGTATATATGGGCTATGTGTATATATGGGCTATGTGTATATATGGGCTATGTGTATATATGGGCTATGTGTATATATGGGCTATGTGTATATATGGGCTATTTGTTGATATTCGAGCACTTCAGACAGACAAAATTTCAGGATGACTGGTACCTTTACCAAGTTCACCGTTAGCTTTCAGAAATGGGTTATTTTGTAATAAGGTTGTTACCAATGTTGTACCTTCCAATTAAATCTTTTTTAATGCTAAAATTAATGTGTTGCTGAGCAACATTTTCAGCTAATGCTTCATATTTCTGAGCAGGTGGACATTGTAAGTGTGGACATTAACTCACAATATCATCTCATGGCTGTAGCTGCCGTACCGGTATACCATCATTTCTATGTTATAGCTATTGTCATTATACATGGCCCTTGAAACATGTTTGAAATAATTATCAATAATTGACCTTGCTCCAGTTTCTAGAGAGGTTATTCTACGAGGAATCTAAACAACATAAGTTTTATTATCTAAACCCAAGGTAAAATAATAAATATTGTAAAAGGAATTTTGTCCAAATCCTTTTGTCGCGAATTCAGAAAAGCCCGAGATCGACTGGGGTAAAACTAAATTAATGGCTTCTCTTACGTTAACACGTACAACGGCGCCGATATTCTCACTGTAAATTACAAGATTGTTGGCCAATATTGGGGTGATTTTGTTTACTGAAGGAGTGACTTTGCAAAATAATTTTTACAATATTTTACATTGAGTTTAGAAAATACTAAAACGTATGTTTTTTAGTTTCCTTATGACTGAGACCAACAGTCATTGTGTCTGTAAAGACCTATTCAATGCCATGCATAAACTGTCTGGGAGGGCGCACGCCATTATGGAATTAATATTCTTGGAAATATAATTGTTTTATTGATTAATAAATGACCTAATTTTAAAAATAGCATCTGACATGTTGATCGATGAAGGGATATGTCTATAGTTGGATACAGGTTGCACCCCACCCACGTTATTCCTGGAACTTTGTATGAATTGGAAGAATGCCCTAGACACAATATTCACAAACTGTGTACAATGCATCAGATATGGTAGTGGCGAATCTAATCGCGAATCTGTCTGCCAGATGGACTGTCTGTCTGTTTGTTTGTCTCTCAGTATGTTTTTGGCAGGTTGTTTGTTTGTTACTGCGTCTGTCTCTCAGTCTATTCATTTATTTATTTATTTGGTAAGTTAGTTGGGGTGTTTGTTTGTTACTCTGTTTGTTTGATAGGTTGGATGTTTGGTTTGTTTGTTATTGTGTCTGTGTGTCCGTTTATTTTTTTGTTTGGTAGGTTGGATGTTTGTTTGTTTGTTACATTGTCTGTTCGGTTGTTTATTTCTTTCTTGGATGTTTTGTTTGTTTGTTACTTTGTTTGTTCGTTTGTTTATTTGTTTGTTGAGTGTTTTTCTTTGTTTTAGAGGGGGAGATAGCACTTACGGCCGACTTTAAGCATATTCAATCTATACATCCCTATCCTTTCATTGAAAGAGAAATATTTAATGAACATTTAGGAGAAACCCAAAACGCATGTTGTTGTTTTTCGTATCACTATCACAAAGTTGTAGTTGACTTATCCTAAAGCCCCCTGGGCCGTGCCGGCATCGTTGCTACAGTACTGGTCTCTCATTGGTATTAACATGCATCATTTCGAAGGATAGTCTCATCTCTTGGGAAATAAAAAAGCCACACTTTTATTAGCGCAAAGACTTGGCGTTGCGATGCCAAGCCTATGGGGGAGGTACGCCTTGTTTCTTCTGTGTTATTGGTTTATGTTTGTCAGATGGTCCCGGGTGACACGGTCAAGGAATTGCCAGTATATATTGCCTCTCTTTATATAGAGTCCAAAACTCTTCCTTAAGGTTCTTCACTTGGTTGATTATTGCCTGCATACAGACGTTGCCTTTTGGGGTGGCTTGGGGATTGGAGCGCGTCTCTGTTTAATTTCCTCCAAATAGTCCGGAGAGTTCCTTGGAGGCTCGACACCGGAGGATATGCTATTATTCTCCGTATCATTGCAACCGAATATTGATGCCACTTTTTGAGAAAATATTTGACCAAGTCCCTGTAAAAAAAGTGATGATATTTTGAAGTCAATGACCGGCTCCATAGGAAGTTTGTACTGTGGTATTTATTCAACGGCTGAACCACGGTTTTTTGATAATGAACTCGGGCACCAAAATTTAAATTAAAAATAGACCTTTTTACATCTATACATCATAGCCTACACACGTTGAAGCAACCCATTAGCGTATAACCCGTGGTGTCTTACACAAGAAAAGTAATTTCCCCGGGGATACCCGACGATTGTTTGCAAAATCCTGCGAGTGATAGACTGCATGTGACAGCATTTAAATTTGCGTCACCAAACACTCAATATTTAACTGCGACAAATCCAATATGCAGGCAACAGCAGTAGAACCGAAAAAACACAAAGGATTCCAGGCCGCTGCTGAACGATCTGCTACTCGCCTTCATTTGTGTATAAACTGCAAATCTCTCTGTTCGCATGAACTGCTAACTCGCAAATTTGGTGCTCGGATATAAAATTAACGATTGATTTGAAAAGTCGACTGAATTTTTGAAGAGGAATAATGTCAAACAAATTAGTTTTTTTATGGGTTAAATTGTGTATTCTTAAGCTACAGTACACTTTGGTATAATATCTTTCTATATTAATGAGAAGCTAATGTACAGAAATTAATCGGCGAAACTTTTTTCTTGAATCTAAAATGAGCGAATTTTATTTCAAAGTTTACTTGATGGGTAATCATGTGATGGCGAACCACACATCGTAAAACAAATAATTATGTCTGTCGTGCCCTTATTTTAAAGAAAGAAAGAAACAAAAATATAATAATAATAATAATAATAATAATAAAGATTTGTAGCGCGCACATATCCACCCTGCTGGGCGCTCAAGGCGCGGAAACAAAACAAAAAAGCCATGAATACAAACAATATACAATGATAGCGTAGAAAGAAAAAAAATGTACCGAGATACATGTACCTACAATGCAATTACAAATATAGGCCTATATCATCTTTGAAGAATTGTGACATAAGATGAGTTTTAAGCAGCGACTTCAATCTAGTTATACTATGACAAGATTTGAATTTAGTTGGAAGTTGATTCCAGAGTCTTGGAGCCGCGACAGAAAAAGACCTATCACCCCAGTTTTGAAGTTGGTTCATTTAGGAGTGACATGTTGCTGGAGCGCAAATTGCGTGATGGAGTGTAGACTTTAAGCAGTTCAGAAATATAAAATATTTCCAAAACAAAATCGCCATTATGAGGATTATTGGAGAGAAAAATGCGTGCTTTAAATGAAATAATGCTGCCCCTCTCAACCAGTATGCAAATTGTAGACGCACGTTAAAATAAATAATATAATAATAAATAATAATAATAATAAATAATAATAATAATAATAATAATAATAATAATAATAATAATAATAATAATAATAATAATAATAATAATAATAATAATAATAATAATAATAATAATAATAATATAATAATAATAACTAGATATAAGTTTTTGTCACAACAAAAACAAGGTGTTCGGTTGAAGTTAAAATGGTTACGTCATCAATTCGAAGTGTTGGAGAAGTCAAATGTTAACGTCTGTTGAAGTTCTCGTGAGAAGTTTATTTGAATACAATACAATACTGAATTTAGAAATTATTTTAATATTAAACTTTGACTTCCGGTTTGGACAGGAAGTAAGGTCAAATTGGGGTCACCTTTGTGTAAATACTTTTGACAATTAACAATCTGTACAATGGTACAAAAATTTCAATTTACCTCCTGTGGTTGTTGAGATATGATTTTTTTAAATATTAAACTTTCACTTCCGGTTTGGACAGGAAGTAAGGTCAAATTGGGGTATAAATATTTTTTGACAATTAACGATCTGTACAATGGTACAACAATTTTTAATTTACTTCTTGTGGTTGTTGAGATATGATTTTTTTAAATATTAAACTTTGACTTCCGGTTTGGACAGGAAGTAAGGTCAAATTGGGGTCACCTTTTTGTAAATATTTTTTGACAATTAACGACCTGTACAATGGTTTAAAAATTGTGAATTTACCTCTTGTGGTTGTTGAGATATGATTTTTTAAAATATTAAACTTTGACTTCCGGTTTGGACAGGAAGTAAAGGTCAAATTGGGGTCATGTTTTGTAAATATTTTTGACAATTAACAATCTGTACAATGCTGCAAAAAATGTTAATTTACTTCTTGTGGTTGTTGAGATATGATTTTTTTAAATATTAAACTTTGACTTCCGGTTTGGACAGGAAGTAAGGTCAAATTGGGGTCACCTTTTTCTAAATATTATTTGACAATTAACGATCTGTACAATAGTGAAAGAATTGTGAATTTCTCTGTTGTGGTTGTTGAGATATGATTTTTTTAAATATTTAACTTTGACTTCCGGTTTGGACAGGAAGTAAAGGTCAAATTGGGGGTCACCTTTTTGAAAATATTTTTTGACAATTAACGATCTGTACAATGGTGAAAGAATTGTGAATTTATCTCTTGTGGTTGTTGAGATATGATTTTTGTTAAATATTAAACTTTGACTTCCGGTTTGGACAGGAAGTAAAGGTCAAATTGGGGTCACCCTTTTGAAAATATTTTTTGACAATTAATGGTCTGTACAATGGTGAAAGAATTGTGAATTTATCTCTTGTGGTTGTTGAGATATGATTTTTTTTAATGTTAAACTTTGACTTCCGGTTTGGACAGGAAGTAAGGTCAAATTGGGGTCATGTTTTTGTAAGTATTTTTCGACAATTAACAATCTATACAATAGTGCAAAACATTTCCATTTACCTGTTGTGGTTGTTGAGATATGATTTTTTTAAATATTAAACTTTGACTTCCGGTTTGGACAGGAAGTAAGGTCAAATCGGGGTCACTCACAACTCGAGTTTCATCTACTTGTTAAGTTCTAAGTACATGCCAAGTTTCAAGTTCGTGTGAAGTTTGCAAGTATGTGTTTTTTTGCGGACAGTCACGGGGGAGAAGAAGAAGAAGAAGAAGTAAAAAAAAACGAACAAAAACAATAGGTGTTTCGGGTACATACCCGAACACCTAATAATAATAATAATAATTAGAGTAGCTTCGAAGGAGAAGGAGAAGGTACAGAAATATCAGGATTTAGCGAGAGAACTCCGCAAGCTGTGGCAAGTCAAGGTGAAGGTTATTCCTGTGGTAGTGGGAGCACTGGGTACAATCCCGATTGGAGAAACATCTCAAGGAGATAGGAACATCTGTTAGAGTAGAATTACTACAGAAGGCGGCACTCTTAGGGACAGCAAGGATTCTGCGAAAGACACTCGAGATCTAAGGCTACGGGACGTAGCTTGACTCGAGGTGTAACCGGCAGAAAGGAAAACAAGATCTTTCTTTTCATGCTGTGCTAACGCGAAATAATAATAACACACACACACACACACACACACACACACACACACACACACACACACACACACACACACACACACATAATAATAATAATAATAATAATAATAATAATAATAATAATAATAATAATATAATAATAATATAATAATCATCATCATCATCATCATAATCATCATCATCATCATCATCATCATCATCATCATCATCATCATCATCATCATCATCATCATCATCATCATCATCATCATCATCATCATCATCATCATCATCATCATCATCATCATCATCATCATCATCATCATCATCATCATCATCATCATCATCATCATAGTTTATAACCATTTTTCTTTGTTACCGCTGTTAAGCGCCAAGCTGTAGCTCCAAATCAATGGATGTGTGTCTTTAAATGTTTCGTTATTAATTTGTGGAGATTGATGATAGGCCTTTCCGATATTGTCAGCCTTCTGTTTTCCAACCGGCTGTCCACCCATCAACCCCACTGACTATTCCCAATGGTCCTTGAGAGAGATCGGTCGAAGTACTCTTTATACTGTATATTACTTTGTCCTCTTTATCAAAAGCACCTGTTTTCTCATCACGACACAAAGGCTTGACCTGTTATATAAACCCATCTTCCGGAACATCTCATATTATTGTCATAACCATTACAGATATGTCTACAGATAGGCCTTATGCCTATACATGTAGATGCTGGCCGTAAGACTCGGTAGCCCTATCTGGCACCGAGTATGATATACTTCCTGAGGTTTAGTTTTCCGCGGGCTCACTTTTCACTTGTTCATTTCCGTGGTCTGCTGCCAGTGAGGGAATCCGGCTGTCAAGCGTGACGTCATTTCAACATAAGCCACAACTCCTCCACTTTTTTTGGTTATAGAATTACAGAGTAAGAGCTGATCGCGATTTATGTTTTGCAAAACATGGGAATCTTACACGTCCAAAAATATAACTTGCTCTCATAATTTCAGCTGAGTAATAGCTTGTTTAAATTTCATAATTCCGTTGCATTTATATGGCCATAAATGCAGATACATTTAGATATCCATGATTTATTGTTTACACTCTGACCTCCCTCTCCTCATCCACTATAAAAGCAGCAGTATTGGGTGGTGTGAAGTCATTGCGGAATTGACCCCTTTCAGAGTTGACCTTTGTTGCTATGACGTCACCATAGTTTTTCAGAAAATACTGGATTTATTGGTGCTACTGGTGCAATTTTGTTTTAAATCTATACACTAGGGTTTTGTGATGTTGATCTTCGTCTTTCACCTTTAATTTGACTAGCAACGGTGTTGCCATGTACCAACTGCCTATAACTGTCCTTTAACATGTATAGGCCTATGCCCTATTGTATCACTACACAAATAGTTTTAACATATATCACATCACTCAAATATCATTATTACATTCAATAAGTCATACACAAGGGAACTTGTTCTGAACAAGGCCCTAGACCTAGATATATCTACTCTGAATATGGATCCTTCCTGTTTGGAAAACAATTGAAATTTACATGCGTTTTAAGGTAATAATTCATAATATTCAGAACTGAATTCCCTAACATCCATTTATTTTTTCATACATTTTGTTTGTGCATACATAAATACAAAAATACAAAAAATACAAAAATACAAAAATTCATTGGATTATGTTGTTCAATGCCCTCGTGAATAGGATCTTTCTTTCAGTTTTAACGCGCACTAGAAAGGGGACATCTGTTCGTGAAAACATTTGTCATTTTGTGCAATTAAGATAATGCATTCAGAAAATAACTGGATATCCATTGTTGTATATGCCTACTGATTGTCTTTCCCAATGCATGGCCGATTCCACGTGTGAAAACGGCGGAGTTTTCCCACATAATATAATAGCCATTTTGACATAAACATATTACTTATCCATTAATACTCTATTTCTGGGATTCCTATAATGCAGATTTAAATATTTTCACCCTGATAAAATAAAATGAATAAATATTCCTCGTGTTGAGAAACCAAACACATTGAAAATTTACTCATAACTTTAAAGCTTGATTTCTCAAAACAAGGTTTTAGACATCAAAGAATCATGAATACTATGCTGAAAAGAGAACAACATTAATTTGATGTATAAAAACACACAAATTTAAAATTTCACCATGTGAAGGGTTTTGCCAGATCACATCACAATTGTATAGTGTGTTTACAAATGTCAATACATAATTGCAACAACTGAATACAACATTGGTAATTAGAACTGTAATTTTTCATGTACACATTTCATTTACATGTACACAAAATCTTGATATACATACAATATACGATATTCGTCAGAAGCGTGGTTGTACGGCAACTGAAGGTAAGGTACCCCCGGTATATAATTTGCTGTTTTCAAAAACAACAAAATGTTTGAATACGACAAATCAGAATGCATTGTTAACGTAATAAGCTGCAAGGATTATAGTAAAAGCATACTCGTAAAAGCAGTTTTGCCAATATGACCAATGTTGCACCTTCCCTCTAATTCCTGAAAAATCATTCGTGGTAGACAAGAAAGCTAACCAGTAAACAGGTAAATAAAAACGAAATTGAATTTGATATTTGTGTTATAACAACATGGGGAACTAGCCCTAACTGTGTAAAGGAATGTGAGCCAAGGCTTATCAATTCACTTAGGTTTACCAACATAGATGGCCCATAATATTTTATATTAGAGGAGGATTTAAAAATACGTGTACAAGGCTACAAAAGTTTCCAATTTATTTTTATTTATTTATTTTTTTAAATTTAGTTATTTTAATTAATTTTTTTTTTTTGGGGGGGAGGGGTGGGTGGGCGGCTGGAGAGGGTCTAATCGGTGCCTATCCCCAGCTTCGTACATAATAATGTATCTAAATAGCCTACATCTTGTTACTGTGAGCACATGTGCACTTTAAACAAATAAAGCATGCTTATAGTAAGATTTGTGGCGACGTCATGTATTGAAATAATCTCTTTTGAGTATAGTGAGGTTCTGAGAAAAAACCTTTGATTAACTCTAAAGCATGCTTTATAGACAGAACTTAAAAGCCGTACCATATAATTTTATTATGCTCCTTGTAATCTACCATTGATCTCATTGATATATTATAGTCATAAACACAGTGGTTATATGTGTTCAGGTTACTCTTTTATGGCATGAGCAAGTAATACGAAGAGCTGAAACTATAGAAAAGATCTTCTCCGGTCATTGTATTGAAATTAAAACCGATGGACATTATATGATGGCAATACCTACTTTAAAGATATATCGCCCGTGTTTGGGTCGATTT
Source organism: Zoroaster sp. YZ-2022 (assembly GCA_029582265.1). NCBI lineage: Eukaryota > Metazoa > Echinodermata > Asteroidea > Forcipulatida > Zoroasteridae > Zoroaster > Zoroaster sp. YZ-2022. The sequence goes on along the minus strand of CM055821.1, from coordinate 8,753,779 downwards.
TTGGTTTGGGACCAGAGTCCGGCATTCTCCTGAGGACGATCAGAGCATACTGATCGAAACGTCGAGTTGTACCTCCAGTTCTTTTCAGAACTAATTACTACTCAATTGAGATTCCACATGGTGTCACCGCAATTAGTCTTACTTATCATCCTCACCATGCAAAGCTACAAGTTTTACCTATATAAGCATTCTTAATTAGGTGTTCGGGTATGCGCCCGAAACACCTATTTGTTCGGTTTTTTTCTTTCTGTATTTCTTGCTGGTTATATACACTTAACATTTTGTATTTACATCAAGTCTAAGTGATTTGACATTTAATGTAGTACTGTCTTTTTGTATTAAGCAATGTAAATGCTTGTGTCTAATAATAAAAATAATATATTATTATAATAATAATAATAATAATAATAATAATAATAATAATAATAATAATAATAATAATAATAATAATAATAATAATAATAATAATAATAATAATAATAATAATAATAATAATAATAATAATAATAATAATAATAATAATAATAATAAGCAGCGCACGTATCCACCAACTGAGTGGTGCTCAAGGCGCATTATATTATTACCCCTGCTCATAAGGCTCTCATAAGGCTTATGAATCATTCCTGAAACCATCTCAGCTCCCTAGGGAGTATACAGCTCAATTGCTGCCATTACAGCGCATATAGGGCTAATCAACCAACTCTGCCCTCACAGGTACCCATTTAACCCCTGGGTGGAGAGAAGCAATTATGGTTAAGTGTCTTGCTCAAGGACACAAGTGTCACGGCCGGGATTCGAACCCACATTCTGCTGCTAACACCAGAACTTGAGTCCGATAAGCTAGACCGCTCGTCCACGACACTCCACGTACATTGTGATAGTACAGTGTGATAGTACATTGTGATATACTCTACATTGTGATATCGATAAGTTAATGTTAATTTTGGTTTTCTACATGACTAAGATTATTTGTATTTTCTGATTGTACTACACATGATTAAAGTGGGTGCCCTCACTCGACAAGCTTGCTTCTTGAGGGTCTCCACCACTTTATCATCATTGCTGCTCTCCAACAATGTTATATTAATAATATGTTCAACGTTTTTATAAATTGAAATAAATATTGAATTTAATTGATTGTGAGACATTGAACGAAACAGTACCAGTAAAATAAACACTCAAATTAATAAAATACTGGTCCACAGTTTTAATCCTCAGCTTGCACTAGGGCGCGTGCAGTCTTCCGATTGGCCAGCGCGGCTGTAAATCAGGATCAAGCGCGTTTTAAATCGATATTATCTTTCAAAATTCGTTCGTTTTCAAAATTCTACTTTAGGGGTCTTTTGAGCCAAACACGGTGATAAATTATATCTTTAATGCGAGTTGTTAGGGTCCTAACAACATTTCCTTGTCGTTCCCACAGAAAGTCATGTATTACAATGAGATACTGCGGATGAAATGAGGCAATTACATAGTAGCTTGGAGTAGCACTCTTAATCATGATATACACTTGTTTACCTTTATGTTCTTCCACCCCAACGAGTGCGCCCTTCCGTTGTCAAGGAAGTCACGTGACTCTCATCCAAGAGGTTGACCACTTGTGAGCCAGTCATGCTTGAGGCTGATGCTCGCCGTGGTCTGCCATTGAAGAGACACTCAATAACTAAACCACCTGAAACTGAAATAAATATCTAAGACTGGGCCGAGCGGTGCAGCTCCCCACCCCCATCCCCCATCCCCACACGACGCATTGAGCGTTCTGCTGCCCTATCATCCCAATTAAAATGACGCTGAAAACTGCCATTGATGAAGATACAAACCCATAAAACATACGGAGCTCATACAGAGATGGACTTGAACAAGAGAATCAATTAAATTAGACAGGATACTGCTGACGGAGCAAAGATGAGAATTTTAATACTCATATTGACATCTGCTCCGGTAATCTTTTATTACAGAGGACAAGTAATGCAATATTGCTGATTTTTTAACGCCATGGAAAATGCTTTAATTACTGGTAATTAGCAAAATGTTAACACAGGAGATATCATAGTCGAAAGAATATTTTGTTGAAGAAGTGGTATTTATAGAATACAAAATACATTGATTGTGGGACAACCAACTTGTTGTCTTTCTATCAATATGACCAACCCGGGGCTGGTAGGAGAAAATGGCTGTTCCTTTTTATGCATTGAGAATCATATGCTCCTTTTGGGCTAGCGTAAATCTGACAAACCCTTAAAAATATAAATGATCACAGAGTTACATGCAACTTACTTGACTGTGCAGTTGCAGATTGTATCAAACATCCCTTGACCCTTGAAATATTAAATTTATAAAAAAAATTACCAATGCGATATGACTTTAAACGATGCACAATGCATGGACACATGGGCAAGAATGGAAAGCTTCCTAGTGAATGATGGAAAGAATTGTATTTTTTGCCTGCTCAGAAAGTTATTTTACAGGAGCTATCCACCCCAACCCTCGGAATTAGATCAAATGTACGTTCCCTACTGAACCAACCCCAGTTACGCTGGTGACCAGTACCCTGTACCATAGAGAAAAGACACAAAACATTCACTATTATAGGCTCATGACCATGGCAACCAGTCGCGTAGCCAGGATTTTCAGGGGGGGGGGCAAACATTGTTTTGGGGTAAATTGACCGACACAAAACTCAATTCAGAAATACAGATGTCTGTGAATTTCTACACTTTTTTGCCAACAAGTGGGGGAGGCCGGTCACCTGTCCCCCTTTGGCTACGCCACTCCACGGCACGATTGTCTTTTATAAAAGTAAACTAACTGCATATTTTCAAGAAGATCATATTTACGCAATTAAATTATATGGGTGCAATAAAAACAACAGGGTTTCGTTTTCCTATAGTATCACTATCAGTGTATTTATTATCAGTTGAATCTACACAAGATTATACAGAATGCGAATTATACTGCCTAGCCTGTGTTAAACTAACATGTTCACTTCTGATCCAAGGACCCGTTTGGCACGATTTCCTAGTATAGGCTTTGAAGGGAATATTCACTTTTGATAAAATGAATAATTAAACATGTACAGAAACCAACCTGTGAAAGCTGATTTCGTTTTGTCAGTATCGAGAAAGAACATTCAGATATGACATTGTATGCATTATACGAATAGGGAAATACATTTTACCTTGTACCATCACCAACTTCAAATTAAGTATTTTTTAAAAATAATTACGGCAATGTACAACATTGGTATTTGGAATGGTTAATTTTAACCCTCTAATTTTCAAGAAATATGATCATAAAACTAAGCTGTGAAAGTTCCGTCACATAGACCTATAGGTACGGTGGCCACGTTTCTTTTAAGATGAAAGCATTTCAGAATGACGGAATAGTTTCTCATGATGACTGATAATTGTACAAACTTTACACAATGAGCAATCTTTTAGATAATGATTCGTTGATTTGTTAATCTGGGTGATTTTGTAATCGTAAATCAGGTGATTACCAAAGGTGTACTATGTTCATATTTGGTTAGAAACTTTACATATAGTTTCCTGATATTGGTAAAGGTAAACAAAATATCAAATTAATATAACGGTGTAAAAACTATAATTCTGATCCTGGATTCACGGCTAGTTAGTTTGGCCAGATAGAAGTATTTTTTAAATGTGTGAAGACGAAACCGTAAGCAAATTGTAAAATAGTGTTTGAAGATCATTTAAAATCGGAAAAATTATAAATGTTAAATTATCAAATATAGGCCTACAGTTGTTCAGCTCAGAAACAAAATAGCACCTACAGCTGTACGCTCGGGCCGCTTTCAGTGGTTCAGTTTGCTTTGTCCAAAATTCGATTATATCCCACAGGCTAAACCGTCTTATAATTATACCCGATATAGGCCTATCCATATATGCTAGAAGTTCGTTCCCATCTTTGTGCAAAGATATGTGTATAGGCCTACTCGGCGCCGTCTCGTATACATGCAATAAAATGTTATGATATTATTACCCAGTAATTTGAAGCGGGGGCTTAAGTGGAGACGGGTTTCCATAGCGTTTTAATACCGGTGAACCACACGCACACACTGCTCAAAGAGACCCATACACGCTCTACGTTCTCAAGTGGCAGCTGTAAGGGTAGTCAGGTGCCATTTTGTCCTTCGGTGAAGACGTCCATGGCATACGACACACGCGCACAACGGCTTTATTCTAACACGGTTATTACACATACACGAACAGGCCCCCGCTGGACGCATAAAGCCAATTTTAACAACATGTGTCATCATCCATAAATCATAATTGACCCATGCTTGGCCAGTGACTATAATTAGCTCAGAACAAGTAGGGCACATACTGTGACAGATTTATGACAGTTTATTAATACTATGATCTAATAAACAATTAGGTTTTATGAACCTGTATACACCATGGCTAGTATTAACTCATGGCAGATTCTGTTAAGCAATGTATTTGTTTATTTGTTTGTTCTTAGAAGTATTATGAAGCCGCGGAAAAACAATGTTTTACGTGCCAAAAGCCGACCCAAAATGTGTGTTTGTTAAGTGAAAACCTCGTCTTTCTTTGTCCACTACAGGTGACCTTGATTGACCCGTTTCTTCCTAATAGGCACCGGCCACACAGGCCCAAAAAAACAAACACACCATTAACCAACAAAACAATCCAAAAATAGCCTGTTTTTGTACCGATTTGTAATCGTATCGGGAGCGGACCCAGAGTGGCGGGGGAGGGGCGGGACGGGGCAAGCGCCTTAACGGACACACGTGAAAACGTATAGTAAATTTACATGTATGACGTTTGACCTTCAGATCAGCCCGTGGCTATTAAGCAAATAATACACTTTTTTAAACCATCAATGCTATTGGTAATCTCCAAAAACATAAATTATCCCATTTTTATATAAAATATACTTGGTGTAAAGTTGATCATGTATTAAACATCCCTTGAAATATCCAAAGAGATAACAGTGAAGCAATCCAGCTTGATGTGTTTCGAGACCCTTTTCAACTATATGAATTAATATAAAGGCATTTCAGAAAAAACGGTATTTAAAGAATGTAAATCCACTCTCAATTTTTATTATTATTGTTCAATTAATCGATCGATTGTTGATAAATTGAGTGATCAATTGACAATGCATTTGATTGATCGATTGATGATAAACTGATCAGGTCTGCTGTGTAAACCCACCCCATCCCGTCTACCCCTCCCCCTGTGCAGAAATTCCTCATCCTCCACATCCCGTTGCCCAGGTAACCAAAGTCGGAATCCTTTGATGATGCAGTCCCTCAGAAACAGGAATGAATTGTAAGACAAAGAGCCATTTTTTGTTTTTCATATTTTATTTACATAATAAAAACGATTGATCAAAGTGTTTTCAACAAGGCCTTTATTTAAATAACAAAATGAAGGCATTATTCCACTGTACTATGTACTGGAAAAAGGAATGACTTTTTAATCAATTGTATGAAAATATGATTTGTTTAATCCCTATATATTATTTTACATGTATGTGTTTTGTTTTGAACCTTTCCATTAAAAGTGCATAACTGCATGGCAAGTTATCGCATAATACTGCAGTAAAACACATAATGTATAAACATATATTGTAACAAAGTTCAGAATACTCGTTTCTATATGAACCAATAAATAATATGACAAAATTCGATAGTTTATCAATAATTAGATTATTTCATCAATGCTGAATAAATATGGAATGTTTCACGATGGTATTTCATTCGGAGAAACTTTCTCAGAAGTGAGACAATTCAAAACCAAAAAATTATTACAAATAAATAGTGACCTGTGCTTCTAAAACATATCGCCATAATATTTGATATTTTAATAAATACATTAAGCTTTGTACATGCTTACAATATTGATATATTAAGCATGACATAAAACAAGCTGAAAATCAATAAGATATTTATGGTTAGCATATTGTGAGTATATTTTGGACACTATACTTAATAAATAACACAATAAATAATCTCAATACTATATACGTTAATAAATAAATTAAACGAAAAAGCACACTTCTTGTAAGTTTGAGTACAAAGCACTTATATGGTGAAACAAAAATCCAAATACGATAGAATAGAATAATGAATGTCCAGTTGAGAGTTGATACACCTCAGATTAGACGCATTGTACCGAAGTTATTAGCATATAATTTATGTCTAAATCATATTTCAAACTGGTTATTTTACGGCTTGTACAAAAAATGATTACATCAATGCGATAAACGAAAGCAATTTTTTATTACAATAAATTAGCCAGAGGGAAGTGGTATGTTGGCTGTGAGGACGGCATTATCACCAATATAATTGTTAATAATATTTGTGATCACAGTTATCACACAATATATTAAATTTGTAAATAAATAATTAAAACATGGACAATTATATGTAAATTACAAAAAGAGTACATTATAGGGTGAATCATTACATTAGCTTTATTGGTAACGTTTCATAATTGTTTTTTCAAAGACCTTTCAAAAATGAAATACAGTACACTAGCTAATATAATGGTGATTTATAATAATGATAATAATAAATAGTGATTTTCACTAATACTAATTTCAATCTTCATGATGTAAGCCATAGCGTTATTATCCACACGCCATTGCTCACGCTAACTGGGGCATGGCAAGTCGCTGCCCAAATTGGCCTAAATATAATTTATTGATTCGAAGGAACAAAAGGGAAACAGGATGCCCAAATAAGTGAATTCAGTTGCGCATGACAGTTCATCAAAATACAATGAGCAGTATATGTGGATCAGAAATATACATTACCCTCTCAGCATTTTGAATTTGATTGTACACTATAATTCTTCACAAAATGATGACAAACATTTACATAAAGGTAAAGCAACGCTGTGGTGATCTTTGTTTTTTATGTATCAAAAATGGCCTTCCAAAAATACGCCAACTCTATGTCACTCAACTACTGATTATCAAGCAAAATATATAATTTATCAATATTGTCATATGCATACATTTGCCAAACCCAAACACACGAATCAGATATAATAAATCCCACAAAAATATGACCCCTTCTCTAGCCTTAACGAAATATTTATATTTATATCATAAAGGTGCCAGAAGGTTTGGGGGAATATACAAGATATTTCCATATGGAAACATCAAGGATCTAAATCTTCCATGTCCAATTAAAAGTCCAGTTACACTTTTGTTATTAAGTGCTTTAATTAAGAGGAGCTCTAATTAGATATCAGTAAGGTTATGTCATAAGGAAACTAAACCAACAAATGTTTTATTATCACAACCCAAGGTAAAATACTGTAAAAAGATCATTTTGTGGAAACCGTTTTGCTTTTAGTTCAGAAAAGCACAAGGTCTCCTGCGGGAGAACTATAACTTATGTTTAAACGTAATATTTCGGTGTTATTCACACAATTTACATAATACTTGGGTGATTTTGTCCACTGAAGGGGTGAATTTGCAAGGACGGCATCAAGAAGACGATTTTTTAATCTGAGCCAAAAGTGGTTTGGAGAAAGTAACAATATAGGCCCATTTACTGTGAGTTTAGATAATAAAACGTATGTTGTTTAGTTTTTTACAATATAACTTCTCTCGAAATGGGAAAGGTCAATTATTAATATTTGCCTAGGGCCCCACTTTGATATTATATGACAATCAAGAAAGAATATGTGGTTAGCAATTAACTTGTGAAAGTTGAAGCATTGAAGGCTCTCATTTCTGGAAATAAAATGATGAAGATTCGATATAGCTTCACTCAAAACGCTGGGGATAATGATTAGTGATAATAAATGTCTGTCTAGGCCAGACAAATACATTATTTACAGCAGATTAAACGTTGTATTTCAGAAATAATAACACCCTCAACGACCACAACAAGAATATTTGTCAACAAAATCCCATAGAAATGATTGATTTATAATGCCCTTAGCGGCGGATCCAGAAATCAGATCCCTCTATCTGTGGCAGTGGGGGCGTTCCCCCTCCTCCAGATCCACCACTGGCTTTCACACTTTAAATCAAACAACTTTCCATGTTGCATCTCATTCAGTGGAATGTTGGGAAATAACTAAAAAATGTTTTCACAATAGGCACATTTCGTAGACCAGTGGTGGATCAAGGTGGGACGGGGGACAAAAATGGAGCTGCCAAGTTAAGAATGATAAAATATTTTTTCCTCCCAGTCAGGGCCACCATAACCTGCCTTGATCCACTCCTAGTCTGCCATAAGCTATTATGGAATACTGAAGAAATAAACAAGAATCATATTATGAGCACACATTGAATTGAGGAATACCATAAAATAAATAATCTATAAATATGATGTATTATGATTAATGTAATTAGTTTTATTTTAACAAATTAAGAAACCGATTGGAATGTTATACCGGTAACTACTATTCGAAGCTATTATTACTACCCTTAATAACAATAATAATTATTGTAATTCTTACATACTGCCAATTCCATTCTACATCGAGGCGCTTCATTAAGTAAAGACTATTTGCGGTGACACCATGTGAAATTCTCACTTGAGTAGTAATTAGTTCTGAAAAGAACTGGTGGTTACAACTCGACGTTTCGATCAGTATGCTCTGATCGTCTTCAGGCGCTTTATTGTTATCCCTAAATATCATTTTACATTGTTTTTTAAATTATTTTAAATGTATTATTGTTTGTCTTTCATAGTGGAATGTGTTCCACCTGGGACACTGGCACATATATGTATGATTTTACCTTATTTTAATAGTATGTTTAATAAAGTGATTATTATTTACATATCAAAGTAGACAATTTCTGTATGTCAATGAATTCTGGTTGTCCCAATATCAGCAATTAACATGATGACAATTCTAAGGTTCAACATAATTCTAGAAATACAGACTCCATTGAAATAAATGTCTTTATCTTTTCAATCTTGTTTTAGGATGTCATGTTATGTGATTTCACATACACAAAATGTCAAACAAAAACATCAAAAGCATAAAATGTATCAACAATATAATTTTAGCGAAAACTGACCATAGCGTGGAGCGAATTACAAATCACTGTTCGTATGTTTTCATTCATTGTCTGCATTAAGAATAATGAAGTGGGGTATTGGAAGATGGATGACTTTCACCATTTCCCGTTCATTCTAACGGCAGCATGTATATTGGCGAGATTTAATTGGAGATATTACCTCCAACTATAATTGCTGTAATGTTGGCCTACATCAATCAAAATCATATTTTTTTTACATTGTTTAAAAAGCAAACGAACTGTTGATATATTTTAGGTTCTGATCCATTTACGACTTTTAATGGTTTTAACATGTAAATTTTATTGTCCACAAAAACACAGGCTGGTCTCCGTGTATAATTATTTTAATGAATCTATTCTGGGGATGAACATCAGACATGAAATCAAATGCAACAACCAGAAGCGAACAACAGACCACATCTTTAATTAAGAAAGTTGTTTGGCTAACAACAGATGGTTGTCTGTTATCAAAAGAAATTAGGTTGACAGCTGACGCCTGACGGAATTTGTTGATGTTTTTCCCCCAGTAATTATTGAAATAGTACACAAACTCATTTCCCTTGGTTATTTATACATAATTTAATTGGAAGGTTGGCCTAAAGGCACGCCCGCCATAATAATGAGCAAATTATTGCGGATGTACAAGTACATGTATATAACATTCCATGTGCCGTGCATTGATCGAGTCTGCCTTGTTTAACAATTCTTTTCCAATGGAATGTGACCTGCAACAATGTAATATATAATATATATATATATTCCCTGCCGAAATAGTGTATTTGTTTGTTGTATAGCGTGGGATATGTTCTCTGAATACATTTTGATTGATATTACATTTAAGCTGATCCGGCACAGATCGATTCTGTAAGGTGGTTTATAAATCGGAACGGGTCTAAACCACCGTACTTTTATCAGCACCTTCAATTGCGTAAATTACAGTAAATTTAGTAGTATTATTTCTGATGACTGTGAATATTTTAATACAAGCAGTTATCATATGATAACAGCTGTGGATCCAGAGTGACTGACATTGGGAAAAGCTCTATTACTAAAGTGGTGTAATATCGACACAAATAGGAAATATATATAACAGCAAAAGAAACGTCACCCCCTAAATTTTGATAAGTCTGAGAACGTGTTTAGCTTATGTGTCCTCAGACGTCATGCATGACGAATTTTGAGGTCAACCAAATTTGCCACATTGTGTTCGTGTTACACTCCATACTCATAATATTCTTCATTAAACAAATTATATTAATTATAAAATGAAAATAATGAATATTTTTAGGGGTGACGTTTCTTTTGCTGTTATGTATAAATTATGGCAAAGCAAATTTTTCAATGGCTGCTCGTCAAACCCCACCCCACCCCTTGGGCCTTGGACCCACCCGTGGGTATTAATGTATTGTTTTATATCAACATTTCTATTAAATTAAAAATTACCATTGTAAAAATGATAAATACACTATTCGTTATAGTTCTTGTTTAATTAATGCAAAAATATTGACTTTTTTGTATAGTAAGCAAAAATGGTCGGTTTGTCTTTCTTTTGTTCTACTCACGGCTGTACCGGCAACTGCTGTAACAAGATGACTTGTCGGTTTTCTGACGGGTGTCTTTTGTTGATGTGACGGGTCAGACCAGGGGAACTGGTGAAGTTACTGGAGCAGTACTTACAAGGGTAGATCTCACTGGAGTGATGCAGTCGCACGTGCTGCTCTAGCGCCATCTTGCTTTGGTAAGAGCCACCACACACGTCACAAGTCACCTCCTTGGGACCCACGGCGTGCGAGAGGACATGCTTGGCACGGCTGGTTAAGCTGCTGAACATCTGGCCGCAGTACTGGCAAGGATAGGTCTCCTCCTCACCGTGGTGCTGCATGTGCTTACGGAGATTGGCCGGTCTGCGGAACTTTTTCCCGCACTGGTCACACTCGTACTGTCCCTCTTCGTTGGGCGTGGCTTGGCTGGGGCTTGGGGTGCTGCGGCTGCTATCACTCCCAGTGCTTGTGAGGTCATCTTTGGTGAGGGTAAGGGACTCGTCGGTTTGCTCCGTCTGATGAGTCACCTCGAATGTCTTACTCCCATCGGGCTTAGCGGGTGACGCGGGAAGGATGCGGGGGGAGTTCAGACTGGATCGACTGTTCGGCTTTGGCTTGTGCCATCGTCGGTGGGAAGCTAAATTGGCCGGGCAGTTAAACGCCTTATTACACTCGGAACAGCGATATTCAACATTCACTATACGGGAGCATTTATGCTGTGCAAGGGAGAACGGATCTGGGTACTGTTCTTTGCACAACTGACAGACAAAATCTCCACCTAGGCTATTATCCACCCCGCCTTTGTCGTTGTCACATCCCCCGTTTACCCCCTTACCGGTATGTTGACCCCCATCGGACGTCACATCTCCACGGATGATGGTACCGTGTACGGGTGAAGTGTTGTCATCGTCAAAGTTAAGCTTACGTGCGGCTTTGGGTTTCTTGGCTCGGTGTTGCTTCCGTTCTGTTTCTTCTGGGAGGGGACGTTTTATTCGGAGAGGGGGTGGGATGCCAGAGGGAAGTCTTCTTGTTGGTGTGGTGGGAGTGACAGTGAAAGGCCATAGCGTCTTGTCCCTCTCGGTGTTCAGTGACGATGGTGGTGACGACGAAGTGCTGTATGTCAGTGGGGACGGGTAGGAATAAGTGGTCAAGTGAGGGGAGCTGACTGGCGAGCAAACCGAATCTCGGTCGAATCGAAATGCGGGACTCTCCTTGATGAGAAGTGTGACAGGGCTGTGCCCATATCCAGAATCGGGAGAATTGAAGGGTTTGGTGTAACCCTCCACACCGTCATTTTCGATGAAGGCATCATCTTGGTCCTCGTCTGAGCAGCGAGATCGGTAGGAAACAGAGCAGGATTTCTTGTTTCGCTTCACCAGGAACCCTCTCGGCATCTTCCCGCTGAACGGGGCCCACAGATCCGGAATAAATCACCACCTTATCGGCAGTATATGTACAGTGTGAAATCTGACGAGTTAACAGGTGACGAAGAGATAGTAGGAGCAAAGATGATGCTGAAATAGCTACATCAGTTGCGATGGCAAACGGTGAGCAGATACATGGGAAGTACCACAGGTGGTGATAACACGTCTCACTTCCTGTTTTCATGTGCCAGAATGCGGGCATTAGACGGTGTTTTGCACAGTTAAATGTGACGCGCAAATACTGTCACTCAGTCGATGAAATGCTAACAAGTCAGCAAGCCTCCTGGTTGGCTCACGGAACGAGCAACGGACCAGTGAATTCCGTCATGGGCGCTTATCGTTAAACTGTCGTCTCCCGAAGTACCCGCCCACTTTCGGCCCGTCTCGACTGCCGCAAGCAGGCAGCTGCAGACCGACGGCACGTTCTTCACAAGCGTGTAGTTACCGTGGCCCCTCCTTTGTTTGATTGTGGTGGCTGTCCATGTACACCGAGTTCGGGCACGCGTGTCTCTTTGTTTTCAACTGAGCAGATTGGATTGTAATCGCGGACCCGCTAACAGACCAAGCTACTATTCGTATCCCAGCTAATGAGCTGGACACCCTGCGGCGAAGCATTATTCTGCAGAGCCGCTCGGTGAGCATATCTCTCCCCAGACATATACAATAAGGAGCAAAATCCGGTCCCTCCTCAGGAAAATCTCAGCCTGTTTTCTTTGTTCTCATGCTACGGCGATCATCAAAATTCTTGCAGTGGTATAAAATTTTATGAAATAAGAGTCTGTATGATCGATTGAGTAGGCTTGTTATATGAAAAGCGGAGCACGGAGTCTGCCCGGCCCTGTGATACATGACTGATCATGAGGAACCATGAAGCGCATGCTCGATGCCGAGGTTTTGAAGTACATCACGGTCGATTTGAAAACATCACCTAATTGTTATTCCTCCTGTCTGCTAAATCAGGCGATGACCATGCTTTGTTCGAAGGCCAAACTTGAATTGAAGTCATATGAATAATAACTACGGAAGACAAACCAAAATGAATCTCGAGCTGGGCTGATTAAATAGTTCATAACGTGATTCATAATTTTATTGTTTAATAAAAAAAACACTTAATGAACATCAATATTTATACACGCGAAAATCATGCACGGGTCTACTAATTTGGTAGTCATTATAGATGAACTACTTCAAATGCACAATATTTAATAATAAAAAAATTCATGAACATGTAGGCCGATATACGTATTATTGTTTTCTTTCCATTCGTTTATACAGGTCTATAGGGGACTCGAAAATTGACTGTTGATTAATTAAATATTTATTGAAAGCTATCCACAATTATATCGTGATGCCTTTCAATGCATAATTTATGACCAATTATTGGTCACCACTAGAATACACAGAAATAGGCTACATTCAGCTTTAGACTGGAAGCAAATCGTCTTAAATACCTATATACTATTGGTATTTTCAAAAAACATAAAATTAATGATCATAGTTTTTACATAAAACTTTAGTGTAAAGTCGATGATAGTATCAAACATCCCTTGATTTATTTCTGTCAGAAGCGAAATCGTTAGTAGTAAAATTAGTAACACAATTTCCCCACTGAAAGGTTGTCCTCCGAGGATAAATAGGATGCATTATTATGAGAAATCTGAATGCATTTTTATAATTTACCTGATAACAACACAACGTAATAAGCTGTAACTTCACGGGTTAATGGAATTTAACGAATAAGCCTTTCTTAGTAAAGATACTTTTTTCGAAGCAATCAGATATAGTGTAAACTGGCTCAAGGCACCATGAAAAAACATTTTGAAATGTTTATTTAGATAGGCCTATAGGCCTCAGCTATGTCATTAACAATTCATTAAAAAAAGTACCACACAGTGTGCTGTGCAATCAAAACATATCAAGTATGTCGATTATTATTCGGCAATCAGTATAACTGGTTAAAGATGCAACAAAAATAATCGATACTACCACCTTAGAATCATTTATGTCACGTTGTCACATAATAACAGCAGGCATTGATATATTTTCCACTCACCGATTACTGGTTTCGATCCGGTGAGAGATGTCGAACAAAGCAGTGTCCATTGCCTTCTTCATCTCTGATTTATTGGACGATTTAATTCGCTAGTGTTTTTATCTCATAAATTTTTATTGAGGTGTCAATATTGTGGCCTAGTATAAGCAATTTAATGGACATGTGATGAGTGGGATAACATGAACCCTTGTAAAAAAAAAAATAATAATAATAGAAGAAGAAGCCAAAACAAAAACTAGTTGAAAATATGAAACTAAACAATAATAACAACGGCACATGCAATGTAATTTTGTACGTGGGTGAACTTGAAATTAACAAAAAATAGATAGGCCTATATACTTACGCCTTTACATTTCACGCAAAAGCCTGTTGATTCTGTATGCGCCTTTTGTTTTCGTAGGATAGCAATGGTATAGTTCATAGCCTACATTTTAACAACTGAATTTTGGAGAGAGAGAGAACAAAGAAACAATTTTCTAAAGGAGGACTGGAACATTTGGATTAGCTATCTAGCTCTATATGTTTCGGTTTTGTCAATATACTCGTTCGGGGGGGGGGGGGTGCGGTGCTGTAGTCAGAAACCATAACCCATATTGGCCTTAGCACACATGCCAGAGCCCAAAGGTTCGAGTCCCGCTTCACTTTGATCACCCCAAAAGTCCATTTATGTACCTAGTCACATTCCCTTGTGGATTAGTTGTTAATTACTTTTAGTTAATCACTTTTGATTGATGAACAATTAATGAGTAATTAACGATCTTCTCATTGCCATCTAAACGCCCCACATATTGCCAGGCGCATATCGCATCAACAATCCCCTTGACGTCTGAGAGATATCCCGCCATGTTCTTGGTTGTGAAATTTTTCAGAAATTGTGACTCTCCCCGATGCCCAAAAGAAAACACAGCATCATTCTCAGACGCTGAAAGATACTGTGATACACAATCACTGAATGACGTTTAAATAGTACACGATAAATTATGAAACGATCGGTTGCAATATACGTAAATTAAAAATATTGGTAAAAAAAAAATAAAACCCGTCGCTGCAAATCAACACATGGTTAACAACGGACAGTTCGAGTGTCATCCGGCTAATTCGAGTCTCCAGCGGGAACATGATGTCGCAGGGTTAATTTAGCTGTCATAACTGAACAGAGGAGAGACAACGGCCCGGCCTATCGAGAAGCTGTGATGGGTTGACAATAGACAACGAAGAGGGGCTTCTTCGTTCCTATAGTGATGGTATAATCACCTGGGTCATTAATATCCTGCTCCATGTCAAGATGAGATGGGTCTCTTCCTGTTGTCACGTGAGTCTTATTAGTCCGGAAGGAGATATACGATTCGTTGCAGTATACTTCGTCCACTATATGCATTTGTATTGTAAAAATGAATTGTGGACTTTAAATGGGATTTTTAAGCCAATTTCTAAGCCATTGACGAAGTACCGGTCTGCTGCAGAAAAATAGCTGGCAGTCATGGGGGTTTACCACGGCTGCATGGTTACCAAGCAAACCCTAATAAGATTTCAATAATCGGCATTTTAGGCACCAGCTAGGATCCATGTCACACGATCACCTGTTATCCTTGATTGAAGCCCTTACACTTATTATGGTAATTTAAAAAAATAAATAAATGTTCTTAGTTTTACCAGAACATTCGTTGGTGTTAAGTTAGTGATGGTACAATATAATACGAACAATTCTGCCCGAGTACGGATGCTTATAATTGATTAATTAATTTATTTTTGGGTGGCGAAGTCGGTGTGAAGATCGAACCCTCCTTTCGTCACCATTCTGTATTTTGTCAGTTTTTTAAGGGAATGTACATACACCATTATATTTGGTAGCATAATTTCATTTTAACCATCTGGTTTTCATGAAAATACATCATAAAACTAACCGGTGAAACATTTTCACAATAGATGTTTTCATATGTTGTTTTTATGTTAATAATAATAATAATAATAATGTGTGGACTTATATAGCGCACGTATCCACCAACTGAGCGGTGCTCAAGGCGCATTATATTATTACCCCTGCTCATAAGGCTCATAAGGCTCGTAAATCATTCCTGAAACCATCTCAGCTCCCTGGGGAGTATACAGCTCAATTGCTGCCATTACAGCGCATATAGGGGCTAATCAACCAACTCTGCCCTCACAGGTACCCATTTAACCCCTGGGTGGAGAGAAGCAATTATGGTTAAGTGTCTTGCTCTTTACTTTTTGTAAATTCCTGTTAGGCTATATGAAAGCACTTTGGACGAAATAATTTCTCAGGATGACTGATACATGTACAAACTTTACATCAAGTAAGATTGTAGATTATAATTTGTTACTTAAATAAGCTGGTAAATAAAGTGGTAATAACCAATGTTGTACCGTCTCTTTCAAGTTTCAGCTCAATGCAGACTCGCAGAAAAGTCTGAAAAGGTATTCACAATTGTTACAGAAAACAATTGGAGCAAACAGTCGCCGTCTGTCTTACAAAATGTTGCACCTGACCTTTAATATTATGATATGTTGGTGCTTATTCCAATTCGAAAAGCAACTGTGTCATCATTGACAAATGAGTGTATTGTTCATCACACTGCAAGTGCCCTGGTTTTAAAATATAATAATCATACTGATGATGAGTAGATGGTGGTCACACAATGTACCATTCTTCTATAAATTGTAATTATCATTCATATGCTAATAATAATATCAAAATAAATATCTAAACCCACAGAGCTATGTGTTTCCCAACGGAGCCTCCCTTACATAAACAAAAACATATATCAGGATAGTTATCACCCGCACGTCGTGTGCGATGGTAAAACACCTTTATATTGAGTTTGATGATTGGTGTATATATAATGCGTTGACAAAAATGACCGAAAATAGAAGTCATTTTCTTTGTATATTCTTGCAGCTGTATAGCAAACGGAGTCGTTACGTAACGAGGATAAGAATATGGGGGTGATTATTCTCATGGACAGTCGACGCGTGGTTTATAGCCTTGTAATAATGCACAGGAACGGAAAATAAAAAAATATCGACATAATTGCCTGTGAATACAAATACTATTTCCATTCGAAATTGATAGCAAAAGGTAGGACCCTCAGACACAGGACACATGTAAAATGCCTTTATATTCATTCACATGTATAATGTTTGACTGATTCCTGATTTCATCATAATTTGTTTAATTTATTGTAAACAAAATAACTTAACGTACACAGCCGCTGTAAATTGTATTAACAGTGACATTTTGAAACAATTTTTTGTGGAAGCTCTTAGACGAAATAATTTATCAGGATGAATGAAACATTTAGCATCTACACCAAGTAAGTTGTTATATACATAACAGCAAAAGAAACGTCACCCCCGAAATTTTGATAAGTCTGAGAACGTGTTTAGCTTATGTGTCCTCGGACGTCATGCATAATAATAATAATAATAATAATAATAATAATAATAATAATAATAATAATAATAATAATAATAATAATAATAATAATAATAATAATAATAATAATAATAATAATAACAATAATAATAATGTGTGGACTTATATAGTGCACGTATCCACCAACTGAGTGGTGCTCAAGGCGCATTATATTATTACCCCTGCTCATAAGGCTCATAAGGCTCATAAATCATTCCTGAAACCATCTTAGCTCCCTGGGGAGTATACAGCTCAATTGCTGCCATTACAGCGCATATAAGGCTAATCAACCAACTCTGCCCTCACAGGTACCCATTTAACCCCTGGGTGGAGAGAAACAATTATGGTTAAGTGTCTTGCTCAAGGACACAAGTGTCACGGCCGGGATTCGAACCCACATTCTGCTGCTAACACCAGAACTTGAGTCCGGTAAGCTATACCGCTCGGCCACGACACTTCACATGATGAATTTTGAGGTCAACCAAATTTGCCACATTGTGTTCGTGTTACACTCCATACTCATAATATTCTTCATTAAACAAATTATATTAATTATAAAATGAAAATAATAAATATTTTTAGGGGTGACGTTTCTTTTGCTGTTATGTATATAATAATTCGTAAATGTTATAATTTGGTAATGTTGAACCTTCCTTTTAAGAAAAAAAAAACAATATTAAAAGCTTATGCTTTTGTGTAATGTTATCTGTTCTGTATCTCTGTAAATATCTGTTTACATTTGTATATGAAGTTTTGATAACAGTTGTTATAACTTTTTCCTCAGATTTAAACTAAATAAATACCTATAGGAAATATATATTAAAAAAACACCAAACAACCAAAAACACATTAAGGGCAGGTACACCCGGCTTGGGTGATTTAAACAAAAATAATGTGACCCCAAATCCCTGCACAGCAGAGCGACATTGTAATTTGAAAGACGGTTAAATCCTGTATTCAAAGAAATGCGTGAGAGAATAATTAATGAGCTTTGAGTATAATGATATGGGTTATGGGAGTGCTTCCACCAGACCACATAAAAACCAATGTCTCCCGGTCGCCTTCATTAGCATACAGCTGTTCGTGGTAACGCAGTTATATAAATGCTATAATCTTGATCCGTTAAGGTGGCGTATAAATAAGCTCCTTGCATGCGTACGGGGCGCGCGACTGAACAGCCCGGTGACTCTTGGTTCGTTTGAAACAGACACTTTCTATATCAGTGACAATAACGGCAAAACTAAACAAGCCAATTCACAGGTTGTTGTTTTTGTACAAATGCCGTTTTCTTTAAAAGCCATTGTACACTATTGGTAATTCTAAAAGCACTGTGCAGGGGTGCCCAATACATACGCCGAATGGTTATGATGCTATATTTTGTTTCTGTCCGAGTCAAGCTGCTGTCAGTTTGGTAACATTTGTCAAATAATTTCAATAATAACTTCATGAGACGAAAAATTCCACATAAGAACTAATAGTTATACGAGCCATCTGAATGCAATCTCACTATTTTCTCGTATAGCGACACAATGAAATAATTTTAAAATTCAAGGGATGTCTATTACTGTGATTCTTATAAAGTATGTATTCATTTACATATATATTTTACCAAAAATGAATCGTGGATTTAACTTGCTTCGGATTGTTGTCACTATTTCTTGGAACATGATAATCTCAAAACAATGTGCGTATGATTGACCTTTAAGTTTGACCTTTCAAACACTATACTAAAAGGGCAGTATGAAACATTCACTGTTTTCACCTCCTGTGCTGAATTTCCCGCCCTCAATCAGCAGACAATTATTTTGACAGTGGATTCCCAAAAGGAACAATAAGTTTACACGTAGGCCTACCATTATTTGTGTTTCATACCCACGTTCCCATATGGGAATGACAGTGGCCGTAAATAGCGGAAGCGATCTCTCCGCGGCCTGGCGTGCGGTGGTGTAAACTTTTATGACATTTTTAGGTGTTAAGGGCAATTAACTTTAACTTTATTTTATTACTTTTGGAGGAGGGTTATAACCTTCGATTGATGGTTTGAAGCGCTGAATTATGATTGGAACAAAGCTGTTTTGGGGATAACTTATGGAAGTTATTAGTCAACCTGAAAGTGATCGAGTGCTTTCAAACAATTTTTTTATTATTTAAAAAAAAAAAATTATTTTATGATACAAATGTATTTATCCGAACAACTGTATAAAGTACGCCTACCACGGACACTGGCTTTCATAATAATTCGCCAAGTTTCTTTTCGGTTAATAACCATTGGTGTAAGCCCCTTTTAATGTTACATTAATTAACTTCAGTCCAAAGTACAACATTTTTTTAAACCCATGAATGAACATTATTTATAACCTTTTACCTTTTAAGTAGGGCAGCGCAGCAAAAGCTGCCTTGTGGTGGCGCTGCAGCTGTCGTCTGTTATTTTACCAGCCGGCTATCACTAGTGCACTCAGGAAGTGTTGTGCAGGTGTGAGGCATCGAAAGAGTTTAAATTTGTAACAGTTTTGAATGACTGATCCATGTTAAGACTTTAAATACAAGGCATACACGGTAAGTTTGGAAAGAATGTCGAACCCAACCGCCAACACTCGTGCACTGTGTTTTTAGCATTACAAGCAGTTCAGTCGCATCTTTCGTAGACTGCGCGTAGACAACAACGCGCACACAGACAGCACTCAGTCTAGTCATTGACTGGCCATAGTGATTCCACAGACCCCCACATTGCTAGTATTACTATTAGTAATATGGCTTTGTGGCCGTTCAGGGAAATTCTTAACATATTGCACACCAACTTTGTAGTAGGAGATAATACATAATAATATTGATGTACCTAGGTTTTTTTTGCCAAATAAGCTACCAATACCCCGTACCTCGTACACTAACTAAAGCCCTTTTCACACTACAGAGCCAATTACCGGGAAAAAAATTCCCGGGAGCTTTTAACCCCACCAACACCCCAGCGACCGTTCACACTGTACCTATCTGGTCGCTCCCGGGAACGGAATATGCACGGTCGTTTCACACTCGCGATCAAATCCCGGGAAATGCGCTAACTGAATCGGCCCATACAGAAGTTGAAAATGTTGTGGGCGGAAGTCCAATCCCAGAATGCCATGCGCTCAAGCACCCGCCGGCGCGGTGACGGCCGGGTTGTTGTTGTGACTGTTTCCCATGCATCGCGTCGTGTTCAAAATGGCTCCATCAAATGTGTCATCACATCATTTTCGCATTCTATTATTAGGCCTAGATACCAATATTTGTGTATTTTACGGAGGAAAAACCATGCGGACATTATAAATACACGTAAACAGATACGGATGCTTAACATGGCCTTGTCCGCAACAATTCTTTTATTCAATTCTAAAACCATTTATTTGGTCACATTCTAGAAAACTAAATATATTGTGTTATTTACAGATGTAGACATTTATATTTTAGGAAGGAAAGTTTCAAAAGTACTGATCGAAATACAACACTGGATATTAGTGTGCGAGCTATTTGGCGCGCTATTTAATTGTGACCTCGCTGACCTTTCAAGACTTGACGTCCCAACATCCGCGACGCGAAAGTGGGGTAAGTTAAACCCGCTTTCGTTTCACACTAGTTGCTATTTCCCGGGAAAAACACTATTCCGGAAAACTCGCTTACCCCTACTCCCGAGCAGGGGTAATTATTTCCCGGGAATAAGCTACTTCCCGGGAATTTCCTGGGAGAAACTTTTGAAGTGTGAACAGATTTCCCGGGAATTTCCCGGGAAATACGTCTAGTGTGAAAGGGGCTTTAGTCTCATTTGTTGACTATGCGAATTCACTAATACTAGTAACAGCCCTTTTTTGTCTCATGGGATTTACACATGAATATCATTGTGTGGGACGGCGCGTTTCTCACTACGCATAATACACGAAACACATCTACATACCTGGTGCCCTGTCACCCCGGCTAAAAATGCTCACCTACCACGATATGAAGAATTTTATAAGCTTCATTTTGATTGGTCGATCAAAAGTATTGGTAAAACTATACCCCCGTACCATCGACCAAACAAATTGTTCTTCTTATAAACCTTTGATCGACGGGGCTGCGAAGAACCTTCAGCGTAGGCCATGCCAAGTGCGTGTATACTGCGCCGTGTGGATGCACATTGCATTGTGAGTTGAGTAAGTTCTGGAAATTAATACAGCACGCACACGCGCGCGCGCGCGTTGTTGCTCTTGGTGATGTCTCTGATTGGTCGACTTCGCTAAAACTTTAATGCGACTATCATAGCAGGAACTGTTTGTAATGGCAGACGACAAAATGGCCAACAACATCTCTCTGGATGTGCATAGGCTACATTCATTGCTCAAAATCTCCCAAAATATCGTTTCCAATCCTCACTTGACTACATTTACCTCTCCTTAAGTGTGTCCTCTATCTTCTTTTAAAATCTGTGATATTTGGTCATATATCAACAGAAAAGTGGCAGTTGTATTCTACATTCTTTCCGTAAGGGAAATTTGACCCCTTTTGTGTGTGACCATGTCGAATTTTAAGTCCATTTCACGACTACGTTGTTCCGGAGCAGAAGGGTGGTGGTGGTGGTGGTGGTGGTGGTGGTGGTGGTGGTGGGGGGGGGTGGTATTGGGGCTCCCCCGCTTCAGCCAATATTATACACTTTTTGTAGCGTCTGTATGTATCTATACATCTGGGGCATTTATGGCTTATAAAAAGTCAAAGGAATGTTTTAATAGTTAGAAATTGTAGGCATTTGCAATCTGATGATACACCATGTTTTCTTGTTCAACTTTTTGGTGGGGTTTGTGTTGGACATATGCATAATTTATGCAGAAAAGTATTATATTTTCACTATTTTGTTGTTGGAAGGTGGGGGATAAACAGTTTTGGAAAGTAAACAAAATTATGATTTGAAAAATTTAAGTGTTTGTTAATTTCTTTGAGTAATTAACCCTACCCCACAGGCTTTTCTGAGACACCCTGCTGAATGCAATATAATGCAACATAAACGTGTGCAGGGCTGCTCAATGCAACAAGATCCACCAGCTAGAACAATAGTTCTTTTGTTCTCTACTGAGGGCAACAAGATACAACATCTTTTTGTGGACATGGATTTTGCTGAGTGCAATAAGGTCGTATCTTTTTACAGATTTCTAGGATGAACACGCAAAACCTATGGAAGAAGATACGATGTTGTTGCACTCAATTGTTTGGAAAGAATGTCGTATCCGACTGCCACTTTTTAAGGGTTTTTGGAATTTTTTTTACAACCACCAACCAGTTAAAAAATTATTCCATCGATTTTTGGGGGTACAGAAAGTGAAAACTATCTTTAAAATCCACTTTTATGATGGTTTTCGGACTTGATTTCCCTTCGAAAAAAATCCTCCCCTTCAGAAAATAGAAGGATCCTATTATAGTTGCCACTGCGCATGTACAATGACCGTGTTGGTCACTTATGGGGAAGTTGACAAGATCAGACTGACATGACTGAGGAAGTCATCGTATACCAAAAATGCCTGATTTTTCATGAAATAAATATCCTGGAATAATTTGAAGTATATGTCCATCATCATCCATATGTTCTCCACCTTACTAGGTAGGTAAGATTACATTATTCGTTATATTTAATGAGAAAAAGTGGCGGTCGGATACGACATTCTACCCAATTGTTTTAATGTATGCAAATTTATGCACTATTGTACATACGACTTTGTTGCATTTTTTTTTAGATACGACCATGTTGTTCTGACAGGAGAATATTACAGGGTCAAAATGAACTGTTATCAAATACCAATGGTGTACCTTCGCTTTGAAATGTTTTACATTTATTTGGTTTCATTTTTTTCGACTTCACAGAAATCTCTTTAATTGCTTGAAGATGTCTTCTGCATTAGGTAAGTACACAGGTAGAGCTTAGCCCGAGTTTGTACTAAAGGGACAGTATCATCATGATCAGAGCAGACTTTCAACAGGGCATGGAATCGGTGTCCTAGTTTAAGATGAACACAGTGACTGAAAATTACTGGCTCATTTATGCAGCAGCAACTGTAATATGGCCTTATCACGTGGGGTATTATTTTCAGTCACTGAGTTCAAACTAGCGCTCTGATTCCATGCCCTGTTGATCGTGACGATATTGTCCCTTTAAAGGGTCAGTTTAGAAATTGCCAGCATTTGTAGCTAATGTAACCATCTCTGGCTGGTGAAGGGGTATTAACCAGTTGACGTCGGGAATATTTATTTTTTTCCGGTCCCCCGTGCGGGTTTATTTTCAGTGAAAAATCTGAAAAAATTTCTAGCCATTAATAATTTTTTTTTTGTCAATGAAACTAAGTTCAGACACCCAAATAAACACCTTTACTCATTGACATTTTGAGAATTAAATGGCTAGTTTTTTAATTACGGTTGTGTTTGTTCAGCACAATTAGACCGTTGGCAAGCCCCGATGCAACGGCCTATTAGCGACCAGCGCCCGGTCGAAAAGACGGCATACCTGGAGAGAGATCGAATGCCTCGTAAACAATGGATATAAATCCCTCTTTACAAATCCCTGGCTGGTACGTCAAAGGAACAGGTCTTGGATAAAGGGATTAGGCAAAAATCAACGAAAAGAGTGAACTCGTTCAGTATTTGCAGTGCATTTTGTCCGGGGCCACCGAACCGTGACCCCATGGACTCCGAGAAACGATTGCGTGTATACAAGTCAGCCGTCACGACGGCATGCCACATGTGGCGTGTTGACAAGTCTCCCGGTGACACACACAAAAATCGGAATGCATGTTTAGACGCTCTCCGATCCGCTGTCCAAAAAAAAATTGCGTGTATACACGGCCTCCGAAGCAAACTGGTTAAAGGAAGTGTAGGCTCTACTATAAGATGTATCATCTGTGCTTTTTCCAGTATTTCAACAGCAATTTCCAGAAATTCTTTTTCATCAGAATTTCTATTCATCGGAACATTGCTATTATACTCGAGTAAGGAAAAACAGAAATGATTTAAAATGAAACGTTTCTCAAAAGAAACGTGAAGAAGTATGGTTTTACAGTAAATCTGTATCTAAATGAATTTATGGTGGGTCCAGTCGTAAACGAATGTTAGCACTGTTTTTTTTTTACTGTTAAACCAAGTTTCTGATAACTATTTTGTGAAAAAATTTCAGTTTAGAGTAGGAAATTATTAATGTTCCAATGAAAATAATAATTCAAGAAATCAGGTGCGATCTTTAACCCTAAACCCATCAAACTCCAACAGCTGGTTGTGTTCCATTTTGAAGTAATGTATAGCTCATGCATGTTGTTGGATTATGGTGGATTCAGGAAGGTTCCTAGACAAAAACATTGGGGGGGGGTAGGGTTAATGTTAAGTTGGTGATCATACCATACAAGCATCCTGAGAAATTATTTTGTATGACATGCTATATTGTTTGAGAAAATGTGAAATGTATTGCAAATTTGAAATGATCATGGTTGTGATCCATTTTCTACATTATATTGAGTGCAAACAAATCTGAATTCATTTAAACTCTTTCCTCGTTAATAACACAATTGTGCATTCCATAATTGTAAAGTTCAGTATGTCTAGCTAGATTGCTATCCTTCTATTGAGACTATAATATGAAAGACCTACATGCATGCTCTCCGCCCAGTTTGTTGATTCTGTAAACTTAATCCTGTTTCTAATGTTGACAACAAAGAACTTGACAAAATAACGTTTGACATTTAGTCGTTATTGCTAGGTACACTTCTGGTGATTGGTGTGGATGTGGGAGGGACAAATACAGATGCTGTTTGTCTAAGTGGAAGCGATCTGCTTGCCTCCAGTAAGGTACCAACGACTGAAAATGTGACTTCAGGATTGAAGCGAGCACTTGCAGAGGTCATTGCAGAGATAACGCAGAGTCTAGGTAAGCATTGTTATGGCCCGTCGGGGGTGTATTCTCAGAATCAGACCTAGGAGGAAGCTGATTTGGTTTCAAGATTGGGGTGACGCAGCGTCGAATACAAATCCATTATTACATAGCATCCGGGGCCTGCTTGGAGGGAAGATACAACATTGATAATGACTGGTTACTTGGTGTTAAGTTTGCAAACAATTATCCTGATTCCTGATAAATTATTCCGTCGGGAGCTTTCATTTTACAGGAAAATTTGTTAAATTTCAAAAAGTTATCGTCGGGCAACGTCTTGAAAATTTCTGAGAACTTTCCAACTCTGGTAGAAATATAGATTTTGGTAGACAGTAAAGTGGATTGGCAAATCTGCATCTGGGGGGATCATCATTCCATAAACTAGATCATATGAAAGTGATTTTTATTTTTTGGACAAAAACAAATGGTATTCGTGTCATCAATGTTTACACTGTTTTATTTTGGCATATTTGCAGGTGAAGAGGCCCTCATTAGCCGTGTTAACATTGGGACTACGCATTTTGTTAATGCTGTCATCCAGAGGAAGGGATTGACACCAGTCGCTGTCATCAGGCTTTGTGGCACCGCCTCTCATCTGATGGAACCATTCATTGACTTTCCAGAAGATCTGAAGCAGGTCCGTGTATCAGTACATGATGAAGCAAGTTTTGTTAACCCATATCTGCCTAACCATGTAAACACACAAAAGACTGTATGTGCCTAAGCCCCCGCACAGAGATACATTGTTTTTGCACACAATCAGAAAGATTCCTTATTTAGAGAATATTACAATCACTGACACAGACACATTATATACTGATGGAAAGAGGAGAACATGCACTTTATTATGATGTCAGACTTGTCTAATTTCATATCTATAATCATGAAATACAGTCATCAGAAAAACGTAGTAAATTGGAATTGGACAAAAACACGGTACGGAAAATCACGTAGGTCGGCGTTTGTAGCGTTTTACATATCTACGGGTTATCACGTAGATCGGCGGATATGGGTTAAACTTCCCTTACATTGCAGCCATACAGGGGCAGATCCAGGGTCTGGATCCAGGGTCTGGATCCAGGGTCTGGATCCAGGGTCTGGATCCAGGGTCTAGATCTGGCTATACAGCCATAGAAAGGTGCTCTTTGAGATCAAAATGCATGATTAAGTCCCCCAAAAAAGTCTCCGGTTTTAGGTCATCGGTTGGCTTCAAAATCGGTGCGGTGACATGCTTTTTTTTTTGGTCAACAGGGATTTCCCATAAGTATGGTGGCTAAGAGAGGCCTTACAAATCAGGCAAACCGCTCATACCCCTGTGTGAAAAAGTCATTTAAAACACAGCACAGCAGAATTCCAATTGATCCAGCAATTTTGGCTGGAATTGGACATCATTTAATAGCAAATTAAAAATGCCGATGCGCGGGTCTGAGGCAGCGTGCGTGGGTCTGAGGCAGCGTGCGCAGAGACCAGAAACCATAGACTTTTATTTTGGCATAAGGGAAGGAGTACAATAGTTTGTAAATTTGACATGTTTTCTCTAAGATGGAATTCGCTGTCCAAGTTTAAGATGAACACAGTGACTGAAAATTACTGGCTCATTTATGCAGCAGCAACGGTAAATATGACCTCATCATGTGGGTATTATTTTCAGTCACTGATTTAATCTAAAACTAGCACTCTGATTCCAGTAAGTTTTAGGGGACAGTTTCATGGAGCTGCTTTGCTAAGCAAATATTTTTGCTAAGCAGTTTGATACAGACAACCAGCTAAGGTCTGTATATTTTGCATGAAAAATTTGCTGGTAACTCGGGGTGACGATATTGATTTTTTTTTTTTATAGTCGATATACTGGTCTACAACCAAAATGCTTCCGAAACAATTGAAGTCAAACTTGACTAATTATGGGTCACTAAGAATGGAAATGATGCTTAAAATTGTTGATTGGCTCTAGTTTTCAAGATATGGTACCGTTTAATGACTACAAGAGACAAGCCAAGAAGCGCAGAGTAGACACTGAATAAGGACTGAACTATGAACTGATACATAGTAAGTGTTACATAAACAGGGCAGGTGACATAATATCAAGTGAAACAACCATAAACACATGAAAAGACCTAGGTTTACAATTCATGATTAAAAATCTGCTATGTACACCATATACATAGTACATAAAATGTAAACTTAAATATCTTGGAAACAGTAGCCAATCAGCAATTTTAATTGTCATATTTGGATTCAGCACATCAAAATCCATAATAAATAGCACATTTTATCTCCGAAGCAGACAACTTTCAAAAAATTGTTGACCAGTGATCGATCGCCATGATATCGGCGATATACGATATTATTGTCTCAATATGCAGATTTTTTAAAAACATAAAAAAATGTATGTATCGTACATTAACAACATTGGACACCGAAATAACTACTTTTACATGCAAGTTTGACAGGGAAGTTGTGTAGGTAATAAACAGTTACTCCAAAGAGTCGCTCCAAAACAAGCCGGTGTGACAAACATTTCATTAAAAAAAACTCACAGTGATGTCCATAAACAAACCTGTGGTTGATGAACGGGTCATAGGTCGATCGTGCACGCACAGTTCATCATCCACGCTTTTATCCTGGTATCCGACATCTGCTGAATGTGAACAATCTCACAATGTACACCAGTGCGGTTATTCCAGGAGAGTGTACCATGTGATCCTGGGACTAGCCTTTCGTTAAGGCCCACGCGGCAACCGGTAGTTAGCACAACACACGAAAACAGACCACACACGCAAGTAGTGGGAACATGAGCGGCGCCGTGTCATGATTTCCAACTGTTTTTTTTAGCTCTTCACTGAAGTGTAACTTCGTTGATATCACCGTATAATGACATGAAATTTGGAGCCAATTTATCACTCACAATTTATCACTCAGAATTTATAACTAAAAAGAGTGATATAAATTTGATATCGGCTATATTTTTGGAATATCGGTGATATTTTTTTAATATTGTCAATATGGTGATATTTCGATATCTTCAAAACCTTAACCGATTTAGCCGAGAATTTTTTGAAGATCGTATTGTTATGATATTATCGTGATATCGTCCACCGCTACTGGTAACCATATAATAAAGCTACTAAGCAGATTTATTTGCTAAGCAGCTCTGTGAAATGAAACCAATGTTGTACCTTCCCTTTAATATGCTTTGCATGAAATTGTGAACTATTTCAGCTTCATCAAGTATGAATGTATATACTACTCAAAATAATTTAGGGAACACCGGAATAATTTTAGATAAACACAATGTTTCACAGAATTGATGAGAAACAACTGCACAATGAAACAGGTGATAAAGGATGCATGTAGTGATTACACATTTCATGACGTGACTACTGAAAGAGAGAGGAGGTTGCAAATGAAAATCCCGGTTCATGGAACATTTCAAACCTATTTGATGTTAAAAATCCGGTGTTCCCTAAATTGTTTTGAGTAGTATATATAAATTATTGCATAGTAACCTATATTCTGACTTTAAAAGCTGGTTTGCAGTGGTTGCATCTTCAAAAAGTCTGTTTTTTGTGTGGTTTTTTTTGTAATCTTTTTTATACGCGGTTATTGGAACCAGACCAAATTTCCCACTCATAAAGTATGGTGGCTAAGCAGGGGACGAAATTAACTTGAATTTGATGGTAGCCCACAGGACGAGTTATGTCACAATTTTACTAGTCCTTCACATATTTTAGTAGTCCTGAAAAAAGGTGAATATAAATACAAGAAAAAGAAATGAACCGTGAGCTGGTGATCAACATGATCATGCTGAGATCATACTGAATGTTTTTTGAGTATTTTTATTTCATTTTTTTCACTAGCCCATCAGACTACCCAAACCCCAGCAGTTAGTAGTCCCACTGCTATAGCCACAAGCCTCGGACTAGCAGACTAGTGTTAACTTCGACCCCTGCTAAGAGAGGCATCTCAAATCGAGCAAACGTTCATACCCCTATGTGAAAAAGTAGTTTAAAACACATCACAGCAGAATTCCAATCATTCTAGCAATTTTGGCTACAATTGGACATCATATCACAGCAACAACAACAAAATAGAATTGAGTGTTTGTGTTAAATTACAAACACTAGGTGTTAACTTCCGGTTCAATCAAGTGAGCAGTTGATGACGTCATAATCACATTTGTGAAAATGTCTGATGTCTTTTATAATGACAATATCAATGTCATCTTCAAAATACATATATATATACATTTTGTGTTAGAATGTCTTGAAAATGAAGTTCCTGTTTGGACCAGAAGTAAGGTCACATCAGGTCAGGTTAAAAGTCATATATCTGAAACAATAATACTTCCTCATGATCATGAAAAATAACGTTAGTACCTACTTTAGTTCTTATGAGTTTTCATAATATGTGACCCCGCACGGCGAAACCCGCAAAAAGTCGCTGAACCCCAATCCAAGATACAGCCAATTTTCGACCAATGGGGTGTTATACGGCCTTTTGGGGTTTTTACTGATTATAGTTCCCGGATGTTTATTTCACAATTTCCTGCAAACAAAATTACTGAAATCGATTTATAAGTGTGTGAAAAAGCGAAATTCCGAGCACCATTTTGTGGTTGTTAGTGCGTTTTTTTTTTCAAAACATCCTGTATTTCTCGAAATCGTAATTTCATTGTTTTTCGACTTTCAAAGTCCATAACTTTCCAACAGAATGCATGATGGGTATAATTTTTTCACCATTGAAAAGCTAAAGAGTTGCCCTTTCATATGATACCAATAACTCATTTTTTAATTTCTGGGACGTTTTTGTGGGTTTTGTCATGCTGGGTCACATATATAATTAAAATTACATATAATGTGGTATGCTGAACACATTAACACAACTCCAATTGATCCAGCAATTTTGGCTGCAATTGGACATCGTTTCATAGCAACAACAAAAAGTAACAAATGTTGACGCACAGGTATGAAGTGACGTGCACAGAGACCAGAAACCGGAGACTTTTTTTTGGTGGCCTAACACATCATTGTTGCATAATTCAGATCCTGTGTGCCTCGATCCATCTGGTGAATGGAGGCTACCAGTACAACGGTGAAGAGATTACTCCATTGGATGAAAGTGAGCTGATTGGCTGCATTCAAAACATCAAAGCCAATGGCATCAACAATGTGGTTGTTAGTGGTATCTTCTCTCCAGTAAACCCAGCCCAAGAAATCAAGGTAAGTTTGTGTAGGATGCCGTTTATGTTATTTCTACAGAGAGCCAGTAAAATAATGACATCGTGTAAACAAACAAAAAACACCAACCTAGTCTTAAGTGTTGCATTATAGAACAAAAATATATAGTGTAGAACCAGCCACCATTTCAGTACTCTGAATATCTGTTTTGTTGTGTTTTATAGGTTTTGAATCAACTTTGTCATTAAAATTGTTTTTATTATGGCTTCTGGAAGTGGAATTGTACGAATTAGAGTCACATGGTTTTTGTGTCCCAAATACATGGATTTTAATGATTTCTATCAGAAATGGATAGGTCTGAATATTTATATTTTGAAAACAAAATTGAGATGGGCATTTTTAACGATGGGAATAAACACTTGGCAATGAAACATGTTAAAGACCTTTGAGGTCATGCCTATGAGGATAGGCTCTGGCCCTTATAGGGTCTGTCTCTGTTGCACCTCCCCTAGTGGTTTTTATCCTGCCTTATAAGTTTACACATGTGATATACCCCACATGAAGGTTGAAGAACTACTATGCATTCATCACCCATCGGCTAGCGTCACACTCTCTCACCAAGTGGGCCAAATTAGCATCTTGGAACGAGAGAACGCATCCGTGCTCAACGAGTGTCTCAAGCCCCTATGTCAGCGGACCCTGAAGACATTTGCCAGCACGTTGGCTGAGCTTGGACTGACGTGTCCCTTTTATCTCACCCAGAATGACGGCACCGTGATCAGGTGACTGCTCATTGTGATTTATTATTATACATTTCTGGTAATGAAACCATAGATTCCGCAAAAGCACACTTAAGCACTGTAGCTCGGAAGCCTGAGGAAACCTATAAACAAAGGCGCTTGCTATGTGAACCAGAAACACCGGGGTAAACCTCTACTCTTCCATGATAAGTGTTCTAGGTGCTTTTATGTGCATTACTTTAATAATCTAGTACACGGGACCTTAATGTCCTATCTGAAGGTCGAAGCAATTTTATGGTTAAGTGTTTTGCTCAAGGACACAAGCGCCACAACTGGCCAGGCCAGGATTCAAACAATTTGCACAATGCATGTCACTGTTAATACCACTGACCTGTTTGGAAGCTGTTAAGGAATTCGTTCTTCATGGAATGCGAAACAAATTGTGACTAAGAAATGAGATTCCCTGTAAGAGTTCACAGAAGTTGAACACATTTCAACTCAGGCACAGATTTCAAGCAGCCATGATGTATAAATAATGATGTATACTTTACTTCACTTTTGCTGTTG
This sequence comes from Zoroaster sp. YZ-2022, assembly GCA_029582265.1. Classification (NCBI taxonomy): domain Eukaryota; kingdom Metazoa; phylum Echinodermata; class Asteroidea; order Forcipulatida; family Zoroasteridae; genus Zoroaster; species Zoroaster sp. YZ-2022. The sequence continues at coordinate 8,721,896 of CM055821.1, read as the reverse complement.
ATGATCCAAATACAAATAATCAGAATTCGTTTTCACTTTTTTTCTCCTTAACCTGTTCGCGTCGGGAATAAAAAAGTTTTTCTGGGCCCCTGTGCGGGTTTCTTTTTCCCACACAAACACGTTAATGGAAGCTTCCACAGCGCGTGGCCACGTCTACCGAGCATGTCACTGTACGCTCGGCTCGTTGCCACGTCAACCGAGCATGCATACAAATATTCCGGAGTTTCCTATGGCGTGTTTAGACGCTCTCCAATCTGCGGTGCAAAAACAAATTGCGTGTATACACGGCCTCCGACGTGAACTGGTTAATGCCACAACAAAATAATCTGAAAATTTAGTCTCTGTACATATATCTTGATTCTTGTAAAGTATGGACACACATACATAAATTTTACCCTTTCTGCCTTTCAGAGTGGGAAGGGGAGGGTGACGTCAAATGTTGCATTGAGCTGTTTGTATTTATATGTTCTCAGCTCTGAGCATGCCCTGAGATATCCTGTACTGACATTTTCATCAGGACCCACTAACAGCATGAGAGGAGCTGCCAAACTGTCGGGTACATTTTCTCTGTCATAATTATATGATTCCAAATAGTTTGGGGAAGTATTTTCCCCATGACGCCCAAAAAAGGGGCTGATTACAAGAAAACCAGAGACGTGAATTACGCTGAGTAATAACTTATCTTATCTTGTGGTACATCTTATGATTGATTTCCTCAAACGTACGACAAGTCTATAAGCCACATTACTCGTATTGAGCTAAAATGACCAATGGAGTCATCTCAAGTTACGATGGAAATCTTTTTTATTGCAAATTTATAGCTTGCAAGGAGTGAAGATTTGGTCATGAAATAAAGCATATTATTCATAAACCATCATATACTATGCTTTTAAGTTACCTTGGTTAATTATGTGTACATTTTTGGTTAAATTCTCTGACAGGCATTAAGAACGGCATTGTTGTTGACATCGGTGGCACATCCTCTGACGTAGGCTTCCTTCAAGGCGGCTTCCCAAAGGAGGCGTCGACCAAAGTCAAAGTGGGAGGAGTCAATACCAATTTCCAGATGCCCGACGTTGTCTGTAAGGGACTAGGAGGGGGGTCTCTTGTGAGATACAGAGATGAAAATGGGAGTATTGTAAGTGGTCAGTACTTTAATGATAACAATTAACATATTATAGTGACCTATCTTGGGTAGAAAGTTGGATTGGAAAGTGGAATGCTTTGCTTGAATAAGATTATTGGTTAAGTAAAGTAACTATGGCGAGGCAATAATTTATACGAACAACTGGCATATCCACCAAAGATGAGGCAATGAATTATTCAAATAGCTGTCATGTCCACCAAAGATGAGGCAATGAATTATTCAAACAACTGGCAAATCCCACCAAAGATGAGGCAATGAATTAATCAAACAACTGGCATATCCACCAAAGATGAGGCAATGAATTATTCAAATAGCTGTCATATCCACCAAAGATGAGGCAATGAATTATTCAAACAACTGGCAAATCCCACCAAAGATGAGGCAATGAATTAATCAAATAGCTGTCATATCCACCAAAGATGAGGCAATGAATTATTCAAACAACTGGCAAATCCCACCAAAGATGAGGCAATGAATTAATCAAACAACTGGCATATCCACCAAAGATGAGGCAATGAATTATTCAAATAGCTGTCATGTCCACCAAAGATGAGGCAATGAATTATTCAAACAACTGGCAAATCCCACCAAAGATGAGGCTATGAATTAATCAAACAACTGGCATATCCACCAAAGATGAGGCAATGAATTATTCAAATAGCTGTCATGTCCACCAAAGATGAGGCAATGAATTATTCAAACAACTGGCAAATCCCACCAAAGATGAGGCAATGAATTAATCAAACAACTGGCAAATCCCACCAAAGATGAGGCTATGAATTAATCAAACAACTGGCATATCCACCAAAGATGAGGCAATGAATTATTCAAATAGCTGTCATGTCCACCAAAGATAAGGCAATGAATTAATCAAACAACTGGCATATCCACCAAAGATAAGGCACTGAATTATTATTATTTTTTTCATTTTTTTTGTGTGCAGCAGTTCGTAAGGGCGCTGTTTGCGAGGGTTGGACGTGTTTTTATTTTTCATCAGTGTTGTTCGTCAGTTTTTGCTGTGAATTTCTTCATCTGTGTGAATTTATTTCAACTTTTTAATCAGTTTTATGTAGTTAACTGTGGAGCTTCTATATATCCACTTTTTACGTACTTTTCTGCTGATGGCGAGTGGATGTTGATCGATTATCACCATTGGGATTTCTTCACATAATAATTCAACATGGCGGCTGGATTGCTGGGTACTTTATATGCAGTACTTTTGTACTGTATGCTGCTTTCTTCATGTAAATGTGGTTTCAACAACATTGATTTTGACGGTATTTATTTTTTATCGCCCATCAATAATACCATTATATCTCCCGCCACCAGTATGTCTGCCGTTAGGCCTAATGGAATATTTTCACTACTGATGGGACATGAAGTTTTGTCGCATTTTACTATTCATGTTGAGAAAAGATCAAGGAGGGAGTTAAGGATGTCTTTGCATAAGAACCTGAACTGTTCACCACATGTAAATAAACATAGTGTACTACTTTGGCACTTTTGGTGTGTGGAGATATACATCCATGTCCAGGCCCTAGAAACATACCATCGTCAACTGAACATGAAGGATTTAATTTTTTGTATATGAATGCTCGCAGCCTTAAAGCAGTACGGAGATCCAGGATGAGTAAGCTGAGAGACTTAGAAGCTACCCTGTCTAATGGCACTCATGACTGTGTCTGTGTTACTGAAACATGGCTTAATTCATCTGTGGGAGATGCTGAGTTGTCTGTGCCTGGGTATACACAGTACCGTAAGGATCGAACTAACAAGACCAGAGGAGGGGGTTTATTGTGTGTCATCAAGGACTAGGTTTTATCCACACGTCGAGCTGACATGGAATCGGAGGATGAGATTCTAATAGTTGATATTAGAACGGACAGGATCCATAAGATTGCAGTTCTCCTGTGTTCCCTCTAGATGGTGATATTGGAACTTTCGTCAAGAACATTAATTCTGCTCTTATAAAAATATCATCTTATTATGAGCATGTTATTGTTCTAGGTGACTTTAACCTGCCAAAGGTTAAATATACATTTAATAATTTTTTTCTTACTCAACTGAATCACTTCCCATCTAGAGACAACTGTAATAATATATTGGATTTAGTTTTTACCTCTTTTCCTGATAGAATTACTAACATGTGTATTTCTCATGAGGGTTTCCTCACTGACCATAGGCTGCTTGAATTTGATATTAGTACTAGTGTTAGAAAAATCAAAAGTGCTCCTCGTTTTGTTTATAACTTTTAAGTGTGCAAATTTTGAGGTTGTCAGATCCATTCTCTCTAGTACTGATTTTCATACTATTTATGATGCTGATGACGTTAATGTGGCCTGGTCTAATTTTGTTGATATATTTCTGAGTGTATTGGATAGATTTGTTCCTAAAATAAAAATTAAGGATCCCACAGCTCCTGGGTGGATAGATGCAGAAGTCCGACATGCTCAAAATAAAAAAAATCAGCCTGGAGGAAGGCTAAAAAATCTAATTTAACCCAACACTGGACAGCTTTTCGAAAGCTGCGTAACAGTTTTAATAATCTTTTGTCTTATAAGTATAAGCATTATTTGAATAATCTTGGGTCAACTCTTGTGGACAACCCTAAGAGATTTTGGTCATTTTTTAGGCAAAAAACTAAAACTAAATCATTACCCAACAAGGTCAAAAATGGTATTGGTCAAACTGCTATTAATGCTAAAGATAAAGCTACTTTGTTTAATAATTATTTTTACTCCGTTTTGACTCAACCAAGGGATTATGATTTCTTACCTGATATTCCTGTTTATAAACATGCTGAATTGGGGTCAATATATGTTAATGAGAGTGAAGTTTTAGACATCCTTAATCATTTAGACATAACTAAAGCAGTGGGTCCAGATCTGCCACTTCACTTTCGTTGTTTAAATCTTAAGTGTCTCAGTTTTACAGAACAAAATTTGCTTCCAGTTTTTCGGTAGATAATATTTGTACATGGATGTCTTTTTGCCATTGCTCTCTCTGTTGGCGTAATTAATTGGGGGGGGGGGAAGGGGGAAGGGGGTGTAACGGGGAAGGGGTGTAACGAGGAAGGGGTGTAACGAGGAAGTGGGGCGTAACGAGGTATATAATGTTTAGTGTGTTTCTTGTGGTAGGATGGCCTTGTAGAGGTGCTGGTCACCACTCACTGGCTTTGTTTAAAATGAATTTTTGTGTATTTTTTGTTTTTTAGGGTTTGGTTTTATATTTAATTGATGTAATCTGATTGCCAGTGTAAAATGTAATAAAATAAATAAAATAAAATAAATTCAAACAACTGTCATATTCACCAAAGGCTGTTTTTATACGTAAAACAATGCTGTAGGTATCTGTATGTATCTGAGCTGTATGTATCTGAGCTGTATGTATCTGAGCTGTATGTATCTGAGCTGTATGTATCTGGCTGTATGTATCTGGCTGTATGTATCTGAGTTGTATGTATCTGGCTGTATGTATCTGGCTGTATGTATCTGGCTGTATGTATCTGAGCTGTATGTATCTGGCTGTATGTATCTGAGCTGTATGTATCTGAGCTGTATGTATCTGAGAATTTAGCAAAATTTATCAGATCAAGCCACATGCTAATTTAAAAAACATATGTTTGGAATATAATGTTGAATAAATGTGACGATTTATGTTCTTGAATTTCTTTTAAACACTGGATTGATTTTATTTCTCTCTCTAGACATCTCTGACCATTGGGCCGGATAGTGTCGGCTATCTTCTACACAAGGAGTCAAGAGTCTTTGGTGGCCCTAAACTGACAGCTAGTGACATTGCAGTGGCAGCTAAAATGGCCACATTTGGTGAACCCAGTCATGTATGTGATCTCTCTATTGACCTTGTCACCAAGGCGATGGACAAGATACATGATATACTAGAGGATTTGATTGACCAGGTCAAGGTAGGGTCACATGAGGTCAGATAGTTAAAGGGGAAAGCTGTCCTTAATGAAGTTGTTTTCTTGATCATCAGAAGTCCAATATCGGCACGTTGGACAAGAAACATGATCAACCTCATTCAGGCACAATATCGTCATGATTAATAGGGCATGGAATCGGACTGCTATAGTTTAACCAGTTCACGTCGGAGGCCGTGTATACACGCAATTTTTTTTTGCACCGCGGATCGGAGAGCATCTAAACACGCCATAGGAAACTCCAGAATATTTGTATGCATGCTTGGTTGAGCCACGCGTGTACAGTGTGCATGCTCGGAAGTGCCAGTCACCCGCTGTGGAAGCTTCTATTAACGTGTGTGTAGGAAAAAGAAACCCGCCACAGGGGCCCAGAAAAACTTTTTTATTCCCGACGCGAACTGGTTAAGGTTAACTCGGTGACTGAAAATAATATCCCACATAAGGTCATATTACCATAGCTGCTGCATAAATGAGCCAGTAATTTTCAGTCACTGTGTTCATCTTCAACTAGAACACTGATTCCATGCACTGTTGGAAGTCTGCTCTGATCATAATAATACTGTCCCTTTAACTTTTTTTTAAACACAATTAGCAAGTCCTACCATCTATCAGCCTGGGGCAAGTATTTGGCAAGCCTTTAGGAACATAGCCCATCCAGGGGAATGGTTCTCATCGTTTCAACGAAACCGGAGATAAACACCGGCCTGATGAGCCAATGGCTCGGGACAGACTTTACTTTTTTAGGAACATACCTCCATAACCCCGTAACAACAATAAACAAATCGTGGCAGGAGTGTGTTTCTAAAGAGAAAAGTAGTGTGACATTTATACATTTTGCCTCTCTTTCAGTTCAATAAACAAGGAAATGTATTTGGCAACACAGGTAAATTATACATTTGTCCTGAGATGACATAAGAAATAGAAATAGCTCCTCCTTAGTCATGGAATTGAAGGCTGTGTGCATTTTACATATGTCATGGAACATATTCTTCCTTGGCTCATTATACAATGGACATTATCTAGTCCACAATGTATAAAGTTACTCATCAGCTAGGTTTTACCTGCCTGATGTTAAATTTACCTGCCCCCTTACAGGCAGACGGGTGTTAAGAACCACTCCTAACTACTCCTAAGTTATTGTTTCGTGAAATGTTTCATTTAAAAACGATTTGTTTTCTTTTATTCAAGGAAAATAGCAATTACAGATTACAAGAACAAAATTGCTGGAAATTGCAAAAACAAATTATAAAAACATGAGTTTCACCATTTTCCAAGTCTGCTTTTAGTGAATAACCTTTGTGCGTTTTACATTTTTTGTAGCTCAGTGCTGATGATGTACCTGTTATCGTGGTTGGTGGAGGCAGTGTTCTTGTTGATGAGAATCGAAGACTGAAAGGAATATCTAAGATCATCAAACCACCACATTGTCAGGTAAATATTGGCCTTATTCATGTAGTGAGTATGATTTCATCCACTGATGGCAATTCTCGTCACAACAAGATGCTTCATATGCGCGTGTATTGTGGCCATATTTTTGGACCAAAAATACCTGCGTGATGAAGTAATAATTTTGATCGCATGTGGTTCTATTTTAAAGAACAGTTTCCAACACTGCATAGCATTGCTTAACTCTTTTTTTGTTAAGTTTATTGCAATAATCTCATTGAGGTGTATAGGTCATCATAATGCATTTAACTTATACCTTTTTTTTTGTTAGATTCTATTCCTGTGTCTGTGAAGACCAATGTAAACGCACTCGGAGAAATGCTTGATATTAGGGATGGTTTCACTCAATACCCAATTCTTGATTTTATCGATGTCATTTGTGTAATTGATTATGATTTTTTTTTGTGATAAAATTTTGTGTTCAGTATAATTGTGAATTATTTATTGTGCCAAAAATAGTATTATCAATTAAAAAAAATATTGGAAATTCTCTGAACACTGTTTCAAAGAAGCGTTCCTGGTATATCCAGATTGAATATTGTCTACATCAACTTTCCAATGGTTGTCTTGACAGGTCGCAAATGCCATAGGAGCAGCCTTGAGTCAGGTCAGTGGTCTGATAGACACAGTGGTCAGTCTTGACCGAACAACAAGAGAGGCTGCCTTAGCTGAGGCTAAGCAACCATGACAGGCAACACAGACTGCTATCAAGCAAGGCGCTCAGCCGGACACAGTACAAGTGCGTGGCTTTTAAATCAAATAAGCGTCATAGTTTAGTAAGCCTGTTGCATTGCATGAGTGTTGTTTACATGCTAAGATAATAATTTACTTATCCCATCAAAATGATATCTTTCAAGAGTGGGGGAAAAACCTACATGTTGTGTCAAAAGCCTCCTATTCTCAGTCCATGCAGGTTGACAGACCCACTAAAACCCTTCCCCTGTCAGTTTTTTAAAGATGGAATAACTGTGTAGAACATATTACCATGTACAGTGCAGATGCATTGCCACACAAAACCACTACACATCGCTGACAAGTACTTTTTACTTTTCAAATAGTTTTCAGGGATCAAACCATATAAGGGTTAATAAATACTGAAAAAACATTTTTTTTCCAAATATGAACATCCCCTCAGCGTACACTTATTAACTTTTGTGTATGATGAAAAACATAGTCAACACATAAATTGAAACTGTTATGGGTTGCAAGAACATGGTATGGTTTTAAAGTTTTGCATCTTGATTGACCCCCCCCCCCCAACACACCTGGCCATCGGCCCATTCACCACAGTCATTTCATTTCTTTTACATGCAGTCGTTTATGCACATTTTTGGCTACACATCATATATGTATATATTTTATGCATTTAAATGTATATTCTGAATGCAGTTCGGTTTAACAGCTGCCAAATGTGAATTTTGATAAATAATAATTTAATCTTTTCAGATAACGGAGGTGACTGTGACACCGATAGCCTACATAACCGGTAATGCAATTCGTGTAAAGGTTAAAGCTGTTGGTGATCTAATGACAAACGCACATTCCCCTAAGCTGACTACAAGCAAAGCATCCTCAGTTGCATCAGATAATCTCACTGATAGAATGGAAACAAGCGACGTGTTGGTTACTCCTGAAGATGAAGTAACCCAACAAGGTCAGACATAGATCTGTAATAGCTTTACGTATATACTACTTTGCAAAGGTACACGTGCATTGCATCTCAGTCTAGCTAGAGTTTACCATTTACAATTCCCCATACGCTACTGTCAGACTTGTATGACATGTGACTCAGACTCGTATGACATGTGACTCAGACTCGAGTCCGACTTGAGACAATTTGTTAGTGACTTGATGAGTCACCATGTACAATGATTCGGACTTGGACTTGATCAAGTGACTCAAGCTTTTGTGACTCGGGCTCAGAAGCACAATGGCCTGTTCAATATAAATCATTCTTAAACCCAGCGAAGATTGTTCAATGTGAAGAAATTACCTTGAAATTATTAGAAAAAATCTTAATAACTAATCATTTTAATAAAAATAGTTTATACACATAGAATTGCAATGGGGGCAGAATCGCAAAACTCAAATGTTGGTGTCTCTGGACTTTTAAAGGACTTGTGATTTGCACCCAGGCTCAACATTGTTGACTCGAGACTCGGACTCGACACTGGGGACTCGAACTCAAGGTTTGAGGACTCGAATACAAGTCTGACTGGCTACCCGTATAATCTACATTGTGTGTGCAAATTTTACTGAACACAGAAAAGAAATAAAGCATGACTAACTGTTCTCCTTGTGTGCGCCAGCGGCATAGCCAGGACTTTTTCAGTGGGGGGGCACAGGGGAGGGGGGGGGGGCACAGGGGGCACAGGGGAGGGGGGGCACAGGGGAGGGGGCACAGGGGAGGGGGCACAGGGGAGGGAATTGCTTTTCAGTGAGGGGGGCCCAGGGGTATGGGTTTTTTCCCTTTTCTTTTTTGTTTTGTTTTTTTGGGGGCACTATCGGGATTTATCGTGGGGGGGTACCTGGGGGCATTGGAAATTTGTGGGGGCTATGCCAATGCTGTGCGCGTAACATTGATAGACAGTATATAAAGTAAGTTTTGCATTTTATTATCATTAGATAGACTAGCATGCGCTACGCAATTCAGCATTCAGATTTGTTTGTTTATACACTTTTGGTAAAATGTCTGTAAATGCATCCACACTTCATAAGAACCAAGAGATATGCACAGAAACCAACCAATGTCTGTAAATGCATCCACGCTTCATAAGAACCAAGAGATATGCACAGAAACCAACCAATGTCTGTAAATGCATAATACACACTTCATAAGAACCAAGAGATATGCACAGAAACCAACCAATGTCTGTAAATGCATAATACACACTTCATAAGAACCAAGAGATATGTACAGAAACCAACCAATGTCTGTAAATGCATACATACTTCATAAGAATCAAGAGATATGTACAGAAACCAACCAATGTCTGTAAATGCATACATACTTCATAAGAATCAAGAGATATGTACAGAAACCAACCAATGTCTGTAAATGCATACATACTTCATAAGAATCAAGAGAGATGCACAGAAACCAACCAATGTCTGTAAATGCATAATACACACTTCATAAGAACCAAGAGATATGCACAGAAACCAACCAATGTCTGTAAATGCATAATACACACTTCATAAGAACCAAGAGATATGTACAGAAACCAACCAATGTCTGTAAATGCATACATACGTCATAAGAATCAAGAGATATGCACAGAAACCAACCAATGTCCGTAAATGCATACATACTTCATAAGAATCAAGAGATATGCACAGAAACCAACCAATGTCTGTAAATGCATCCATACTTCATAAGAATCAAGAGATATGCACAGAAACCAACCAATGTCTGTAAATGCATACATACTTCATAAGAATCAAGAGAGATGCACAGAAACCAACCAATGTCTGTAAATGCATACATACTTCATAAGAATCAAGAGAGATGTGTATAAAAACCAACTTGTAAAAGCTTAAATTAATTGTGGCAATTGTGTCGTTAACTAGAAAATAGTGGATTAAGATTATCCATATTCATTCCAACATGAAATTTCTGTTTCAGATGACAAAAATTCATTTTGGAAATTATTTCACTAATTTTAATAAAACGATAGAACCTGAGATAAAATAGTTTGTTCAGGGGATGACTGATGACATCGTCAGCTTTGCACCATGTAAATTTAATGTGTTTCGAGATAATTAAATCAGACTACCAATATAGTGTAAAGCGGTTTTAACCCTCCTACTTCTGGTACCTTTTTCATACAAGTTGATCCACCATTTGAAACCAATTCGCTTTTGTGGTTTTGAATGGTGAAATAACTGTGTACAGTGTTGATTCCCCCAAATGGTTTTGAATGGTAGGTCAGCTAATACAAAACCTTGTTTGGATTTTTCCAAATGGTAGTACAGCTAATACAAAACCTTGTTTGGATACTTCTAAGTGGTGAATCAATGGACCCTCTATGCATTTGAATGGATTTGAATGGTAGTAAAGCTTGCTACCAACACTGTTCAAATGGTATCACCATGTGTGTACAAAACCAATGGGCATTTTGGTAAGTGGAAATTTGAATGGTTTCAAATGGTCAAACAGTAGGAGGGTTAATTGATGGAATTCTTGTGTTGAGGATATTGAACAAATGATATCAAATCTTTGTGTTAGGTTGGTGAAGGGCAAAACATAAAATTTAATCAAGCTATAATGGACTGTTACATTTCCCAGCCACCTGCAAGGACATTCCAAGTCCTGTAACACCAGAACCTTCCTTTCCTGTACCTGACTACCACATTGACCCTGTATCTGGTGAATGGATACTCTCTGAGTTTGATGTGGACTGTATCGCCATTGGAGCTGGTATCTTAGGATGTGGCGGGGGAGGAAGCCCCTATTTGGGACACCTGAATGCCTGCAAATCATTGAAGGAGGGAAAGACAATTCGCATCATAGCACCAGAGAGGTAGGTATGCGGCTGTTTGTAATATCACATTTTTTTCTGGGTCCTAAAACTGCATTAAAAATAATGCCCCCAAAAATGTCTCCTGTTTTTGGTCTCCGCGCCGTCTCGGACCCACGTGTTGGCATTTTTAGTTTTCTCTTTTGTTTGCTATGAAACGATGTCCAGTTGCAGCCAAAATTGCTGGATCGATTGGAATTCTGCCGTGCTGTGTTTTAAATGACTTTTTCACATAGGGGTATGAACGTTTGCCCGATTTGTGAGGCCTCTCTTAGCCACCATGCTTTGTGTATGGGAAATTTGGTCTGTTTTCAATATCCGCATATACATGTATAATGTATTTCACTGGTTGGCCAAAATAAAAAAGATTACCAAAAAATAAAAGTGTCACCGCACCAATTTTGAAACCAACCCTGAAACCAACCCTATGACCAGAAACCAGAGACTTTGTGTAAAACTGTGTGTAAAACTGGTAAACTTGGTGTAAAACTGATGCTGGTATTAATTTTTCACAATGTGCTGTCATTTGTAAGATAAGTGAAATTATAACTATTTGAATTGAAGTAAGATTACTTTTTCTGAATGTGGCGGAATGCATTTTTTTTTGCGTTAGTTTTATTTTCAAAGGACTTGTGAATTGGACTCTCATTTAACCTTTGTGACTCATGACTTGGGCTTGGACTCGAACTACATGACTTGGGGACATGGTTTGAGGACTGAGGACTTGTACAAAAATCTATCAAGTATTTATGATTATTTATATTATTTGTATCATGTTTGCAGGATTGGGAGTACTCCATCACTCACCGGGTTGGTGGTTCCTGTAGGCTTCATGGGAGCGCCTCAGATCATGACTGAGAAACTGGAGAGGGGGACAGAGTTTATGGAGGCAGTAGATTGTCTCCAACAAGTGGTTCAAGCTGGATATGTGGACATAATTCCAGATAGAATAGGTGAGACATCAGACAGGTTGTGAAGATAAAATGAAGGGAACCATTAATAACATATATGTGATGGATGAGGTTGCATCCTTTACAGAAATAACAATACTGTTTCAAATTTGTCAACATCAGAGGGTTGTTGTTATGTGGGGGGGGGGGGGGGGGTACCATCCAAGATGCTTACACCATTCATCTCAGTCCTGAATGGTGGAATCTTGAATAAAACGGCTAAACATATTACCTTTATCACCCCTCATCCATATTTTGTCCTTGTTCCTAGGATGCCATTTGAAAAAAAAACCATGTAAACATTAGTAAGAAAGGCACCAATCTAAATTTGACATTAACCTCATTCTGACCTAATTAGACTAATGTATAATAAAAACAAAAATGGCTGTTCCATATTAGGGGTGACGATATCCCGATAATATAATGATACGATATTAAAAAAATTATCGGCTAAATTGGTTATGGTTTTGAAATATCGTCATGTTGACGATTTTCCAAAAATATCGCTGATATTCCAAAAATATAGCAGATATCAAATATATATTGCTCTTTTTAGTTAAAATATCGCCAGAGTGATAAATTATCTCCAAATTTCATGTCAATATATGGTAATATCAACGAAGTTACGGTACCAAGAAGAGCTAAAAAAAACAGTTCTAAATTGCGACGCAGAGCTGCTCAGGTACCCAGGACCATACAATTCTGAAAATGCCATCATTTTGAAATGGGGAAACATGGGGTACATTATGAGAGGGCCAATCAAAAGTCAATTTCAGACACAGCACCAACAAGTAAAATTTTACATCATATTTCTTAACAAAAGAAAGCATTTATAAACCACAGGTTTGTTTATGGACATCACGTTGAGTTCTTTTTTATGAAATGTTTGTCGCCCTGAGCGGCAAAAATCTAAGAACTCTGCTCGTTTTGGAGCGATTCAATTGAATTTTTGATAATTTTCAGAACTGTTTATTACCTACGCAACTTCCCTGTAGAACTTGCATGTAAAAGTGGTTCATATTTTGTGTCCAATGTCTTTAATGTAGGATACATACATTTGTTCATGTATTTAAAAAATTCCGCGTATTGAGACGACAATATCGTATATCGCCGATATCATGGCCGTCGATGATCGACTTTCAAAGAAATTCAATATCGTCATATACATGAAGCTTGATTGTATCTAATTGTTGTCATTCTCAAGATGGTGTTCAAGTGAAGAGAGTCAATGGTGTGGTTTATGTTGATGACTTTCCAAGGGAGCTGAAAAGTGCAGTCACTCAAGACCCAACTTCATCAGCAGGTTAGTATATGCCTTTAGCCCTTCATGCATCCAGGGGAGGGCTAGTTGGGGCTTAAAGCTCTTCTTCTCTGCTGCACATGTGAGCCACTTAGCACCCCCTCCCCACCCCCTCCCCACCCCCACCTCCTCCCCCACCCCCACCCCCAATCTGTCATATGGTCTTTACTGCAGGATAAAGATTTGGAATAGATTTAGGAGATGGAAGGACCGAGCCGAAGACAATGTCCTTTATCGCCCATTGCCGGTACCCTGAGGTCTTGCCATTCATTGCTCATGTCAATTTTATTTTCTGAAGTCCAATTTTAAGTCATTTATGTTGAAAAAAATCCAGAGAGAAACTGACAAATCCATATTTGGGAGAGTTGAAATTCTCACTTAGGGAGGAGGGCCAAAGTCGTGGTACAACCAAGCCTTTGAGAAACGTGGCCAGGCCCAGGCTACCTGGCCTCCTAATCTCTCTTTTGTGAGTCCTAATCCTGTAACAATACAGTACCTGCCAATCAACATAACCTGGGCTTCTGGAAAACCTAGTCCAGCCAAGTAGAGCTCATTATACTGGCTGCAGTTAGGAACAAAAAGACAGCTGAGGTGTCAGTCAAGTCTGTTTTAACAATTTAACAATAAAAGCTATTTGAGATCTATTCATGAGTAAAAGGTCTTTTGTGCTCAGCTAGGGGATCATATAGGCCAATAGGACTGGGCAAAGTCTGGGCAAAGCCTGGGCCTGGCCGGGCTTCTCAATAAGGCTTGGCTGTACCATGACTTTGGCCCTCATCCCTTAGCCTGTGGGTTCATGTGATGGGAATACAGACTTCAACACTTGGTTCAATTCCTGCAGCACATGCCAACAGCTGGCACTCCGCGCGCATACTTGCTGGACGGTCTTTTTTTACCGTGTTGTCCAATCAGATTGTCTTAACTATCTTTCGCATTTATTAACCCTCCTACTACTACACGGGTCAAAATCAGTCAAAATGTTGATATACTTGCCAAGGTATATCTTGTGCACTTAAAAGTCAAACACTGTCAAACCTTACGTGTAGTAAGTACATTTACAGGTCAAAATGAGTCGACTGGTAAAAGCTTTATCTGGTATTGTTCAGGGTGGTCAAAATGTGCACATTTGGGTCAACAGTCAAAAGAGGCAGTTGACTGGTTTTGACCTCTATAGCTACTTTCCACTAAAGTGCAGCTATAGTAGGAGGGTTAATAAACAATAATTTGTCATATTATAGGCTCCAATGTGGTTGCTGTCATGTGTTGTGAGATCGGTGGTACAAACGCCATGACGCCATTAGTGGTGGCGGCCAAGTTGGATTTACCTGTCGTAGATTGTGACAACATGGGAAGAGCCTTCCCAGAACTTCAGGTACAAAAACTAGCGAAATAATCTGTGTGTGTTTCTGGCAAAAACACATCGCTTATTTAATGAGGCCATTCCAAATGTGCTACAATTTCAAATTAAAGGGAAGGTACAACATTGGCAGTGTTGGCAAAACTGCTTCTACGATTGTGTTGACTTGCTTTGAATCAAGATATTCGTCAATAATCAAGATATATTTGACAACAAACCTTATTGCGTTTTGTCGTTAACGAGAAAAAAAGTGAAAATGCATCCAGTGTTTTGTATTGTAGTTCATATTCTAACAATTAACTGAAGGAAAGATTGATATAACATCATCTTTTCACCAAGCAATTTTATATTGAAATTGAACCATTTGGTATTTTTTAATAACAAAATTGTATATAAGCTCTTGGAGAGAGGGATGGTTGAAGGCCAGTATGATACACTGCAGAAGGATTTATCTGAGCGGCTCAGCAAGAAAAAGGAAATTAGGAGGAATACAAAAAACAGAGCACCATCAAAACTGAACACACGCTTAAGATTATACGCTTGTTTCTTTTAGATGTTGGTCCCTGCTATCTATGGTCATCCATTGTGCCCTAGTGTGTTAGTTGATGATAAGGGTCGCAGGGCGGTAACCTTCAAAGCAGAGAGTAGCAAAGACTTGGAGAATCACTTCAGGAATGTTGTTGAAGAGATGGGGTATGATTGAGTAATTGAGTGATTGCTCACCATCATGCTACTTAGGAAGTGTCTCAAAAGTCCGAACGGTAGGAATGCTCTAATTGGATCGGTTGAGTGTTCCAGCGCGTGTACATGGAACGATCCGTTGGACCGCCGGAACGTTCCATTGGAACGTTCAAAATGCTAACGCGCGTATTCACTCGTGTAGGAATGTTCCCGTAGTTCGGCACACTGTCGCGGTCCAGCAGAACGTTCTGGCGTTCCAATGGATTGCGGGCGTGTGCCCACGGGAACGTTATTTTGCGCCTAGAATGTGCCCGACTTTTGAGATGCTCCCTTACTGACTCTGACCATCTTACTGATTTAATCCATCCATTCACCATTCACAAGTCTCTGTATGTATCCATCAGACTGTCTGTCCAGTTGCCCAAAAGTCTGTAGTTACACTTGCTACCATCTACCCACGCAACCACCCACACAACCACCCACACATGCACTAATCCATCCACCCATACAGCCATTCACCTGTCTACCCACCCAGCCAAACACTGATCCACCAACCCACTTTTCCACCCACTGGTCCAAGTTTGTTTACAGTGTAAACCGAGGGCCTCCTATTGTTCCTCTTGTCGTTGGACTTTTTAGGCATCTCCCATTTGGTTAGTACACGTTTTTCAACCGAGGACATTGGCAAACAATCAGCCGAGGACCGATCATTCCCTTTTGTTATAAATCCTTGGTTACCACCATAAACAAATGTACCTGTCCAACCACTCACCTATCCACCCATGCACAAACTCATCCAACCACCCATCCACAAACCCACATGTCCACCATTCCATCAACCAAACCATCCCTCCAATACTATCTGTCCATCAATCAAGTTATTTATCCATCATTCTATTAAATGCTCTGTGTCCCCTTCCATTCTACCCTGATGTCTATTCGCACCTTAACCGTCCTAAACACCGTGTACCCCTTACCTTCCCTGCTTATATTTTCATCCACATCATTTTTGTTGACATGCCTAGATGCCAGGGATCCCTAGCCATAGCCCCATTGAGCCAAGATGCTGTTATGCAACACACTATCCATTACTCAGTCAGCCGTGCATGTCAGCTCGGCCGCGCCGTGCTGCAAGCAAAGAGAGAAAAGTCCTCTCCCATCGATGCCATCTTGAACCATGAGAATGGAGTCTTGCTTATTATTGGAAAGGTGATTAGTCAATATTCTATCTGCTTAGCACAAACAAAGTATGTGATGTCGACTGGAAACCTAGATTTTGCTACGACTTAATACATGGACAGACTGGTGGCAGTAGACAGTGTATACTATACATCAAACTTGTGACACAGGATCTAGACTTGACTTGAGATCTCTACTTGCCGTGTCTGTCTGCATTTGTCTGTATTTAATAAAAACAGCATCACTTGAAATATCCCCTCTTGTGGGAATTCATCGTATAGGGTTAGCTCTGTAGGTATTAGACTTGTCCCCTATCTTTATCCTCAAGAATAAAGACAGGCTCCTGGTGCACCATTCAAGGGATTTCATTGGATACGTTGTGTTGAAGATCTGACATCACGCTTTGAGGTTCGCACGCTAGCTACCAACCAAGGTCAAAGTTGAATCTTTAGGAAACATGGCAGCCACACGGCCAGTATCTGGCATAATTCATGAGCCTCAAAACGTGATGTCAGATCATCAGGCTATGTATAGGTATCTCCATGTGGAGCTTAACCTATAAAATGAATTGCCACTAGAGGGCTGTATTTGAGATAAATACAGCAAGTACAGACATGACCTCAAGTCTACACAGGCTCTGACTTGTCCCAGTTGTAGTGTCTCAGACTTTATTTACAATGTACAAGGACAAAAACTTGAACTTGGACTTGACTGGGCCCTAAGGACTTGGACTTTTTTTGAAAGGAAAGGAAAATGTCCATGGGCATTGGAAAAATGTGAGTTTGATGGGGCTAGTTACTCAACTAGTGCTGGCTTAGACTCTGCACTTATGACTTGGACTCATTTAGAGTTACCAGAACCTGTCTACATACACCCATCCGGCCAGTCAATCAATCAAACAGCATGCCTTTCCACCACAGTCGTTACTACGTCGGTCACACACTTTGCTTTTATACAGGAGCTTGACTGAAATTTCCAGGTGGGCGGGGACTTTAGTCAAATCTTGATTGGTGTACTGTCCAAGGAAAATATAGATAAATTATTGATTCCTTCTGACACACTGTGACTTTATCCTGGAAATTGGCAGATCTGTGATGTGGTAGCAGTAATAACTGGTGGTTTCTCTCGAGGGCAGCTGAGAGTTGAAGGAACAGGAGAGTCCAATGGCCTGCAGCTTGAGATAGACTTCCAGAATGAAAACTTGGTGGCAAGACAGATTAGGACTGACCACAGTGAGGTAATAATACCAGCTTTTTGCGGGGGTTATGAATTTTTGTTATCATTTTACTAATTCTAAGCAGGAGGTATATTTGAAAATATCCTAGTAACATGGAAGTAAACAAATTAAATGAAAGGGAATTCAAATGAATACAGGGTCAATCTTAAGGAAGGTTGGGGTAATTATTATACTGCCACTTGTTTGGGCTCCATGTCCTTAAAATAAAAACTGGACCCACCAATGAAAAATGTGGAAGCACATATTTCAAATTATTTCTGAGGAATATCAGTTAGTTTTTTTTATTGACGATACCAACCTCTTGTTGCAGGTCCTTGCAACGACCCCTGACCTCATCACGATTGTGGATGCCGATTTGGGCCAGCCAATCAGCACAGAGGAACTCCGTTATGGTCTCCGTGTTGCCGTCTTAGTCTTGGCCTCACCCCCGCTGCTACGCACTCAGAGGGCCTTGTTGGCCCACGTGCGTTTGGCTATGATCTTGAATTTAAGCCGATTGCAGAGTATATTCCACATGATCCCATACCACCACTGCCCTGAAGTATTCTCACGTGGTAGGGACGATTTTGTTATAATTAAAGTTGACATTCATTAAAGACCATACAAAGTGCCTTGATTTATTTACTCAAAAGTCTTCAGTATGTATTTAATTATTTATATACTATTCCAAAAAATATTTAAACAAATCAGAAATTGTGGAACAATCATAATTTGCAGCCAAAAATTCCAGCGGTTGAAATCCGCGACGTAACTGTTTTAGTTGTGACCCGTGGCAGCAACAGCAAACATTTTGCCTGTTTTTATGGAAGCAGCCGTCTTAACAACAGTGTGGCTGCCGCCGCGTTGTCAGTGGCTTGTACATGTACATGCAGGTGTCCGGACCCTCGGCTTCGCCATTTTCGCCTGGATTTCGTACATTTCGGGCTCAAATTTATACGATTCCCTTATTTCGCCAACTTCGGCATCAGTATAATCTCTATCAAATGACGATGATGAACAACACAATTGGTCAGTACTACTTTTGGAAACTTCTTCAAAATTACTTTCGGAAGTCGTAGTTGGTAAACTTATTTTTGCAGCTGTACGTGATGTAATATGCTTTGTGTACAAAATGTAACGCAGTACATTGACTGAGGACCTCTATTGGTCCCTTCTATTGTTCCCATTGTGTTTGGACTCTTAACTTTTTGAAGGAATCTCCATTGGTTCTGTACACAATGTCCTTCCATTGCGGTCTAGCTTACCGGATTCAAGTTCTGGTGTTAGCAACAGAATGTGGGTTCGAATCACGGCCGTGACACTTGTGTCCTTGAGCAAGACACTTAATCATAATTGCTTCTCTCCACCCAGGGGTTAAATGGGTACCTGTGAAGGCAGAGTTGGTTTGCTCTATATGCGCTAGAAATGGCAGCAATTGAGCTGTATACTCCCCAGGGAGCTGAGATGGTTTCAGGAATGATTTATGAGCCTTATGAGCAGGGATAATAATATAATGCGCCTTGAGCACCACTTAGTTGGTGGATACGTGCGCTATATAAATCCACACATTATTATTATTATTATTTTTATTCCAAGGACCTCTGAAAACAAAGAACCGGCGACCAAGGACAGTCATCGACTCAGTTGGAAAGATTCAATATTTGAATCTGTACACTTGAGTCTGTGACTGGTCAGCTTCTGGCCGTTAGCCTAGCGCATACCATAGGATTCAACTGCAGCTCAGTCAAATCTAAGTCAGATATTAAGGTGTATGGTGACCTTCATCAAACGCAATGACCTCTCAAGTCTTGCTGGTACCCATGTAGTTCCTGGGTGGAGAGGAGCAATTTATGGACATAGTTCACACCTGATGGACACAAGAGCCATGACCTCCCTATACAGGAATTGTACAAAAGTATGACTTATATAAAGCTAGTCGGCTGCGAACCTCAATAAATCCTTGGAGTTAAATTCATGAAGCATGTCATACATGTAGATGGATTTTTGTTCCAGTATTGAAAAGATGTCTTCAATAAGAAAACCCTATGTTCCATTTTTGTAACAAATACTCATTAATTTGTGTTGTTTTTGTAAGATGAAATTTTCTAATCTGAAAATATGAATTTGTAAAACTCCGACTGGCAATTTTAAAGTGCGTATTTTATTTGCGTTTTGGATAGAAACATTTTTCAAGATGATTGGTGCCTTTACCAACTTAGTTAGCTTTTGGATAATAATTCAGTAACTTATTCATATCAATGATGTATATACCTTCCCTTTAATATTTTAGAGGGAGGGGGAAGGGGAAAAGGTGTCAAATGCTCTGTACCCCCTTTAATCAGCTCTTATCAAACAAATTAAATTTTTCACAAGTGCTTTCAATTACAATCTCATTTATTAATTTCATTATTGATGCAGATTAAATTAAGTAGTTTATTATTGTGTACTCGTATATTGCTGATATCATTGTATAAATATAAATCAATTTGACTGAATGAAAGGGGGGACTATGTCATACAATGCTTGACATGTACATTATAAACACTTTCTTTTCAACCATCAGTTACAATACTACATAAACAAATTCTGGTTTACCAAATCAGTAGAGACAAATGAAATAATACTATCAACTCTACACTGAGCAGGCATTAACAGATTTAGTTTAGTAGGTCTGTAAACTTGGACTAATTAGCCATATGAAGATACCATAAAAATTTACTGGATTTATTTTTACAACACCAGAATAGATTTAATATTTCCATATTATCAGGAGAGGATTTATAAAGCATTATATAATAAGTTACCTCAAAATGGTAGAATTCCAACAATTACAGAAGAGTTAAAGGGACAATATTGTCACGATCAACAGGGCATGGAATTGGAGACATGGTAAGGTCATATTACTGTTGCATGAATGTGCCAGCAATTATCAGTGACTGTTGTTATTTAAACTAGGACACCGATTCCATGCCCTGTTGAAAGTCTGTTCTGATCATGTCCCTTTAATACAATATCATAATACAAAAAAATCGTCTAGTAACATGATAGTTTACTTTAAGGGAAGATACATTATTGGTAATGTTGGCAGAATTGCTTTAATGAGTATGCATACTCTTTTTGAATCAAGATATAATAAACAACATGCGAAAGTTAAAGCTTATTACGTTGTGTCATTAATGAGAAAATAGTGAAGATTTGTTTATCGAATCTAATGTGGGATTCAGGAAGGAACACTCTTTCCTAAAATAAAAATGAGAAATCATTTCACTTATAAGGTGACAGCGATATATCTAGTGAAGATTGATACATCATCGGTTTCACATTTCAATGTTTTAAAATTCACCAATCCTATACCTTAGCTTTTATATAGAAACATGATAATGAGTCTTACTTTGGATTATGTGTAAATTGAAACAAAAATGTTAGTGTAATGAGATTTGAAATAAGTAGAAAATTAGCTGTTGCAAACTGCTTTCCAACCTAAAGGACCTGTAGTATAAATGCAAAATAATTGTTATTGGCCTTATGTTTCGAACCTAGCAGGTTCTTTCTCAGGCAAAATGGGACAGAATACAAACATACAATGTATGCATATGTATACATAAGAGTAAGAAGAAGTTAGTCAGGCGTGAAATTAACACAAAAGAAAAAGATATAAAAAGTAGAGTCGGATACTGGTCCTGGGATTTTGTTAAAACCGAAATACCAAACATAAGCTATTATACACTTTTAGCAGAATGTTGGTAAATGCATCCCTAATTACCAAGAGATGTTTAACAAGAAAATGCATTCAGATTTTTTGTATTAATTCCGGAAATGATTTCACTAATTTGACTAAAACGATAGCATCTGAGACAAAAATTATTTCAAGAGATATAAGGTGTGATCATAGTGTATCATACGGCTTTAACCAGTTTTTAACCAGTTATAAAGTTTTTCTGGGCCCCTGGGCCCCTGGGCCCCTTTTTCCCACACACGTTAATGGAAGCTTCCACAGCGCGTGGCTCAACCGAGCATGCATACAAATATTCCGGAGTTTCAACCGAGCATGCATACAAATATTCCGGAGTTTCCTATGGCGTGTATACACGGCCTCCGATGCGAACTGGTTAAAAGTCTCTCTTCTGCCCTTAAAACAAGTTTCCCAAATGGCCATTCTCATGTATATCCTGTTATCAAAAGAACCTGTTGTTAAATATCAGCATTAATATATTATATTGTTACTCTTAATCCTTGTTGATTATGTTTTTCTGAGGGGACTTCATGCACTTCAGTTACTAACAGTACCTGCATGTGGTGTTGTAAAATTAATCTCAATACACATATAATGCATTTCTTTATTAACCCTCCTACTATTGATGCACTTTAGTGGAAAGTTGCTGTAGAGGTCAAAACCAGTCAACTGCCTGTTTTGACTGTTGACCCAAATGTGCACATACAGGCATTTTTGACTGGTTTTTACTGTCATTTTGACCACCCTGATCAATACAAGACAATGCTTTTACCAGTCAAAAACGGTCGACTCATTTTGACCTGTAAATGTACTTACTACACGTAAGGTTTGACAGTGTTTGACTTTTAAGTGCACTCGATATACATGTATCTTGGCAAGTATATCAACATTTTGACTGATTTTGACCCTTGTCGTAGTAGGAGGGTTAACCCTCCTACTTCTGGTACCTTTTTCATACAAGTTGATCCACCATTTGAAACCATTCGCTTTTGTGGTTTTGAATGGTGAAATAACTGTGTACAGTATTGATTCCCCCAAATGGTTTTGAATGGTAGGTCAGCTAATACAAAACCTTGTTTGGATACTTCTAAGTATCTATGCATTTGAATGGATTTGAATAATAATAATAATAATAATGTATAGATTTATATAGCGCACGTATCCACCAACTAAGTGGCGCTCAAGGCGCATTATATTATTATCCCTGCTCATAAGGCTCATAAATCATTCCTGAAACCATCTCAGCTCCCTGGGGAGTATACAGCTCAATTGCTGCCATTTCTAGCGCATATAGAGCAAACCATCTCTGCCTTCACAGGTACCCATTTAACCCCTGGGTGGAGAGAAGCAATTATGGTTAAGTGTCTTGCTCAAGGACACAGGTGTCACGGCCGGGGCTCGAACCCACACTCTGCTGCTGGCAACACCAGAACTTGAGTTCAGTGCGCTAGACCGCACGACAATCCACTTTACGTGCATTATACAACACGGGACCTACGGCTTTACGTCCCATCCGAAGGACGAAGCAATTATGGTTAAGTACCTTGCTCAAGGACACAAGTGTCACGACCGGGGCTCGAACCCACACCCTGCTGCTGGCAACACCAGAACTTGAGTTCGGTGCGCTAGACCGCTCGGCCACGACACTCCACGACACTCCATGAATGGTAGTAAAGCTTGCTACCAACACTGTTCAAATGGTATCACCATGTGTGTACAAAACCAATGGGCATTTTGGTAAGTGGAAATTTTGAATGGTTTCAAATGGTCAAACACTAGGAGGGTTAAATTAAGCAAAAGTGTTGATGAAATATTGCTGTTCCTCTGCACGTTCACATCTTAAAAGCCAAAAAGTAAAAAAAAAAAAAAGCCTCACAAACAATTTCGCAAACCTTATTACATGTAGTAATATAATATGTATTATAAATGATAAATAACATTAATGCTTTAAATACGAGTTGTTTAAAACATTGCAAAATAAGACAAAATTTCACCCTTTCGGTGGAAAAAAAAAATCAACCACATCAAAATGCCTGATTTCATACCAAAGTAAATAGTAAACAATCAGCTATGGTGTATGACCCTCTAAAACCCTTCCATTATCTTAATCATCAAACTAAAATATATAAATTATTTGGCACAAGTGGCAAGCCCATTGTCTTTCAGTGTTTGCTATGTTTTCAAAAGTATTTAAAATTTGTATTGACAAATAAATAAGTATCCAAGTCTTTAATTATCTTGATTCAACTTAATCTTCCCATAACACCTACATATGTATTGTGCAATCACATAATGCATGACGTCAATAGTGATAACCTGGCAAGGGAACAGTATGTTTGTTTAGCCTATTTTATTTGTATCACCCCCCCCCTTTCAATTTGGTCTGTCATGGTTGCATATAACACATCAAGAATCAGGTGTGCACGAATAGACGAATGTATGCGCTAGAGTTCAAACGTGCAAAATACAATGACTTTCTCCCATGCCATAACCAAAAAAAACCAATGCAAACTGATCAACCAAACATTAATTTGCATTCATAAACACCCAAGACAGTAAACATTCTGATTTACTTTGAATCTGTAAAGGATATCTGCTTCATGAATAAATCAATTTCTGTTTGTACAAAGAACTTAACATGATTTGAACTGTGATAATAATGATAATAATAATAATAATAATAATAATATTTCTATAGCGCCATTCCATCTAGATCATGGCGCTCGGCAACACAAGATAGCGAAAACAGAACATTATCAAAGGGCAATTGGAAATAAGTAAGTCATGATAGTACTATGTCAACAACCCTGTGGGTTTGGAATACACGTCAGCAAAATAGGCAAGAATGAATACTTATTACCACACTATCTCATTAAAAATCTACAAGAAATGCACACAAATTCAACAGTAAATTGGTGCCATTAACAGACTATAGATGATGATCTATTAAGTACTGTGGTATGTGTGTTCCA
Organism: Zoroaster sp. YZ-2022; assembly: GCA_029582265.1. Taxonomy (NCBI): domain Eukaryota; kingdom Metazoa; phylum Echinodermata; class Asteroidea; order Forcipulatida; family Zoroasteridae; genus Zoroaster; species Zoroaster sp. YZ-2022. The sequence goes on along the minus strand of CM055821.1, from coordinate 8,697,455 downwards.
AATGTACTTGGGCTGTCCCGAATACACAGATCAAGACTACCCAATCAAACAGCACAGATTAACCAACATGGTTAATATAAAGCCTGTAGCTGTTATGTAACGGTATTAACTTTGCCAGTGTAGGCTAAGTAGTTTATCCTACCATGGAGGAAGGAAAATATCCTACATACAAGACTCGCAGGCCTTGTTTGTTACAAAAAGAATGAACTTGACTGTACATACAGATTTGTCTTGAGGCCAGGCAAGCGTTCATGTCACAGCTGTAATCACTCCTTTGCAGAGAGTGAACATATTTCATACAGCTGTCTCAATACCTCACTAAGTAAGGCCGTGTTTTCAGAGTTGTTAAGGACAGCCAGGACCATGGCCCAAATCCCACATCGGTGTATTGTGTATACACATTCTGTCCAAGAGGGTCACTTGCAGTGTTTGTTTTTATGTGAATTCCATCCATGATGTGGAATCTCGGTGAGGCCATTCGTTCTCTTCACACGTTGCACTCAGAGTTTAGCTTAGCACTGTCGATAAATCCTCTTATACTGGCTTTTCTTTCAAAAACATGGATTAAACTCAAACAAGCTCCAAGACTTGTAACCGAAACGGAAAGATTTCTCATTGCAATTCACTTTTTCAGCACGCTGTGGTTGATGCTGCAGCACAGTATCATCAGAGGGCTGCAAATGCGAAGTTACAGCGACAGTTCATCATGTTACGTACAACACTCCACTTGTCACTGTAAGGGTCGTAGCGCTCCGTGAGGTCTAGGTAGGCAGAACCAGAGTGACCACCAGCTGCATAGAGCATGCCGTTCATCACCGCTACACCTAGACCTGGGTGGGTGGTGGGACATAAAAAACATGGAGAGGGGATTGAATACAGTCAGAGAGGATCCAGATGTATAAAGAAATGATATGCAACCATAAAGTGCAAGTTTTAACCTACATGTAGCTATAAATGCCTCACTAAAATGCCTCACTATAAATGCCTCACTGAAAGTGTAAGCCAAATAAACGAAAGTCAAAATATTTTCACTGTCAGGAAAAAATAGAAAATGCAACATTGTGACAACTCCTCCCTGCTTGTTTTGTACACACTTCTTTTTCTTTAAATAATTATTTTTCAACTGGATGACTACCTCAGTTAAATAGTGTTGTATTCACCACAGAAGACTTCCTGAACTTAACTAAAAAAAACTAAATCCACAAACCTGTCCGGGTGGTATTCATGGGCGCTACCGTCGTCCACGTTCCCTGTGTTGGGTTGTACTGTTCTACACTACTTAAATGCCTCTCTCCGTTGTGACCTCCGACCACATAGATGAAACCATGGATAACTCCGACACCAAAGTTAATTCGCTTGTCGGCCATGGGCGCCACCATCTCCCAGGTATCTAAGTCTGGGTCGTAACGCTCAACACTGTGTAGAAAGATGAACATAGGGACTGTTAGGGATAGTCAGTTGTCCCTATCATTACCATTATGTATGAACCAATCCAAATACAGATGATTTTTCCTGTATTAATTTGATAAAGCTACCTTTTTAAGCCTGAAAACACTTTTGGTAAAATTCACACCAGAGCCTTTGTGCAGGGGCTGATCCAGGGGATAAAATGCCCTTAGATCCATCAATGCTTTTTATATTATAAATCATTGACTACAAAAAGGTGCCAGCCAATTGACATCAATGGTTTCACTAAATGGAAATCCTCTATAATGTTATGGGTGAAAACTATGGACATATCGTGACAAAACACTTGAAGTATATGTTCAAAAAACAATTACCTGTTAAGGTAATTGGGTCCATATCCACCTATTGCATACAATTTCCCATCAACCACCGCTGCTGTGAAGATACTTCTGCTGTTAATCATGGGTGCTACCGTATTCCATTGGTTTGTCTTTGAGTCGTAACACTCCACGCTACGTAGATACAACTGACCTGTGTATCCCCCTAGTGCATATATCTTCCCATTAAGCACGGCCACTCCGTGATTGCTCCTACTTGTGTGCATGCAGGCTACTTTAGTCCATGTATTAGTCTTAGGGGTCCAGCACTCTGTGCTGTTGTCGTGGTGACGGTACATGGAGCCATTGCGGAGCTCGGACACGATGCCACCGGTGACATATAAGGTCTGTTGGACAACTACGGCCGCACACTCCTGACGTCGACAGCTTAAGGGTGCAACCTCTGTCCAAACATCGTTATCTAGATGGTAGACCTCAACACTGTGTGTCAAAGAAAAATACACATTCTTAAAGATGTGTCACCCATGTCTTACCGGATAATTCCATAAATCATGGTTTTCATTTGGAGCATTAATCATTTTCATTTTAAAAAACTTTGAAATGATATATTTCACAAAGTTGTCTGCAGCTTGGATTAACAGTAAAAAAAACCTTGGTCTAAAGTTGTCTGCAGCTTGGATTAACAGTAAAAATAACCTTGGTCTAAAGTTGTCTGCAGTTTGGATTAACAGTAAAAAAAAACCTTGGTCTAAAGTTGTCTGCAGCTTGGATTAACAGTAAAAAAAACCTTGGTCTAAAGTTGTCTGCAGCTTGGATTAACAGTAAAAAAAACACCTTGGTCTAAAGTTGTCTGCAGTTTGGATTAACAGTAAAAAAAACCTTTGTCTAAAGTTGTCTGCGGCTTGGATTAACAGTAAAAAAACCTTGGTCTAAAGTTGTCTGCAGCTTGGATTAACAGTAAAAAAAACCTTGGTCTAAAGTTGTCTGCAGCTTGGATTAACAGTAAAAAAAAACCATTGGTCTAAAGTTGTCTGCAGCTTGGATTAACAGTAAAAAAAACCTTGGTCTAATAGTAAAAAAAGTGCCAAAATTAATTTATAACAGGACCCTCCACACAGTTTTGTACATATTTACTGTAAAACCATGCTTCTGTTCGCACTATTTTTTTTGGAGAAATGTATCATTTTGAAGCATTTGTTTTCCCTTCTTGAAATAAAACAGCAACATTCCGATTAAAATGAAAAATTCCGGAAATTGCTGTTAAAATAGTGAAAAACAAGTACATCTTTAAATTGCTTAAAAAGTATTGACAAGTAACGAATTTGTTTTCTTACAATTTAGACATAGTCAAACCAATTGAGATGGAACCTTCGCAGTTTGTTTTATACAGCACTGTATACATCTTGAAAACATTAATGAGGATGAATTATGAATGACTGGATAATTAAATAAAAATTAATTGGGGTCATGAAAAGTAAAGTGAAGAAAGTGTGATCATTTCATTGAACCAAATTTTTATAAAATCGTTTGGACTTGCTGCCTAGCAGTATGACTAAGTGGTAATTATGCATGTGCGCAACAAATAATAATTTTATTATTTTAATTCTCCTGAAGACGATCAGAGCAAACTGATCGAAACGTCGAGTTGTAACCTCCAGTTCTTTTCAGAACTAATTACTACTCAATAGAGAATTTCACATGGTGTCACCGTAATTAGTCTTACTTAAATAATAATTTTATAAATACAGTCTAACACTCTCGCTGTTTTCCAGCCATTTTTCAAAATTAAGGGTTTGCCAGATTATGTCCAATCTGAAATTCAGTCATGAAGTAAATATTTTGTTTTCATTGACATGTTAATAATTTCTTTGAAATGGAATCTCATATTGGGTGTACTGATAAATATTATTGCTCACAGTAAATGTTATGGCAGGGTTATTCATGATTTGTTATGATAAAACATATTCCCCACATTTTTGAAATACAGTGTTGATTTTTACAAAAACAAACAATATATTTGTGGTATTTGTTTGAAGATTAAAAGGTACTGATTTGTAAGTCAAAAGAAATATGTTGTTATAAATGTTGTGTACCCTTAGGGTGCAAAACATGAAATGAATAACCCTTATTTTTTGTACAAGTTTTTTTGGTGATTTTGCAGTAACTTTGGTACTTTTGTCAAGACAATTTTACTCTATGGATCCCAAAAAATTGATTAACATTTTCAACATAGTGTCATGCAACCTTTTTGATGATCACCTCCTCATAAGAAATGGGCAATGCTTCACACTGCTATGTACACATTCAGAGCAACAACTTCAGGTTCTGAAAAAGTGTAGACTTTTATTCCCATAAATTATAAAAGCAGGTATTAGAAATTTTTGTTGAAATAGAAGATTTCTTCAGGTGTCTGTATTTAGTCATGAAACACTAAAGCGTGTACGTCATCGTGATACAAATGAAACTTTGTGTGGCTATTTATGACAGCTGGCACACAACTCACGGAGGTGCCGCGCTCCGAAGTTAGATAATCTGGTGAATACTATACAATTACACCTGGTCTAATGACGTCAACTGCACAATGTCTAAAGAGCAAGTTCAATGTATTTCTGGTTGTAAGAATATACAGTGTATATATACGATTAATACTATGCATCCTTGGTGCAGCTTGAGTACATCCGTGTTTATGATTCTTACTCTTTCAGCACTTAATAATGGCAAGGATGATTCTATCACCTATTATCCCTCCTGACAATTACGCTGGCGCTATTTTTAGCTGGTTTATGAATACACTCTGCTGATGAAGCGGCCCTCGGGGCATAAAGAGAGACCATTAACGCGTAATTGCAATGCTAAGCAACCAAGTACAAAAAAACCTTGGTGTCCATGCACTGTCAAACCCTTCTTAAAGGGAAAGTAAAACATTGGTATTTGGTAACATACGTTCATTTTCAATCCTCTAGAAATTTATCATTAAACTGACCAATGACAATTTCACAGCTCTTAGCATCCTCTTTGTCACTTCTCACTATCTTGAAAAAAAAAAAAAAATTCAACACAGAGAACAATAAAGTTTTAATTGTAATGAGTATAAATGTACCGAGGATACTAAAGAGTTGTGATGACGTCACCTAAGAGGGCGCCAAGAGTTGTGATGACGTCACCTAAGAGGGCGCTAAGAGTTGTGATGACGTCACCTAAGAGGGTGCTAAGAGTTGTGATGACGTCACCTAAGAGGGCGCTAAGAGTTGTGATGACGTGACCTAAGAGGGCACTATGAGTTGTGATGATGTCACCTAAGAGGGCACTATGAGTTGTGATGATGAGCAGTTTAGTGCATCAAACTTGTGTTCTGATGGCCGAGTCGGCAGAATGTAGGTTTGAATGCTGGCCGCAACCGTGGTGCTTGTGTCCCTGAGCAAGACACTTAACTATAATTGCTTCTCTTCACCCAGGAGTATAAATGGGGACCTTTGAGGGCAGAGATGGTAATTGTGTTTGGTTAAGCTCGTTGTGCTTCACATTTGGCAGCATGGGTTGCATACTCCCCAGGGAGTTGAGATGGTTCTAGGAATGATATAACTGGCCCGATGACAGGGGTAATAATGTTCATGCACCATGAGCGTCAAACTTGGCAGATACCGGCGCTAAGTGTCCATTATCATAAGAGTGTGCTAAGAGTTGTGATACCGTCTTATATATATATCTTATTTTTGAAAAGGTTTGACTCTTAGTCTAAAAACTATGTTTTGGTTGAATACCCTACCATATGTGCGTCAAATTAAGGTCACATTCGGTACATGTCTGTGAGAAAAATATCACATAATTCAAGTTCTGTATGATGATGAAGAAATTTAGATTTTCCTATTCTTGGGGATATCATTTTTTTTTGGGGGGAAATATCATCATTGATTTAGTGCAATTCGATAGCTGATGACGTACATGTATATGCCAAAACAGCTAGACACACCTACATAAGGTTCAAATGATGGTGCACAGTGTCAAATTAATTTGAGGTTTGCAAGTATGGTACATGTACAATTTGTACATAAATGCATGAAGCAGGTTCCGAGTTAAACTCAGTGAAGTTCATTAAATTACATTCAATGTTTTTTTCCAAAACTTTGCCTTGAGGGATTCCACAATTGATCTAACCACATCATCATCTCGTATTTCTGAAGCTTGGCACGTCTGCAGACATGTCACAAAGAGACTGCTTCAAAAACCTACCAAGTGATAATAAAATTGTACATGACTGACTGAATGCAGCTGTAAAATGAATCCATATATGTTATATGAATCAAGATAAAAGTAAAGAAACCAAACCGTTAAAGTTTTCAGAAAAAGCATTCTGATTTTTGTTATAAATTTTTCGTCTCATCAAGTCAACAAATTATTTTATTAATTTCATTCAAAAGATTGCACCTTAACACTAACCCCTAGGTATTCTGGCTAGGAACCTTCCTGAATCCTCTAAAATCCATCAGTGCACTTTTGGAAACATGCCCTTAACTTCAAAATGCACCATGCATTTTCATTGATCTTTCATATTCAGCACTTATGGCCTGTACTTCTTGCCAGGCAGTAATTTTGTCCCATTTGAAGAGGTCAAAGTACCAGTTTCCAACAGTGCTGAATTTTCCCCAAAAAGTGCCCCTTGGAGGATTTTGCAGGATTTGGGGTGGTTAGGGTTAAGACAGAAAAATTTCAAGGTATGCCTTTATACCATCATCAATTTTACACCAAGTAAGTTTTAGATAAACCTGTGGTGAAATATTTCTGTTGAGACTACCTGAAGTATAACCTCGCTTTGTACACCTGGGCTCGATTTCACAAAGCACTAAGATTCATCTTAAGATGAGTTGTTAGTATTACCATAGTGATTTGTATTGTGACATCACACTTTGCTAAGCAATTAAGATTGATACACAGTTAAGATCAATCTTAGCTCTTTGTGAAATCGGCCCCTGTGGTAAAATGTCTGTAAATGTATCCATATTTGATACAAATTAAAACAAGAGTAACCAACCTGTGATAGTTTCAGCTTATTTCATTGCATCAGTAAGAAGATAATAATGAAAATGCATTCAGATTTGTTTGCATAATTGTACAATCTAATGTAGAAAAAGATCACCTGCCATGTGATCCATCCCAAATTTGTAATACATTTCACAGTTTCTCAAAAATCACATCATGTCAGACAACATTTCTCAGGACCCTTTGGTACCATCCCCAACTTCATATCGATCAATACGTTAAAGATTATAATTCAGCAATTACCCTTTAATTGCGAATACAAATGTTATTCAGAGGAACAAGGCCATAAGCTACATAAAACAGCTGTGACTATGTGCAGCAGCACCACCCATGTAGAGGGAAACTTTGAACTCAACCTTATCTATCTATCATCACTGACCTTTATCCAATTTCTTTGTTGGGGAAAATCATTTGTACATCTTTCTTGTGTCAATATTTTTCACTAAGCAGGAATTGGTGCCAGGAAATATGACAAGCACGCTTTATTTACATGTACATGTAATAACTGGAACTGGGACATGCACTTATAAAAAAACAAACATTATGCAAAATTGAAAAGAAGAGAAAAATTGGGAACAACAATGAGCAACTCAAATAATGTTTAGTGTATTATGTCAATAAAACTCACAATACATTCTGTGTAATTCTATACATGTACTATATACAAAAGGCCTACACATTGACATGTACATGTCAATTCCATGTTGTGAAAAAACACGGCTGTTAATTTTTGGTGAGGGAGTGGTGTGCCTGCACACATGCACAAGCTCACCATCAAAGTCTGATTTTTGTTGAAAAAAAATGTTCAAGTTAAATTGCATAGCTTTATACCTCGCCTCCTGAACCCCCAATCATAAAAATAAACAAATTAGAAAAATTAAATAAAATTAAATGTACTTTGGTTTGTGTGTGCATCCATACATGTATATGGGAATCAAGAGATGCTTAAAAGGCAACTTCATTGTGTTGTTCACAAGAAAATGCATTAAGATTTTGTTGTATTCAATCTAACGTAGAATGTACATTGTATGTCTCTGGAAGACAGTATTCATTTGGGAAACAGCTCTCAGAAACATTTCAAGGGATGATTGATAACGTCCAAGTAAATTTTATGTAAATCTGTCATTATTTATGTTTTTTGAGAAGTTAATTTTCAGTGCAAAACCAACATGGAGATCTATCTATTACCCAAAACTAGATACAGGGCCTTGGTTGGTGTTAAAATGTTTAAAGATATACCGCCCGTGTTTGGGCCAATTTGACGGTAAAAAATATATTTAAATGTTGAATTGCTATTCTAGGGTGAAAGAAGTTACAAGCTTTCATTTGATACAAGGATTAGTACCAGTAAAATATAAACTCACATTAACCCTCCTAATTCTGGTACCTTTTTCATACAAGTTGATGCACCATTTGAAACCATTCGCTTTTGAATGGTGAAATAACTGTGTACAGTATTGATTCCCTCAAAATGGTTTTGAATGGTAGGTCATCTAATACAAAACCTTGTTTGGATACTTCTAAGTGGTGAATCAATGGACCCTCTATGCATTTGAATGGATTTGAATGGTAGTAAAGCTTGCTACCAACACTGTTCAAATGGTATCACCATGTGTGTACAAAATCAATGGGCATTTTGGTAAGTGGAAATTTTGAATGGTTTCAAATGGTCAAACAGTAGGAGGGTTAATAAAATGCTGGCCCACTGTTTTAATCCTCAGCTTGCACGAAGCGTGTGCAATCTTCCGATTGAACAGCGCGGCTGTCAATCAGAATCAAGTGCATTTTAAACATCACTTTTATACAGTTTCCAACATCTGAATTTCATAATATTTTTTGTTCGTTTAATAACGATACCTTTAAAAATTTGTTCACTTTTTAAATTAAATTTTTGGGTCTCTTGAGCCAAACACAGGCAACATATCTTTAAAGAACATTTTTTATAAATTTAATTTTACAATTCAACACATGATCCTATAAAGAGTGGATTTTTATATTCTTATATTTACCTTGTGCAATAGATTGAGTTGTCCTTTTTGATACAGGTGATTCATTATATTAAGTGCGATTGCTTGTCTGGAATGCTTGTCTGGAATGCCTCTTAAGACAGTAAATTAATTTGCTTTTATGTATTCCTCAGGCTTGTTGTGGTACTGTGTCTTGTCAATTCTTGTTTATTCTATGTTTTGTTTTGATGTATTGCTTTCCCTGGAATAAATGTGTGTGGGGGGGGGGAGGGGGTAATAATAACTGCTTAGGTCTGATTCATTTGAGATTTCAATAGAATGCTAACCCGAATGATTTCTCATGACGGCAATGCCTAAAGCTGACGAACACTGTTACCAAAGCAACACAAAATTAATAAATGAACAGAGAATTCCAAATGGAAAGTTGAATACAGTAAACATGTTGTCCCAGATGGTTTTTCTTTTAATTTTTCTTGTAATTTTGCTCTAACGATGACAGGGGGAAGGGGTGGTACAATGTCAAAAGGGGAGGGACTATTGTTCCAAACTGGGAAAATGTGCAATTTGTTATCAATTTTAATTCAACTCTCCTATAGGTTTAACACTCAAAGACACTCAAAATTTGTATGTCTCTCTTAACCCATTGACTTTGTGCAGTGCACTCAAATACATGCAAGCACATATGGCTGTGATAGGAGGTCAAACCCAAAGACACTCAAAATTTGTATGTAACTCCCAACCCATTGACTTTGTGCAGTGCACTCAAATAAATGCAAGGACATGTGGCTAGGATAGGTCAAACCAAAACCACTACACATGTGTGACTCTGTGGTTTGACCTATTGGCAATGCAACCAAAAATACTCGAGTGAGTGTCTGTGGGTGCCGTGCTGACTGGGCCAAATTTCAGCATGGGCATTGGAGGGTTAATAGAGGATCATAAATGGGAGGCACAACAGGTACTTGAAAAGGGTAGGGGTGGGTGGGTGGGTGGGTGGAAGGGGATCTATAGGAAGGACACCTTGGGAGGCTAAACAAAGGGGAGGGCACACAACTAAAAAGGCTGTGGTTGGAAGGGTCTTACGACTCCCTGAAAGCTGTGGCACAAACCATTCAGCAAACTGTTGGAACTTTTAAAAAAATTGTAAGAAATTTATAACAAGTTTTCAAATAACAAATTTCAATGAATGTTCTGACAGCACAGAAATCATAACAAATTATCAGCAAAATGAAATTTACAATTTCAAACTAGAACATTTATGGCTACGGTATATTCGGATTGGGAAATAGAAGTAAATATAGATACCCACAATGCACACTGACCACACCATCACATATTGCCAATGTAAAGAAAACTAAATTGAAACCCCTAAAATGCTGTCTCAAAATAGATTGTGACAAGTTGTTCCGTCGAACAATTTGATGATCAAGAATAGATCTTAATCTGAAAGGGTGAACAAATTTTGTCTGTCGATCCCAATCAATATTTGAGGTTTTCTAATGTGAAGGGTTGACAAATATGATGCATGCATGGGAATTGCGCATGGAGAGACTTTGCATCAGGCTAAATACCATTCTATATGTAAACACTGTGTTGAACAAGTGTACAGATGTGTTGTTTGTGGAGCTATATGGCATTATGTGTTATTTCAATTTGTCCTTGGTGGCGTAACTGTGTAGTGACCCCCCCATCGCCTCTGAAGAAAGGGAAGACACCTTGGCAAACAGGCAAGGGCGGGGTGAACACCAAACACATATATAGGAGGCACACAAGGGATGGATTCAGCGAGGCTAGAAAAAGGGACACACAACAATAAAGGGAATGCCAAAAAGAGACTGAACCCAAAAATCATATGGCACTTGTTTCTCCTTTGATCCACCAACAGGGGACACATCCCTGCTTCCTGCCCCCTGCCCCTGCCCCTCCCCCCACCCCTCCCTCCCCTCCCTCCCCTCCCCTCCCTCCCCCCCGTCTTTGAACTATGGAAGACATTTGAGACACTGATGGAAGCAAACTTATTGGTCCTTTCCAACTGTTTATGTATATCTGATCATGTGCACAATATTGAGAAAAATGGACAAGAACCAGTAAATCTGCTGCCATCTAGCAAAAAAAAAGTCTCCCATTACTTTGATGTGTAAAATAAGAATGAACCGTACCTATCCAGAGTAGCAAAGAGTCCATTCTTTCCTCCGATGGCACACAACAGACCCTTTTCTCCCCTTGTCTTCACCCGTGATCCCATCTTGCTGGCCACCTGTAATCTCTCCTCTGGCCTCAGGTGGTACCTCAGGGCACGGTTGACCTGCTCCTGGCATGAGGGGTTATCCCTGATGAAGGGATTAGCCTCGTAGAGTCTGGTCAGCATCTTCAGGGTCATCAGCGGTAGGCGGATGCAGTGAAGGAGCTTGCCCATGTAGCAGCGCCGCTTGTTTGGGTCGTAGCGTACCCAACTGTCCAGGGCACTGAAGATGGCCTCCTCGGACGATATGATGAGATCATCCTGACTGAGGATGCTGGCAAGGTCTGTGTGCTCCAGCTGCAAGAACTCCTCACTGGTGCTCAGCTCCTCAAAGTGTTGTGCAATGAAGCACTGCGCGGTGCGGTACAGCTCCGTACAGGCATGTGCATCTGCGAAACATGAGATACCAATGCAATTTGTAGCATGCAGCTGGGCCTACAATGTGTAAAAAAAATGAAATAAAATCATCAATCAAATTGGTGAACATTTCAGTTTAATCCTCCTACTGTTTGACCATTTGAAACCATTCAAAATTTCCACTTACCAAAATGCCCATTGGTTTTGTACACACATGGTGATACCATTTGAACAGTGTTGGTAGCAAGCTTTACTACCATTCAAATCCATTCAAATGCATAGAGGGTCCATTGATTCACCACTTAGAAGTATCCAAACAAGGTTTTGTATTAGCTGTACTACCATTTGGAAAGATCCAAACAAGGTTTTGTATTAGTTGACCTATCATTCAAAACCATTTGGGGGAATCAATACTGTACACAGTTATTTCACCATTCAAAACCACAAAAGCGAATGGTTTCAAATGGTGGATCAACTTGTATGAAAAAGGTACCAGAAGTAGGAGGGTTAATTGGTGAAAATGTCAGCTGAATTTGGTCCATACAAACTGAGAGACTGATATCTGACGTCTTTCGCGGGCCTCAAAGCATGACATCAGATCATCAGGCTATATATGTACTCTCCAGTTGCTACACTATGACTTTTGAAAAACAATTTTTCCCCCTAAAATAATTTCACTTTTGACAGTTGAAAATGTATCACCTTGAAAGCTTTTTAAAAGATAACTGCTTTTTTTAGGGGTTTTGGTATTTTGCCAATGTGTAACTCTGTCTTTAGTAATTTAGCATAATGTGCATGTTTTCAAATATAAATCTATTCCTTTCACCTGAAGGAAATCACAGCAGATCTTGATAACTGGCTTGAGCTGCAGAAGGCATGCAGCAGGCAGCAGGGTCTGCACATTGGCATGGGTAACCCGCACCTTCCCGGTGTAAGCAAACTCCACCAGGGTCTGGAGGGCCATCTCGTCTACGGACTTCAGCTCTATTTCCTCCTTCTCTCGCTCACACAGGGAGCCGGTGAACATTGCCCGGAAGTACTGGCTGCTGCTGGCCAGCACCGCCCTGTGGGCGGCCACCTTGCACATGCCTACTTTCAATGTGACATCGCAGAGTTCGCCCTCTTTTCTGAGCTGGTTGAGGGACTGGAGAATCTGACTGGCGTACATGGGCATTCCAGTCACCCCTTGATCCGATCCCTCATCAGCATTCATGTTGTCCATTGTCTTTTTACATCATCATTGATACCAGAATCTGTAAAAAAAAAAAAGAAGAAAAAAAAAGAAGATTACATGAGATTTACACTAAAAACTACGTATGGAATATGCATACTTGTTGTCTATTTACTGTCTAGGGCAAACAAAATTGATCCTTTTGAAATACAAGTGTAATATTTTAATGGGGAAAGTAAGTTTGTGTACGTTTTGTTCCAATTCATGATACACTGCAATGAACCAGAGCTACAGGGGCCTGGTATGGGAAAGACCTGTGCCCCCACCCCTCAGATGACAACAGAGCTGCCAACTCTTCCGGATTATGCGGAAGACTTCGCGTATTTGACGGTAATTTACTCACTTAAAATATATGCAAGGAGGCCTCTCCTTTTGGCACCAAAAGGATAGGCCTCCTTGCATATATTTTAAGTAAGTAAATTACCGTCAAATACGCGAAGTCTTCCGCAGAATCCGGAAGAGTTGGCAGCTCTGTGACAACCCACAGTAGAAAAAAAATGCAAAGAAAAGATCTCTATTTTTTGTGCATCCACTACCTGTAGAAAATTTTAGAAATATTAGAAATATTTGGATTTCACAAATTATTTTTGTTGAGGAAATATTAAGAAAATGTTTGACCATATTTGGACCAATTTTGGGAACTTGATAAATTGTATGGATTAAGCGCCAGTTTAGGAGTAGCTTTACAAACAAAATACTGCAGGCATCATGTAAAAAATTAAGTTAAAAAGTAGAAAGGGGCCAAAAAGTGGAGTGTCGTGGCCGAGCGGTCTAGCTTACCGGACTCAAGTTCTGGTGTTAGCAGCAGAATGTGGGTTCGAAACCCGGCCGTGACACTTGTGTCCTTGAGCAAGACACTTAACCATAATTGCTTCTCTCCACCCAGGGGTTAAATGGGTACCTGTGAGGGCAGAGTTGGTTGATTAGCCCTATATGCGCTGTAATGGCAGCAATTGAGCTGTATACTCCCCAGGGAGCTGAGATGGTTTCAGGAATGATTTATGAGCCTTATGAGCAGGGGTAATAATATAATGCGCCTTGAGCACCACTCAGTTGGTGGATACGTGCGCTATATAAGTCCACACATTATTATTATTATTATTATTAAAATCAGGACAAAATAACTGGACATGTTAAAACCAATTTTAGTTAACAGATACCATAAACCAAAAGGACTGAAGACTGGTTACATACATGTACTTCACACAAACGCGAAAACAAAGTGATTTCTATTTTTTTATGATATCAATGTTGGTGAAAAGTTGCATTTCTATCAATGTCAAATACATGTAAGACTTAAAGTTTAGGTTTGTATGGTGGAAAGTGATACATAGAGTAATTCTGTGGTGGGTAACTCAACGTTTTGGTCAGTTTGCTATAACCTTCATTCTCCTGAAAAAAATTGAGTCAGAGCACACTGACTGAAACGTCAAGTTATCCACAGCTCAATAAGATTATTACATTATTAACACAACTCAATAAGATTATTACATGTTGCTCCTGCAAACTTACTCTATTTATATCGATGTCACATTAATTTAGTTCGCTTTCGCATCGCTTTTGCATCTAGTACCAGTGATGGCAATCAGCATGAAGGATAAACTATGTTTTCCTCCTTTGATCAATCATGCCCATGACCAATGGTGACTGCCCGAGTCCCGAAATGAACTAGCCCCATTCTAGGGCCAATACACTGGACTCCCTCCATATCTTTAGCCCTAGCCCCAACATGTACAAAAAAGAAGCGATTTTTCAACTTTTGATCTGCTAATTATTACAATCTAAAATTTTCTGATTAGGTAAGATTGCCCAAGCAGACACTTTTGGCATGAAGTTTGCTATTAGATCAGTAATTTTGGTGAATTTTTTTTTTTTTTTTTTTAAATTTCAAAAATATTTTGAAAATTTCATGAAAGTGAGCTATCCCAGAATAAAGCATTTTATGCTAAATGTATTTGCTTGGGTAAGGTTACCTAATCACTAAGTTTTACGTTGTAAAAATTAGCAGATCAAAAGTTGAAAAAACAGGGGAAAAAAAAAATCGCTCCATTTTGTACATGTGGGGCTATAGCTTTATTTTCAATAAAATTGCAAGCAAAATCCCTGATAATTTTACATGAAACTGCAAAGGTCCAAATGTGAAATGAAAAATGATATAAATGGTTCCAAAACCCCTTAATTTCATCAACTGGAGATCGTATTTCTGCCATGGAATATATTCAATAAAACTAAAACAGCCGTAGGTTTATATTATTGCAAAAGGTTGAAGGTTGAAGGTTGAGTCGGACGGGGGCGCTGTTTGCCGCTCTACTCTAGTAATTGCGCTATGACCGTGAAAGCGAATGGAACAGTAGGTGTATAATACGTGATCACATCATGCGGACAGAATTGAACCGTAGAGAAGACCAAAACAAGGCAAGAATTGGTCAAAAACACAGTGTAAGTTTCAATATGTTTTATTATCAAAGGCATACACGTAATAAAAATACAGTAAAAAAGTCAGTATAGATACATAGGCCTAGTATTTAAGGTGTTACAGTGCAATGTGTTTATTTGTTCGTGAAACATGCAATATACGTTTTTTGTACATTCTGTATCCTAGCACTTACGTGGATAACATAACGATAGGATCATCCTAGCTAGCCTAGTGGGGCGGCTACTACTAAAGTACTAGTACTAGGGCCAAGGATACGGGGGAGTCCAGTGTTGAGTGTTATTGGCCCTAGAAATAAGCCTTATCACTAATAGCAGCTGCAAGGAATTGTGGGATGTCTGTGGGCGCAACAGCACCACTGCGTGCCGCGCGGACAAACAAAATATTATTGACATCACAAAAGCTGCACCAAACAGATGCCCCTTTTTGTATCCCTGTATGCTTTGCGGCAGTTGCTTCAGTCCAGTGCTAATTAGCGATAACGGATAAGGCTTATGAACAGATGTTCACACTCAGGAAAATAACGGACATATTATTGATAACGGACAGAAAAATTAAGCAAGAAACTCACCATCATCATCTGCACACAACTTGATCTTCGTGCATTGCAAAAGGTTTTTATGGCTCAATACAATATCGTTAGGAGCCTTTGGCTATAAACACAGAGCGCCGTACCCACCCAGACACAACAAGATGTTGTGGTTTGATAGAATGCCCATTTGTTTGTTGCAAGGGACAGCGTGCATAGGTTTCCAGACGAGGATCGTTTTTCACACAACACTTATGATGAAATAATATTTGTGTAATATGGAACCCGTCTACTGCTTTTACCTAGACTTGTATACGTCTTACATTGCATTAATTGCGACTGCTTCACTGTAGACGGGAGACAAAATTTAAACGCACCTGTCACTGAATCAAATGACACGGATTAACCAATAGGGTTAACGTCACGTGCTTTGCTTTTAGTTTTACACAGGTGTGCGTGACCAAGATTCCCGGGTGGGCTGGGACTAAACTATAGTATAGCCATGGAGGACTGTTTTCTTCCTCCATGGTATAGCCAACTAACTTGGATTGGTGTATATATTAAAACACCTTTACACTGACCAAACATGGTAGAAACTTTAAACAAGAACTTACTGTACAAAAAGAAAATTGAAAAAAAAAAAAATAGTAACAGAATAATATTTTAACTAAATCGATAACAAAATGCAATCAAAACACACCATGCAACCAAAACTCACAGCTAAATAAACGCAGGGATGATGATAATAATTGTGAAATTTAATTACTGCATGGTGAATGGTGAAGATAAAGGTTAACAATAACATTTATCACATTCACCCAACGATGGGTCATAATTATGCGTACTCTGTTGACAAAAAGTTAATTTACGGTGCCTGTTCGAACCTATGTGTGGGGGTGGGGCAGGGGCGGATCCAAGGTCTGAAAAAGGAAGGGGGAACACGGCAAAAAGGACTGAACCCTGCCAAAAAAAAAACGTATGGTATATTGACATGCACGGAGAGGGGAACGCCCCCTTTGCATGCCCTTCCTGGATCCGCCTTTGGTGGAGGTCACATGGATATGAAGTGAGTTAACTTCAAGTGAAATATTTCTCAACAAAAGGCAATGTCATAGCAATGAATTAATGACGCTGTTAGGTCTGTGATTTATCAGTATTTTTTCCTGATTTCAGGATTTTTTACAAATCTCTCTTTGCCTCAAAATGTTCTTGAAAGAAGAGAAGTAGCCACTAAGGAAAGAAAGAAGTACCCTGTATCCAAACCTCTAGTTTCTTGTTTGTGGAAATGTGGTGAGTGTGGAGATGTGAAGAGTGTGTAAATCCTCCACTAAAACTTCCAGGAGGTTCAGGGGGCTTTGTAGTTTGTCCCAGTCCCACTACCCATTTTTTTTTATAGGATTGTTTACTTTTGTCAAATAACACCCCTGATTCACTCTCTACATTTATGCCTATAATTATCGTGATCGGCGGAAGGGCACTATTGAGTAACGTTATGAAAAAGAGCCCACTACCAAAATCTATACCTGTGCGCGGCATGTTGGCTTTCATTAGGCCTACAATAACTTGTTAATTTGTTCATTATTAATATTAGTTTTCTTACTGGAGAGGAAACACAAAAGTATTGGGGAATATCACAATGTTCATCCCTATTGTATGGATCAACGACGTAGCCAGGACTTTTTCAGTGGGGGAACAGGGGGGGGGGGGTTGCTTTTCAGTGGGAGCCCAGGGGGTAGTGGTTTTTCCCTTTTCTTTTTCTTTTCTTTTTTGGGGGCACTATAGGGATTTTTCGTGGAGGCACCTGGGGGGGCACTGGAAATTTGTGGGGGGCACAAGCCCCCCAGGCCCTCCGTGGCGCCGCTGGTATAGATTCATGTCCTTTCATTAGCTCGTCGAATTTAATGGAGTCGCCATTTTTGTCGCAATGTCGTCATGTCGTCATGTGCGTTGATCAATGAATGTGGACTTGAACAAGTTTAAACGTCTGACCTAAATCCAAACCCCGAGAGGGCGCTAATGCGGCTTTGGAGTGTCGCAAATAGTATTCATCCGAGACATTAACTCTGATCCGAGACAGCTCAAAATGCGCTCATTATAATACAGACAAAATGTTCCCACGAAATATATTGACTGTGAGAACTGTTGCGATTTCTTCATAAGCTATAATTTATTAACATAAACTATATTGATCACTTCATCAATTTATTAAATGATTAAATGTTATATTTTTCAGAAAGATTTAATAATAATAATAATAATAATAATAATAATAATAATAATAATAATAATAATAATAATAATAATAATAGCCACATAGAAGATCAGCAGTTATTTCCAGATGAGCAGAAAGGTTGCAAGAAGCGGTCAAGAGGAACGAAAGACCAACTCATCATTGATAAGACGGTGCTAAAGGACTGTAGGAGCAGGAAAACTAATCTGGCCATGTCATGGATAGATTACAAGAAGGCATACGACATGGTATCACATTCGTGGATTATGGAATGTTTGGATATGATAGGGGCAGCTGATGCGGTGAAATGTCTTCTGGGTGAGAGCATGAAGACATGGAGAACAAATCTGATGGCCAGTGATGAATGTCTTGGTAAAGGTAAACATCAGACGAGGTATTTTTCAGGGCGATTCTCTGTCTCCACTGTTGTTTGTTTTGGCGCTGTTCCCTTTGACGATGATTTTGCGGAAGGTTAGTGCGGGATACGAGATGACGAAGGATGGATGCAGGATTAATCATCTGCTCTTCATGGACGACCTGAAGTTGTTTGCGAAGAACGAGAAAGAGATTGATTCCTTGGTGCAGACTGTACGGATCTTCAGCGATGACATCGGCATGAAGTTTGGTCTGGAGAAATGTGCTGCGATGACCATGAAGAGGGGTAAAAGGGTACATTCGGATGGAATTACTTTCCCAGATGGCACACAATAATTGTGTGCCATCTGGGAAAGTTGGGTGAAGAAGAAAGTTATAAGTATCTTGGAGTGCTTGAAGCAGATCACGTACTCAGGCGCGTAGCCAGCCCTGTCGGTCCAGGGGGGGGGGGGGGCAAAATTAAGATGATCGTCCCGATTTCATGGTTTAATTAAATTTAGTTGCGAAATACTGAATAATATTGAATCAAAACAATCGATATATTGTACAAACATGATCATCTGTGATTTATTGTTCTTTCCTTGGATCTATACTGTCTGAACTGTTGCTATTAATTTCTACACTGTCATGACTGTGATGAACTTAAACATTCATAATTAATCGTATTCGTAATGTATATATATACACACCGTTTACAACACACATTACACTGAAAGTTATTCGTGTACATGTCGTATAAAAACCTTTAATAAAATGTTGTAAGACAAGTTGTAAATACGTTCTGCACGTAACCCGAGTACATACTGGTTCATTGTATTGATTCAAATTTCAAGTTTTTAATGTTTTAATGTTTGTTTCTATATAAATTCGTCTCTAATTAACAAAAAAGTTGAAAGATCCATCTGTAAGGTCCATATTTTATGAGCAATTTAATTATATATCTCTCATTAGTGCATTTTGTTGCCTTTCTTGTAATGTCAAAATATATTTTTGCTGCCAATGGCGAGCGTTTCTATCCCGGGTTCCTATTCAAATGAAACCAAAAAAAATGAATCACCACATCCCCTGTTTATCAGCAACTATTATACTAAATTTGAGTTGCCATTCGCCGAGGAACAGACATCATACTAAAGTCCTCAATGACTGCGTCAAAATCAACGTGCTCTGCGAAGTCGCGTTCTATGCTGAGAAGTGCCAGTAATGACAGCCTCTGCTCCGACATAGTGGATCTTAAATACGACTTCGTTAGCTTCAATCCTCCCTCTCCCGTCTCCCTTTATCAATTATTCACTCCCTTTACCATTCCCTAAATCATCCTTTCCTCCCTCCCTAAATCTGCCTGCCTCTGCATCCTTCGTCCCAGGTCCGTCCTTCCCGCCCTTTCCGGTCCCTTACCCTCTCCGGCTCCCTCGGCTCCCTTCCTTCCCTTACCCCTGCCCTACCGCCGTTTCCACCCGCCCTAATCTTGTCTGCCTTAAGTTAGGCTGCCTTGGTACTCGTCCCAACGGTCCTATCCATCCTTTCTTCCATTACCAAGGCCCACATTTCCTTCTCTCCTCCCCCTCCCTCCCTCCTCCGTCCTCCCTCATTTCGTCAATAATCCCTACTCTTCTAATTTCTTTCTTTACCTCTTTCGTTTCTTCTCCCTCGGAGTCCCTCCCTCAATTTTCCCTCCTTTTCTCTCTTCCTTTCCTTTTCTCTTTTCTTTATTTTTACCGTCCCGATTTTACTTCTATTTTTTTTCCGGGGGGGCAGTCTGCCCCCCCTGCCCCCCCGCTGGCTACGCTACTGCACGTACTGCACGAGGAATCAAAAGAGAGGCTTAAGAAAGAGTATATAAGACGAGTGAAGAAGTGTTTGAAGTCCAAGCTGAATGGAGGGAATATGATAAAGGCGATCAACATTTGGGCTGTGTCGCTGATGAGGTACAGTGCAGGAATTGTCGAGTGGACTAAGGCAGATCTAGATGTTGCTGACAGGAAAACGAGGAAAGTAATGACGATGTACGGTATGTTACATCCACGGTCGAATTTCAGCAGACTCTATCTACCGAGGTCAGAGGGAGGAAGAGGATTACTTAGTGTATCACACAGCGTTAACATCGACAGAAGGAGCTTGCAGTGTCATGTAAGTAGTACTCGGGAAAAGTTGTTGAAGGTTGCACAGAAATACATGAAGGCAGACGAATTAGGTCCAAAGGAGTATAAGAATCAAAGAAGAGAAGAAAGAACACGAGATTGGCAGGAAAAACCACTTCACGGCCGATTCCTGAGTTGTACTGAAGAAGTGGCAAGTAGCAAGATTTGGGAATGGTTGAGGAGAGGAGAACTAAAGAAAGAAACTGAGGGTCGCTGATTACTGCAGCGCAAGACCAGTCTCTGCCGACGAATGTGATGAAGGCAAGGATCGAGAAGTCAGATGTCTCTTCTATGTGCAGAATGTGCAATGCGGCGGAGGAGACTGTATTTCACATTGTCAGCGAATGCAGAGTGCATGCTCAGACAGAGTACAAAGGCAGACACGACAAGTTGGCCAAGGTGATCCATTGGGATATGTGTAAGAAGTACGGTGTCAAGGTGCAATCGAAGTGGTAAGTAGTATGTGATAAGCATTATACCATGGATTGAGGTGGATTGAGGTGGAGGCGGAGGTGGGAAATGTGGAGGTGGGAAATTCCATCTCAATCCCACCTCAATCCCACCTCCGCCTCCACCTCAATCCACCTCAATCCATGGTATAATGCTTATCACATATGGAATTTCCCACCTCGCGCGCGCACAAACTGCACACAAAATACTTACTCCCTCCACACAAAATACTGCACACTACTCCCTCCACACAAACTGCACACAAAATACTTACTCCCTCCACACAAACTGCACACTACTCCCTCCACACAAACTGCACACAAAATACGTAGTGCGCAAGCGCAGCATGCATATTGATGATTTCGGGTGGAGGTGTGCAGTTTGTGTGGTGGAGGAAGTAGTGCGCAAGCGCAGCATTCGTTAATTGGTTGAATGTTTGCGCATTGTTTATGGAGCAACCATTGTTTTTTTTTAATTTTATTTTTTTATATTATTTTATATTCCTTAAGGGAAGTAGAAAGGGGAGGGACAACAACGTACGAAGACAGACAAAAGAACGACTGTACATGAAGCTATTCAAGTATGATTTGTTAAATTTAATTTTAACACCAACAGCAATCTTTGACATCAATATATTTACAGATGGTTTTTATATTGGTTTTAAATTGGAAAACATTTGATAAACTGAAAACATTAATTATTATTATTATTATTATTATTATTATTATTATTATTATTATTATTATTATTATTATTATTATTATTATTATTATTATTATTATTATTATTATTATTATTATTATTATTATTGTTATTTTAAATTCTAACAAATTCGGGGCCTTTAGAACATTGAGTCTTTACTCATTGAGTCTTTACTCATTCAGTCTTTACTCATTGAATCTTTATTCATTGAGTCTTTACTCATTGAATCTTTACTCATTGAGTCTTTACTCATTGAGTCTTTACTCATTGAATCTTTACTCATTGAATCTTTACTCATTGAGTCTTTACTCATTGAGTCTTTACTCATTGAGTCTCTTTACTCATTGAATCTTTACTCATTGAATCTTTACTCATTGAGTCTTTACTCATTGAATCTTTACCCATTGAGTCTTTACTCATTGAATCTTTACTCATTGAGTCGTTACTCATTGAATCTTTACTCATTCAGTCTTTACTCATTGAGTCTTTACTCATTGAGTCTTTACTCATTGAGTCTTTACTCATTGAATCTTTACTCATTGAGTCTTTACTCATTGAATCTTTACTCATTGAGTCTTTACTCATTGAGTCTTTACTCATTGAGTCTCTTTACTCATTGAATCTTTACTCATTGAGTCTTTACTCATTGAATCTTTACTCATTCAGTCTTTACTCATTGAGTCTTTACTCATTGAGTCTTTACTCATTCAGTCTTTACTCATTGAGTCTCTTTACTCATTGAATCTTTACTCATTGAATCTTTACTCATTGAGTCTTTACTCATTGAATCTTTACTCATTGAGTCTTTACTCATTGAGTCTTTATTCATTCAGTCTTTACTCATTCAGTCTTTACTCATTCAGTCTTTACTCATTGAATCTTTACTCATTCAGTCTTTACTCATTCCGAAATGAGTAGTTATAGGCCTATATATAAACTATTTCTTCCGTTTCTTGTCAATCGGAGATTAAGCATCAGAGATTCAACATGAATGTTATTTCTGCTGTCAAACCCCATGCTTAATTGTCACCAGTGCGGCAAAAGCTTTGGACGGAGATATAACCTACGGAGGCATGCAGAACATGTACATAATGAAGAGAAATCTAAAATGGATGAAGTTGACGATGATTCTGAAATTAAAGCTATCCAATCTGACAATTCTGACATCGATAATTCTGAACCCGATGTTAAAAAGCGTAGATTTGAAGATTCGGAAATAGAAACTTGTGAAACTGAATCTACGCAGGATGAAGACGAAGATTTCGAGGAAGATGATTCAGAATCCGATACGGAGGTGGAATATGACGAATCATCGGAAGAGGATGAGTCTAGTTCTGAACTGGAAGACAATGCCACTTTCGAGACTGGTTGGAAGAGGCTAAAGTGGCTACTGAAGAGATGTGGTGTGAAAAATATGAAAAGTACGTCAACGGGGGTATGAGTGAAGATCAAGCCAAGGAAAAAGCCAATAGGAAAACCCTTTGGGCAGTCAAGCGAATCTTTTTCAACAAATACAAGGATTTTTTGTCAAGTTACCTACATCTGAAAGATAATGGGACTCATCAGGATATTGCGGAAGATCTCGAAGAAAAAGTAAATAAAGGCATGGAAGTAAACAAAGCTCTGAACAGAGTAATGCCTAAACACCATACCAAATTTAACGGACTACTACTTCAACTAAATGAGGATGAAGAGAACGAGGATGAAGAGAACGAGGATGAAGAGAACGAGGAAGAGTGATAATGAAAGACCAGATGTTTCAGAAAGACTACTGTAATTAAAAAAAACACATCTATAATAGTGTTTTTTGGTAGGAATAAAAAAATCTATAAAATAGCCACCTCTGTTAGTCTTACAGTAATCCTTTATGGTTATTTTACACTATTACGTTACATCAAGGGCAGTGACAACTTAATTTCGAAGAAAATGAGTGCCTCTGCATGGGTTCTAAACTTCTGGGTGACTTTCTATTCATCTTTAAATAGACAGTGTATTGTGAACTACAGGCCTGACATTCTAAAGCGGGCCGTTGTTTCATGTAAGTTAGACAACTGTATTATGAGCCCTAATATCCGACTTCATTTACGGTTTCGTTGACAGTACACGCAACGAAATTCCAAGTTCCTAAGCAGTTCATTGAAGCGGAAATATAATCCAAAACACTTCGTCCCATATGTGCTCGGTATGAACGAGTGAGATGTGTAAATCTATCGTGTTACATTTATTGCAAGGAGTGTAGACTCTTAATCCCTGTAAAATTCAGTGTGAGTTGACTTTCTTTTAATTCTGTTATATTCCTTATAATTCACTTGACTATCTATTGATTACCCTAGTCCTATACATCCCTCATCATTTCCTCTCCCCAAAATCACCATATAACGTGTACAAAATTGACAAGCTAAGTCCAATAGATATTTGATTTACATTGTTTTTATATAGGGATTCTTGTTTAATGTGCATTTTCTTGGTAATTATTAATACTTTGAGTTATAATAATTTTTGAGTTTTCTTTTATATAGTGATTTGTATCGGTAATCCATTCATTGTTACGTGAATTTAAAAAAAAAGTGAATAAAAAAATAATAAAAAGAGTTGAATGTGTTCTTTTGTGTTTATATTTTTGTGTCATTATGTCTCAACTTGCCTGAAATCATCAATATGCATGCTGCGCTTGCGCACTACTCCCTCCACCACACAAACTACACACCTCTGGCATGCTGCGCTTGCGCACTACTCCCTCCACCACACAAACTGCACACCTCCACCTTTAAATTCATCTCAACTTACCCGAAATCATCATCAATATGCATGCTGCGCTTGCGCACTACTCCCTCCACCACACAAACTGCACACAAAAAACTGCACACAAAATACTGCACACTACTCCCTCCACACAAACTGCACACAAAATACTGCACGAGTAAAGATTCAATGAGTAAAGACTCAATGAGTAAAGACTCAATGAGTAAAGACTGAATGAGTAAAGATTCAATGAGTAAAGACTCAATGAGTAAAGATTCAATGAGTAAAGATTCAATGAGTAAAGAGACTCAATGAGTAAAGACTCAATGAGTAAAGACTCAATGAGTAAAGATTCAATGAGTAAAGACTCAATGAGTAAAGATTCAATGAGTAAAGACTCAATGAGTAAAGACTCAATGAGTAAAGACTCAATGAGTAAAGACTCAATGAGTAAAGACTCAATGAGTAAAGACTCAATGAGTAAAGACTCAATGAGTAAAGACTGAATGAGTAAAGACTGAATGAGTAAAGATTCAATGAGTAAAGACTCAATGAGTAAAGACTCAATGAGTAAAGACTCAATGAGTAAAGATTCAATGAGTAAAGACTCAATGAGTAAAGATTCAATGAGTAAAGATTCAATGAGTAAAGATTCAATGAGTAAAGAGACTCAATGAGTAAAGACTCAATGAGTAAAGACTCAATGAGTAAAGATTCAATGAGTAAAGACTCAATGAGTAAAGATTCAATGAGTAAAGACTCAATGAGTAAAGACTCAATGAGTAAAGACTCAATGAGTAAAGATTCAATGAGTAAAGACTCAATGAGTAAAGATTCAATGAGTAAAGACTGAATGAGTAAAGACTCAATGAGTAAAGACTCAATGAGTAAAGACTCAATGAGTAAAGACTCAATGTTCTAAAGGCCCCGAATTTGTTAGAATTTAAAATAACAATAATAATAATAATAATAATAATAATAATAATAATAATAATAATAATAATAATAATAATAATAATAATAATAATAATAATAATTAATGTTTTTAGTTTATCAAATGTTTTCCAATTTAAAACCAATTTAAAAACCATCTGTAAAATATATTGATGTAAAAGATTGCTGTTGGTGTTAAAATTATATTTAACAAATCATACTTGAATAGCTTCATGTACAGTCGTTCTTTTGTCTGTCTTCGTACGTTGTTGTCCCTCCCCTTTCTACCTCCCTTAAGGAATATAAAATAATAATAAATAAATAAAAAACACTACAAAAGGTATGAGAACATAACATTTATCAGAATCACAAAGAACAAGCTGATAATTCTGAACCCGATGTTAAAAAGCGTAGATTTGAAGATTCGGAAATAGAAACTTGTGAAACTTCATTCAGAATATCAGTTATGATAGAGTCCACGTCCTCGTCCATTCCATCGTAAGCTTCAACACCTGCGCACTACGTATTTTGTGTGCAGTTTGTGTGGAGGGAGTAGTGTGCAGTTTGTGTGGAGGGAGTAGTGTGCAGTATTTTGTGTGGAGGGAGTAGTGTGCAGTATTTTGTGTGCAGTATTTTGTCCTCCACGCGCGCGCCCAAGCAATGAGGAGGAGCAGGTGAGAGTGTTCCGCATTACGACCAGGAGGAGGAGCACACCTCCACGCGCGCGCCCAGACGTGTCTCACGCGCGCGCCCGACCTATTTTTGTGTGCAGTTTGTGTGGAGGGAGTAAGTATTTTGTGTGCAGTTTGGTCTCCACGCGCGCGCCCAGACGTGTCTCACGCGCGCGCGCCCAGACGTGTCTCAACCTACTTAAAATTTATGTGAACAGCATTATACCATGGATTGAGGTGGATTGAGGTGGAGGCGGAGGTGGGAAATGTGGAGGTGGGAAATTCCATCTCAATCCCACCTCAATCCCACCTCCGCCTCCACCTCAATCCACCTCAATCCATGGTATAATGCTGTTCACATACTACTGTGGTACGACCATGTGCCGGAAAAAGTTGAAGAAACGGACCATGTCAAGATTCTCTGGGACTTCAACATCCAGACAGATCATGTTATAGAACATAGACGGCCGGATGTTGTTGTCTTGGATAAGCATGAGAAGATGTGTCATCTTATTGATATAGCTGTGCCGGATGATAGTAGAGTAGCTTCGAAGGAGAAGGAGAAGGTAAAGAAATATCAGGATTTAGCGAGAGAACTCCGCAAGCTGTGGCAAGTCAAGGTGAAGGTTATTCCTGTGGTAGTGGGAGCACTGGGTACAATCCCGAAGGCGTTGGAGAAACATCTCAAGGACATAGGAACATCTGTTAGAGTAGAATTACTACAGAAGGCGGCACTCTTAGGGACAGCAAGGATTCTGCGAAAGACACTCGAGATCTAAGGCCACGGGATGTAGCTTGACTCGAGGTGTAACCGGCAGAAAGGAAAACAAGATCTTTCTTTTCATGCTGTGCTAACGCGAAATAATAATAATAATAATAATAATAATAATAATAATAATAATAATAATAATAATAATAATAATAATAATAATAATAATAATAATAATAATAATAATAATAATAATAATAATAATAATAATAATAATAATAATAATAATAATAATAATAATAATAATAATAATAAATAACGACACAATATGTAAATACAATTATAAGGCATGAAAAACACACAATATGATGAGAAACTCGGATAGCAACTGAAACGCCTGCTCGTGCGCCAGACAAACCGAACAACAAGCTGACCAACGCTGGCAAGCGTGCAGTTGTCATATGGTAACTGACAAAAGAAACAATAAAAAGTTACAAGCTGAAGAGATGAGTCTTGAGGGAATTCTTGAATTGATCCAGAGAATTTGAATTTCTAATATGTGTTGGAAGCCGCCAGTTCCAGAGTTCTGGAGCCGCATAAGAAAAAGATCTCTGACTGTAAGTGACGCTGTTCACAGTTTTACGTTTAAGAGTAATGGCAGCATTTGATCTTAGAGTACGCGAAGGTTCCTAATTAATTGATGCAATTCATTTCATGTATATACATGTAGGTAGTTTGGTGTTTGGCCGTTGAGAGCTTTGAATGTTAAAAGCATGAGTTTGTAAGCGATGCTCTTCTTTACAGTCAGCCAATGAAGGTCTTGTAAAATGGGTGTTATATGATCCCGCTTCTTGTTCAAGGTAACCAACAATAATTTTAATTTGTTGCACTGAAGCAATAATTATTTACCATAACTTAGCGAAAATCGCACGTGTCAGTACATAACGAAAAACAAATTAAAATATTTAAACATGATATCAAAAGTCTTGAAAATTCGATAGATTATATCAGCAGGCCTGTACATTATTTAAAATGTGTAGTTTTCATGCAATAATTCATTCTTAACATATTACAGTGCAAATGTTCAGCTGCAATTTTCCAGATGCTCGGTACATACAGGATATTGTCATGATGTACACACATATACGCGTATATCATATCTGTTCATTTAAAATAAGATGTAGCTCTTTTTTGCAACTTGTCTCAGCGGGATGCTTCCCGAGAATAGAACATTCCATAGGAATTTGCCACACCGACCGAGTTTGGTGGTTTTTTTTCACCTGCCACATAATTATTAAAATGAGCCATTGTTTTGGTCCAATCAATGTTACTCCTACCTACGTTTGACCAATGGGAATAAACCACTGAGTGGCACGTGATGACGTAAGTGCACAGCACTAAAAGTAGATAGTAAAGTGTTCAAAACATCAACTAAAACTTACATTAGAAACAGTGATACCTTATTTGAAAAAAACTTTAGAAAGGGTCCAAATTTTGGCCCACCGCTTAGAAAATTTATATTTTTGTAGCCTTGAGTATATTTGTTTGTAATTGTAACAAGTGGATAATAATAACAGAGCCTCCTGAATGCAAACATTTCCCTGGGCCCTTAAGCAGGCCCTGGAACTCGCACCTTGAGCTCCTTTGCTCACTGGTTAAGATTAAACAAATCATTTTCCAAAATGGACTCAATAAAATAACATTTTATAACCTGAAATAGCTCACGAATGCTCACACAAAGCGGGCCCCGGACCCCACGCCGTGAGCTCGATTGGATTTGGAACCCCCACCCCCCCCACTTTGAAAATCATTCCGCACTTTTTATTTTATTTTAAGGGGAATAATTAGAAGTAAATATTTTGAATCTTGACGGCCGATATAGCGGGCGGTTTATCTCGGGTCCGCGCTTTCAACGCTCTGCGCTACGCTGCAATTAAGTGTACTGTACATGTACAAATGAGTGTAAGTTATGTATACTATACTAAGTTTTACCTATACTATACTAGGGTCATAAGACATCTCGACCCTTATGACAACTCGACCCACGAGACAACAAAACTCGACCCACGAGACAACTCGACCCGTGTGAAAACTCGACCTACGAGACAAGTTGACTATTGTGACAACTCGACCCTTTATGTGACAACTCGACACTTGTGACAACTCGACCCCTTTTTTTGCTCGCGCTGCGGGAAGGATTGATGCAGACGATTATATAGAATGTGGCGCAACTTATGAATTTGAAAGTATCTTTTTGCTGAAAGAGTTGGGTATTTATAGTGGCCCTGGAGGGACACACAAGACCTAAATATTAACGTCAAATTTCAAAGTCGCGAAATTTGACGTCAAATTCCATGTCTGCGACCGAGTTTTTCCCCAAAGTCGCGAAATTTGACATCTGCGACTTTCTTCCCGAGTCGCGAAATTTGACGGCAATATTCATGTCTGCGACTTTCCCCCAAGTTACAAAATTTGACGTCAAATTTCATGTCTGCGACTTAACCCCAATGGCCCTGAAGGGACAAGACTTAAATAATGACGTCAATATTCATGGAAAATTTCACGACTTTTCCCCAAGTCGCGAAATTTGACGTCAAATTTCATGTCTGCGACTTTTCCCCGGTCGCGAAATTTTACGTCAAATTTCACGGTCGCGAACTTTGCTGTGAATATTTTTCCAGTAAGGTGCATGGTCTGAGCGGTACCAATTATTATACTATATCGTTGTGTATACAATTGTGAGGGTACCATGCCATGCCATGTGACTTTACCTGTTCTCCAAAATTAATGATGGCGATAAAAGATTGGCGAAAAAAGATTGGTAATTATTATTATTAATTATTGTTAACTCTGTTTGATTGACTGCACACAAGTGTGCAAGTCTCTCGCTGGAGTATCGCCTCGAAGTGTGACGTCAGATGCTCGGGCTACCTAGTTTACTGGAAAAATATTCACGGCAAATTTCGCGACCGGGGAAAAGTCGCACATCGACCGTGAAATTTGACGTCAAATTTCGCGACCCGGGAAAAGTCGCAGATATGAAATTTGACGTCAAATTTCGCGACCGGGGGAAAAGTCGCGAAATTTTCCATGAAATTTGACGTCAATATTTAGGTCTTGTGTGTCCCTCCAGGGCCACCATATGTATTAACTTGAATATAAAAGAGTTGAAATTCGCCAGAAAGGGACGCATGTCCAACACAGCCAAATAGTGTTGTTATTTTGACGGCATTTTCCAAAAATATTCTTTTTTTTCATTTGATCATTACACATTTTTCAAAATAAGAAACATGGTTTTACAGTAAATAATGTCCTATGTCATTTAGGCGGTACTGTTAACCAGGCACGTGCATACATAGGTCCCAAAGGGTGCTTGAGCCCCTGCCCTTTTTGCCTAGTATAAAAAGTGCCCTTTTTAGCCCAAGGTTTTTTTTTTGTTTTTTTTTGAATGAATTATTAAGTTCCTGTTGCGCATAGACTGCCCTGCCTAGTTGAAAGATGTCAGGATAGAATAAAATTAGAATAAATATTAGGTCAGCAGAGATGCCCCTTACTATTCCTGTGCACGGGCCTGCATGTGCCCCTCCGCGAAACTAGATTTCACGCATAGCCGCGCGCGCCTATACGTCTTTGATAGGCAGGCACACGCTGTCACTGAAACACGAAATATCAGGTGATATGATACGTTTATTATAAATTTGAGACTTAAGGGGATAATTAGACTTGGTGATGGACTTGGTCCTTGACTATAGGCTCACTCACCACCAGATCAGATTGTAAATGAAAACCAGTCATCAACATAATCCGATCTGATTGTAATGTTAAAAACCATATTATGCGTTTTTATTAATAAATAAACGCCCAATTTTTTTTAGCTCGCGCGCTACGCGCGCTCGCATGGAATTACACTGCCCTTTTCAGACTCTGAGCCCTTGCCCCTCTACAACCCTGTGCACGTCCCTGCTGTTAACGTTAACTTGAAACCAAGCTTATATGACATAATTGTATTCATTTTTCAAATGATTTTTTTTCCTTTCTATAATGAAAACAAGGATGTTCCGATTCAGGAAATTATTGGTAAAACACGCTCTGTAATAATTTTTTAATAATTTTAAATCTATAATTTTATAGGCGCCTTCGTCCACAGCAGGGCAAAAGCCGCCACCGGCAATGGGCATGAACACGTTTTAAAAATGTGTAGGGCCTAATTATATGATTTTGCCTATTAATGTCGTTGATTTTATAGGCCTTTTAATGTTTTATTATTTGAATGGCATTCAATAAAATAAAATATTTAAATTTTTTATACATTTGGACCCTTCTTTTTATTTAACATATTTTCCCCGGGGATTAGGTATATTTACTATAACTAATATTTACTACATTCTAAAAAGGATTTTCCAAGAGATAAATATATCCAAAATCTTTTCCCATTGTATATTTTTTTATGAATCAACAGGCAAGAGCGGGCAATTGTGCGTTGACATCCCGTGATGATACCTGTCGCTCACCTGCATGCCATGTCACATGCCACGACAACTAAGCTAGTTACATCATGGAGGAAAGCCTCCATGGTTACATGCACACACAGTTCGACAAGAGCGCATCCGTAAAGCAACGCACCGTCGCATTTAACATTAAACATCATTTAACATTAAACTTCATTTAACATTAAACATTAAACTAATTACGCCAGCGCGTGTATTACGGGGGAAATGATTGAATTTGTGCTAGAATTTGAGCCATACTTGATGCTAGAATAAGCCTAGTTATCAATGACGATGATCCACTTCTGAGCAACGATAAATTGGGTCGAGTTGTCCTTGTCGAGTTATTACAAGAGGTCGAGTTGTCACAAAGGTCGAGTTGTCTCGTGGGTCGAGTTGTCCGTGTCGAGTTGTCACAAGGGTCGAGTTGTCACAAGGGTCGAGTTGTCTTAACCCCTATCTCCAACTCTATGATTACTCTTATAATCATTCCGTGGTGTACATGTACATGTACATGTGTACAGAGGCCGCTTTTCCGTTCAACTAGCTTGCAAGGACGGGAAACCAACCATCGACGGCTGGTCAAGTCACGTGATCACAATACAATGCACGGAGCTAGCACGGCCATCTTGCACTGTGTCAGACTTGACGGTCAGTAAAACGTACATTTAAACGCTCTAATTTGGTGCCGAAATGTTAATGATTTCGTAAGTTGTCATTGTAATAATGTCAAGTGAGATGTAGCGTACATATTCATGGAGCTTTGACTGATAATGAGTGTTTCATTGGGGCTGAACCGTCACTGAAAGGGAAAAACTCAAGAACGTCGGATCTAGTTTCGCTTGATGGCAGGGACGGTTGCCAAGCGGCCTGTACACAATTTTAGTCATGACCTCCAATCAGTGAAAAATAGGCAAGGGGTTCGAGAATACAGCGACCATACTGAAAGGTCAGCTTCACAAAGAATGGATGAAGATGACATTCTGGCTCAGCTTGAAGATGACAGGTATGCTGAGCAGCGGCCATATATTTTGGATGATCTCACTCAGAAAGTTCGCAGGGATGGAGGCCGACTGCCATTTGATAATCGACACGCTCTTTTCAGGGGGTTGACACTGGTGTTATTGGACCAGAATTGGGAAGTAAGGTTAAAATGCATCCAGTTCATTTGTGAACTCATCCCCCAGTTTGGTCCGGAGCTGGACTCCTGTATGGCTATTTTGCTTCCGAAGATTGTGGAAAATCTGGGAGATGGCAAAGTTGCCATTCGAAAAGCAGTCATTCAGACTTTACATATTTACATGAAACACACAACCGATGTGCAACAAATCTTCTCCATCATAGTGAATCATGGTCTCCAGAGCAGAGACCCAAAAGTACGCATGGAAGCGACAATTCAACTGCCTGTGTTATTAACACGGGAGTTTGCGACCGTTGATTTATCATGTGTCACTCACGCCCTCGCTAAGAGATTTTGCAATGACAATGATGAAACCCTCACCGACACTGCCGGGATTTCTTTGGAAAGAATAAGGACACTAGTTGGTAAACAGCAATTTGATTTGTACATACAACAGCTACCGTCTAGAGATAGAAATGCTTACAACAAGCGAGTTACTAGTGCAGATAGAAGAGACACTGAAACCAGCAGATCCACACCGGAAGAGTCTAGCTACGTGTATGGTTATAGCAGGGATCAGAAAATTGGGTCAAATTCAAAGTGGCAAGGGGATGCTGAGAATGCAGAACGACTCGAGTTTGGTGTCATCCCAAAACATATAATGGACCAGTTATTAGATCAGACGCAATGGAAAACTAGGGCCAATGGAGTACAGGAACTGAAGTCAATTATCTCATCATTAGAGGACGCCGCTCGTATTGAACCTCACATGCTCGCATTCATAAGCTTTCTTTGCAATTTACTAGATGATGTAAATTTCAAGGTGACTTTATTAACCCTTGAAATCTACGGTGTGCTAGTTACTAAGCTGAATACCGGGGTGAAGCAGTTTCTTAAACCCCTGATTTCTGCACTCACGAAACGATTCGGTGACAACAAAGTGGTAATTCGGCAGGCCAACATGAAAGTCCTCATGCAGCTGATGCATGTCCTGACTCCCCAGGCGGTGGTCAGTTCCATCGGTGACAGTCTGAAACACCGCAAATCAGGTGTGCGTGAGGAAGCGCTTAACATAATTATCGCATCTCTTCTGACTTTCCCAAGCTATGACTTTGACCTTGCACAGTTGTGCCAGATGTTGGCTCCCACGCTTAAAGATGTCAAGCGCAGGGTAAGGCAGGCTGCCCTAGAATCATTTGCAGTTCTCGCACAGGCCATGGGACCAAGCAGGATAAGTCCCCTCATCCATGCTGTCGATCAGGTAGAACTAAATATGGAAGAGGAGGGCGTGATGAAGGCTGTACAGGCAAGACTCGCCCGTCGACGTCTGCCAAGACTTAATGATGATGGCTTGGTGGAGTATGCAACCCCTATACCTACGTCGGCAACCAGTAGAAACAATCCCACAATATCAAAAGAAAATGATATCCAGTGGATAATGAAAGGTACGGGAAGCATAACCACAGGTAGTGCCAGAGAGCGAAGTCATGTGGATCCACGGAGTCTAGAACTGTCCCAACCATCACCAACACGTTCCATCCCTGGACAGACATCCAATCAGGAATCGTCGCCCCCAAAGAGGTATTTCAGCGCAGGCAAGGGTAGATCAAAACTACCTTGGGAGGATGAAACAGATTCACTTTTGGAACCCGAGGAGAATAATGTACCAACAAACAGTGTGAGCAGGACCCATATAATCAGCAGTGCTCCTACTACACAGGTAAGGATTTTTAAATTCACCGTGGCTAGTGCTATATGCCTGTAATGAATGTCACTTAAAGGGGACCGTACTCAAGTTCCCTCAGCCTTATGTTCCCTCAGCCCTAAATAGACCCTATGTTCCCTCAGCCCTATGTTCCCTCATCCAGTCTTAACACTCCATGAGGGAACATAGGGTTGAGGGAACATAGGGTTGAGGGAACATAGGGCCTAATTTGGATTTAAAAAAAATGTTAGGCATTGAGGGAACATAGGGCTGAGGGAACATAGGGCTGAGGGAACATAGGCATGACCCCACTTAAAGGATCTCAGACTCGGAGAATGATTTCATTCAAACTTCTTGCCTAGCAAAATTTGTATGCAGAAATATTCCTGTGTATGAATTTTGAATAGCAATTCTTGAATTTTGTGTTGCAAAATGTAAAGGGAAATCGTTGACTGATTTCTAAAACATCCATGATCTCAATACATCCATGCTATTCAGTCAGTCCTTGTAATGCTAGTGATGACATGCATTTAGAAAAAACAACCAACCAGCTAGCCAAC
Organism: Zoroaster sp. YZ-2022; assembly: GCA_029582265.1. NCBI lineage: Eukaryota > Metazoa > Echinodermata > Asteroidea > Forcipulatida > Zoroasteridae > Zoroaster > Zoroaster sp. YZ-2022. The sequence goes on along the minus strand of CM055821.1, from coordinate 8,663,091 downwards.
TAAACAGACCAACAGGACCAAATAAAGGTTCTTCGGAATTTATTTATAAACATTTTATCCGGAATTATCTGGGACCAATTTCATAGAGAAACCAATTATTTTGTTTAGCTTAGTTGGTCTATAACTAAGGCTTATCACAAATAGCAGCTCTGCAAGGAGTTGTGGGATGTCTGTGGGCGCAACAGCGCCACTGCGTGCCGTGCGGACAAACAAAATATTATTGACGTCACAAAAGCTGCGCCAAACAGATGCCCCAAATTGTATCCCTGTATGCTTTGCGGCAGTTGCTTCAGTGCTATTTGTGATAAACCTTATGAAATTGGCCCCAGGCCATGCTGCACTTGAGCAGTTGGAATACTGAACACCCTCTTTGGACAAATATCCAACCAGTCAAGCAAACAGACAGTCAATTGATATTGGCCCAATGACCTTGGATAATTATGTAAAAGTGACTTGTATCCTTTGGCAATTTGGCGCTCTGTAAATCAGTTATGGAAAAAATGTTGTATCCGACCGCCACTTTTTAAGGGTTTTTGGGAATTTTTTTGCAACCATTAACAAGTTAAAAAATGATTCTATCGATTTTTGGGGGTACAGAAAGCGAAAGCTATCTATAAAATCCACTTTTATGATGGTTTTCGGAAGTCCTTTATTTCCCTTCTAAAAAAATCCTCCCCTTCACTATAAATAGAAGGATCCAATTACATGTATAGTTGCCACTGTGAATGTATAATGACCATGTTGGTCACTAATGGGGGAGTTGACAAGATAAGACTGACATGACTGAGGAAGTCATCGTATACCAAAAATGCCTGATTTTTCATGAAATAAATATCCATCATCATTATAATTTCCATCATCATCCATATGTTTTCCACATGTTTTCCACCTTACTGGGTAGGTAAGATTACATTATTTGTTATATTGAATGAGAAAAAGTGCCAGTCGGATACGACATTCTACCCTCGGTTATTATTAGGTGTTTGGGATTATTCCTGAACACCTTGAAATTAATGACCATATCATTGAACCAGAAGTTAACCTGAACACTGTTTGTTACAACAGATACTCCAGAGTTTGCCCTTAACTTTTTTTTCACTGTCCAACAGGACCAGTAGGCTTGAATTGTGACTGGTCTGCCAGGTTTTTGACTGGTCCGTCATATACGGCGTGTGCATGCAGCATTCAGTCAGTTTCATATAAAAATTATGTTTTGGACAAGTCAGACATCAGAGTTATTCTAATTATAGTTAATATGCTGTATAGCACAGTCACAATGTATACTTTATTTTACGAGAACACTCCCAGACTACCGTAATATAAGTTGCGGCTTATATGTGACCTGTTACAACGAAATGAGCATAAAGTCGCATTAAACCATTTCACAGTACAGTGGGAAAAGTGAAAAATCGGAGGGGAGATCTAATTTGTTTTTGTTATTATACTTGCAATTTGTAAATCTCCTTATATCGAATTCCAAATTTTCAGTTCCATCAGACAATTAAAAACCTCAATTTCAGGCCAATTTCATTGGTAGCATTTATCGTGTTCTGACAAACAACTTGAAACAAAGATGGAAACAAAGCCACTGGTGCTCTGGGGAATTGCTGCAACCCCAAGTGTTGTATATCATTGGAAAGCTCTTGTTCTACTGAATCCAGAAAAACAAATAACTCAATTGTTTAAATTTCCGACTTTACGCTCATTTTGTGGTGACAGGTCACATGTGTTGTTTTTGGCCCTGAAAAAGTTTCCTGTGGCTTATACAAAGGGCGGTTTTATACAAAGGGCGGCTTATATGCCGAGGTACATGTATGAAGAAGAAAACAACATGCACATGTAAGCAAAGATCGTTTGTAAAATAACTTTTAAGGTATAAAAACTTCTGTTCTAACAAACAAAAACACCTGCAAAACATGGCATGTAAAATACCGATTGTCACCAAAGAATTTATCGTCCATGGAATTACATTCTCATCCAGCGCGATATTTTGATGCAGTCATTGGAAGGCACTCGGACTAGCTCACTGCAGTTAGCATGTGTGTGCAATGCCCTATATGTATAGCGCGTAACAAATTTTTCTATTGGTCGAACGAGAACAATACATCATTATACAACCAATAGAAATATTCGTTGCGCGCTGTGTGCAATGCCTATAGTACGTAAACACTTTTCTTATTTGTCGAACGAGAACACATACCTTGTTATACAACCAATAGAAATATTTGTTATGCGATTTGGATCATGTCACTCACAAGATGTAAACATAGGCCTCGTGCATGTGAAATGCTGCTTGCCTGAAAATGATCATGACGCTCTGATCATTCTTAGACAGTTTTGAGGCAAGTCCAATAAAGACAGAATAAATTAACTCAGTCTTTCGGTTTCTTTCTTAATTGCACATTCTTTAATTGGCTTCATCGGAATTCTGTAATCCATTCCCTTGCGGATTTTTTCGATTGGCCAGCCGGACCATTTGGCCAGGTATTTCAGCTGGTCTGCCGCCGTTTCAACTGGCATTTGGCCAGCGGACCACTGCTAAGGTCGAACCCTGTATTCAATTCTTAGTTACTTATTTTTATTACTACACAATGTTCTTGTAAAACCCAAAGACCCTGTTTGATTGTTTCAGTTTCTTTGTCTGTTTCAATTTCTTTGTCTGTTTCAATTTCTTTGTCTGATTCCTTTCCCAAATAAGATAGAGCCCTCATGTAACTTTTCAATGTGTGTGCAGGTCCAAGGTTAACTGCAATAGTGGCACCTTTGACACTGTTTTGAACTCAAGGTGTCATTTTTAATAAAGAAAGGATTAATATCATCTGGGAAAGTGAACAATAAAATAGTTCCTTTAATAACGCAACATACATGTATGTGACGTGTTACACTGACTGTAAACTGTGTTGTGCATATTGAGTACATGTATGTTGTTCTGAATGAAGATGTCAGTGCTGCTGTTTTAACCCTCCTACAATCAGTGAAATTTTTTAAACAACCCATTCAGGCCACTCCAAGCCATTGCTATGGTAGGCAGTGGCTCCTCATAGCTATACTGCATAGTAACATAATGCCTCATACATGTATGTCTGTTGGTTTTAGTGGTTTGTGATTGACATATTGCAGGGCATATTACTTTGTTCCAAACTCAGTGGCTGGTGGTAGGTTACTATGGAGTCTGTGTTTACAAAATAACTGCTGAAAATCCCAATGGATGATGGAGGCTTGGTATGGTTTATTGGTCTAAGTGGCTGATGGTGATTTATTATTGGGAGTTTGTTTACAGTATAACCTGCTGAAAATAAGGTCAATTGTGGTATACATATGTGTCTTTGTAATGCATGTACATGTATGTACATTGGAGATGACATCAAAGGGTCAGTGTGGCTTATATGCACAAATAATTTGTGTACAACACATTGGACATTTAGTGGTTTACACTGGCCTTGATGTGTAGGAGGGTTAATTGGCCAATCAACAGCTGTCTATCAAATATATATGGAAACATCACATGCTTAGCATTCTGTGTTTTAAGAACTCACTGATTGACATGCCTGAAACTCAAGTTAATAATATTGACTTTGATTATGTACATTTAAATTTTTGACTGATTTAAACCCCAGGTCCCCCCCCCCCCCTTACATATTTCACAGGCACCCTGCTCAGTGCAACAAAATGCAACAGCAGAAAAGTGTAGGCTGCTCAATGCAACAGTATCCACCAGCTAGATGTAACAACTTTTTTACTTTTGTTGCTTCTTGTTGCATTGAGCATGGTTAGGGTTGCTATACTTGACATGGTCTAGGCCTGAGTCCTAGAGTCCTCTTGTTTGAGTCCAAGGTCAAGTCTTTCATCCAATTTCAAGTCCAAGACCATGAAAATTGGACCCAAGTCCAAGTCCGTATGCGAGTACATGTACTACAACACATGTAGGGAGCATGGGGTACATGTGTTTTAAATACTTGGATTACTGAATTTTTCTGACTGGTTTCTTACTTGATGCGAAGTGAATTACTGTGGTGTTGATAATGAAATCATGCTATTTCACCATATTGATGATGTCATGAAGTTTGTTTTACATTCACATGAAATATTAACCGGCCTTTAGTCGGATGAGTAATGGAAAAAAAAGTGTGAAAAAAGTGGGAGCCCTCCCTCGTTGATTGTTGTTTGCCGTGTGCAAGCAGGCGCTGATAATTCCTGGCTCATGAAGTGGCACCAGACAGGCATTATACACATCATCACATACTGTATATATGCACATGATTTAAATATCCAATTACCAAATGAACCCACAACCATAACAAAAGGACATGTTTAATAATTTTGGAGTGGTTACAATCATTTATATTTTTACCATACATAGTCTACGCACAGAGAAAGTTTATGTTAACCCATCTGTGATTGCATGGGTCAAAATGTTGATACTTGCCAAGGTGTACAATGTATGTATACATATCTAGTGCACTTGAAAGTCGAACACTGTCAAACCTTACGTGTAGTAAGTAGTAAACTTGTACATTTACAGGTCAAAATGAGTCAACCATTTTTGACTGGTAAAAGCATTGTCTGGTATTGTTCAAGGTGGTCAAAATGACAGTAAAAACCAGTTATGACATATGAACAGTTTTAATGATTTATGTGTAACCTGTAGGCTGTATGTTTTTTTCTGATAAATGTAGTACACAAAAATGGAAACATTCCAATGTTGTCGTTTATAAAGAATTTATTTTAGTACGCCATGCATCGTAGCCATTTATTATTATGTTATTCAAAAGGGAATCGTTAAATTACAGATGCATGCAACTGTTATTCGAATATGTTACAGACCCACATTTTGCTAGGCACAATTTTACTGGCAATTTACAGCACTTTCCTTTTCATTAATCTTGTAGAAAAGAAAATGTTACTTTAAAATTACTTGAACGTCACAAAATATTTGGAAGCGTGGTTGTTACTCCAAAATTAGAGGGAGTGTACAATATTGGTAATGTTGGCAAAACTGCTTAAAGCTTCTTGGAAAACACATGGCATAAAAAGTTAGTTATAAGTTATTGTGTTAGTTATATGTGTATAAGTTCAACTTATTTTGTGTGAAAGCACTTCAGATGGAACAATTTATCAGGATGATTGGAACCTTTACCAACATCAGTTTTTTGATGATACATTTTTATTTCACTAACCCTCCTACTTCTGGTGCCTTTTTCAGGCAAGTTGATGCACCATTTGAAACCATTCGTTTTGTGAAACACACCAAGGTGTAGTTTATCCACCATTCAAAACCATTTGAATGATTTATAAGCTACTGTGTAGTACATTGAAACCTTCGGCTATGGAAACACACCAAGGTGTAGTGAATCCACCGTTCAAAAACCATTTGAATGGATTTGAATGGTAGTAAAGCTTGCTACCAACACTTTTCAAATGGTATCACCATGTGTGTACAAAACCAATGGCCATTTTGGTAAGTGGAAATTTTGAATGGTTTCAAATGGTCAAACAGTAGGAGGGCTAATAGTGAAATAGAAATGTTAAAGCCAGCATACACTATTGGTAAAATGTCTGTATGCATAAGGAAAATAGATATTTCCAGAAATTGCTGGTAAAAGGCAATAAATACACTTAGGATACTGCCATCAGAATTGATTGACCCAGTGATTGTGTTATTCTTATACTAATTTAAAGCCAAATACATGTATACCGAGCATTAATTTGCACAAGGTTGCATGTAACGAAGTGTGTTGCCATGCCACACAAATGTAGGCTTCGATGGTAACCATGGATACGGCTATCAAAATGATACAAAAAATAGCCTTGAAGTTGAGGAAGCTGAAAATTAATCGATTTGATATTAGTGATTGCAAAATGTACAAAGGCTGTAAAAGAGTACCAGTCACGATCGTGCTTCTGGCCAGTTTAATGCAGGTAAAATCCATGTAAGTAGGGCAAGTGCACTTTGTAAACAGTAGAATTTAGGTTGGATTTTAATTGCATTAGAAAGATTATGTACACAAAAGGAGAATGATGCTAGATGTTCTCATTTGGCCAATGTGTTGCCACGTTATGGTTAAAAGAATGTGTCCAATATGGCCACTTATCTAGGAAATGCAATGTGGTAACATTGATTCTGATAATTTTATCCTCTAGTGAAACATGTACATGCATGACAGTGTTCATGTTTGATTTTTAAAATTTTAGAAAAATGATCATAAACATTTCTTGATATGTACATGGTATACAATGTGTTTACGGTCCATATTTCAATGTACATTTCGCATTTTAAGCCTTGTACACTAATCAACATGGATTTTTGAAATATTCAGTTTGTTACACATTGAAGATATGGTAAAAGATTGGTACATGTAATTCAAATATAACCAAATAGTCAAATTTGAAATTATAATGCTTACTCACTGTAACATGTATAAAACTGGTGATTGTATTAATCTTCCCTGGAAATGATTTTTAAGTAAATTGACATAATTTCTAGTTTGAATTTAGGAAAGAGTATTTTTTTCTAAAATGAATGCATTTTCACTATTTTTTTATTAACATGTTTTAAGCTGAAATTTTCACAGATTAGTTATTTAATATATTTTCAAAGAAAGTAATACTTGAAGAAACAGTTTTGCCAACATTACCAATGATGTACATTCCCTCTAATTGCAGATACGTGTAAATGCATTTGGCAAAGTTATTTTAAATCTAGGTGTTTTTTTGGGGTTGGGTTCGTTGATGTTTGTTAGGTGCTCTTCAGTTGTCTTGTGAGCAAGGCTGTTGGCAAACAGTAAACCACTTGTAAGATAATCAGGGTACGTGTACAAATGTCATGTGTACATTTGCTAAACAACGACCAACATTACTTCAAAGTTTCCGAGGAGGACTGGTGAGGTCATTTTGAAGGTTTGCTATGCAGGATCTTTCATAGAGGATTTTGCAGTGGGAAGGGGAAATTCCCATAGGTTAGGCCAAAACAAAAGTCTCAGGTTTCTGGTCATACATGTAGGTTTCTGGTCATAGGTCAGCTTTTTTTGTTTTGTTTTTTGGTTATCTTTATTTTTTCAACTGATACATGTTAAATGCGGTTATTGGAACCAGACCAAATTCCGATACAGAAAGTATGGTGGCTAAGAGAGGCCTCACAAATCGGGCAAATGTTCATATGTGAAAAAGTTGTTTAACCAGTTCGCGTCGGAGGCCGCAATTTTTTTTTGCACCGTGGATCGGAGAGCGTCTAAACACGCCAAAGGAAACTCCAGAATATTGGTATGCATGCTCGGTTGAGCCACCCGTGTACGGTGACATGCTCGGAAGACGTGGCCACCCGCTGTGGAAGCTTCCATTCACGGTGTGTGTGGGAAAAATAAACCCGCACAGGCAGTAGCGTAGCCAGCGGGGGGGCAGGGGGGGCAGACTGCCCCCTCGGAAAAAAAATAGAAGTAAAATCGGGACGGTAAAAATAAAGAAAAGAGAAAAGGAAAGGAAGAGAGAAAAGGAGGGAAAATTGAGGGAGGGACTCCGAGGGAGAAAAAACGAAAGAGGTAAAGAAAGAAATTAGAAGAGTAGGGATTATTGACGAAATGAGGGAGGAGAGAAGGAAATGTGGGCCTTGGTAATGGAAGAAAGGATGGATAGGACCGTTGGGACGAGTACCAAGGCAGCCTAACTTAAGGCAGGCAAGGTTAGGGCGGGTGGAAACGGCGGTAGGGCAGGGGTAAGGGAAGGAAGGGACCCGAGGAGGCCGGAGAGGGTAAGGGACCGAAAGGGCGGGAAGGACGGACCTGGGACGAAGGATGCAGAGGCAGGCAGATTTAGGAGGGAGGAAAGGATGATTTAGGGAATGGTAAAGGAGTGAATAATTGATAAAGGGAGACGGGAGAGGGAGGATTGAGGAAGGAAGTTAGATCTGAAGTTTTTATACCCGGTTTTTGTCCCGGAAATCACTTTATCAAATACTGTATAACAAGTTAATTTGTCGATTGAAGCTAACGAAGTCGTATTTAAGATCCACTATGTCGGAGCAGAGGCTGTCATCACTGGCACTTCTCAGCATAGAACGCGACTTCGCAGAGCACGTTGATTTTGACGCAGTCATTGAGGACTTTAGTATGATGTCTGTTCCTCGGCGAATGGCAACTCGAATTTAGTATAATAGCTGCTGATAAACAGGGGATGTGGTGATTCATTTTTTTTTTTTTCATTTGAATTGGAACCCGGGATAGAAACGCCGCCATTGGCAGCAAAAATATATTTGACATTACAAGAAAGGCAACAAAATGCACTAATGAGATATATAAATTGCTCATAAAATATGGACCTTACAGATGGATCTTTCAACTTTTTTGTTAATTAGAGACGAATTTATATAGAAACAAACATTAAAACATTAAAAACTTGAAATTTGAATCAATACAATGAACCAGTATGTACTCGGGTTACGTGCAGAACGTATTTACAACTTGTCTTACAACATTTTATTAAAGGTTTTTATACGACATGTACACGAATAACTTTCAGTGTAATGTGTGTTGTAAACGGTGTGTATATACATTACGAATACGATTAATTATGAATGTTTAAGTTCATCACAGTCATGACAGTGTAGAAATTAATAGCAACAGTTCAGACAGTATAGATCCAAGGAAAGAACAATAAATCACAGATGATCATGTTTGTACAATATATCGATTGTTTTGATTCAATATTATTCAGTATTTCGCAATTAAATTTAAACCATGAAATCGGGACGATCATCTTAATTTTGCCCCCCCGGACCGACAGGGCTGGCTACGCGCCTGCGCACAGGGGCCCAGAAAAACTTTTTTATTCCCGACGCGAACAGGTTAAGACACAGCGTGGCATGATTCCAATCAATCCAGCTATTTTGGCTGCAATTGGACATTGTTTCATAGCAAAAAAAGAAGCGATGCACACAGGAACCAGAAACGGGAGACCCTTTTTTTGGCCTCAGTAGGGGATTTGAAGGGGTAATGCTCCCTTAAAACAATAGGATAAGAAGAGCACTTTAACCCTAACCACCCCACATCACACAAAATCCTCTATGAGGTATTGGAGCATTTTGTGTGATTGAGGAAGGATGCTATATATTTTCTGTGTTATTTTGTGTGATTGAGGAAGGATGCTATATACATGTACATGTATGTTCTGTGTTATTTTGTGTGATTGAGGAAGGATGCTAGATATATGTGCTGGGTGATTTTGGGTGATTGAGGAAGGTGCTACATGTACATGTGTGCTGTGTGATTTTGTGGAGGATTGAGATACATGTAGGATGGCCATGTGCTGTGTGATTTTGTGGCACTTAACTAAAAGTACATGTACATGTACATGTACTTGTAAGTGCTGAGTGACTACAGCAACCTTGGTAAGGTAAGTGACCTACATATCAACGCTGTGGCCTGTGACCCTAAGGATAAAACAAGTACAAAATTCAGTACAAACACTACTTGTATTGTTTCAACTCATACAACTGTACTTGGCCAGCAAACAGACTATTCAATTTATACTGAGGTAAGTTTTATGCACTGGTAATAATAAAATGGCATTATTTGCATACATTTCACACCATGTATCAATTTAGGAATACAATACCAGGTGACTGAGCCAACAAAAAAAACCCCCCCAAAAACATGTATTTTTGTTCATAATAAAGGGATAAAGGCAAAGGGTACAGGTACAGTATGTGTGATTTTGTGTGATTGAGGCAGTGGGCACCCTACACACGAAATACAGTACAATATATTGGGTGATTTTGGAGTATTCAGGAACCTTCCAAATTTTATGAAGACATTTTGTAGCATTTTGTGTGATTGAGGATGCATCCTACCTAAAAGGGCCTGGGGGTTAGGGTTAAGCAATACAATGTTTACGTGTGTAACAAATAAAAGAATTATAATAATAATAATAATAATGTGTGGATTTATATAGCGCACGTATCCACCAACTAAGTGGTGCTCAAGGCGCATTATATTATTATCCCTGCTCATAAGGCTCATAAATCATTCCTGAAACCATCTCAGCTCCCTGGGGAGTATACAGCTCAATTGCTGCCATTTCTAGCGCATATAGAGCAAACCAACTCTGCCTTCACAGGAACCCATTTAACCCCTGGGTGGAGAGAAGCAATTATGATTAAGTGTCTTGCTCAAGGACACAAGTGTCACGGCCGTGATTCGAACCCACATTATGTTGCTAACACCACAACTTGAATCCGGTAAGCTAGACCGCTCGGCCACGACACCCCATTATGAAAATGTTAAATGGGTTTGACATGTTGACTAAATTCAAGGCCAGTCCTTGGATATACATTGTACATCTTTGTTTGAAACTCTTTAAATTTTATGAGGAAAAAAATTGTGATTAAATTCAATAAACTGTTTCAGAAATTATGAAATAAAACACTGAAAATAATTGTAATGTATGTACAGTGTATACTGTACATTTTGTATTCATGTACATGTACATGTACATAGTATGTACATGTACATGTATACTGTGCATATAATGCACAAGCATAGACCCATAGTACTACTACATGTACATGTAGTTATAGAATGTGGAATAATTTGGAATAATTGCATATTCAACTCAAACAGGTACATGTAGTGTTAAATGAAGGGTTGTAAGGTCTGGTTCCACTGTACACAATGTAAATCAATACAGAGTAGATGCAGACCACAACAAATGTTATTGATGTCTATTGCTGTTGAAGGAACCAGCAGGACCAAACAAATACCCAGTTAATTTTCCTGATGGAGAGAGAAATCTTTTGATGAGGGAGTAGACATTGAAAACGACGTCTTGTAGTTAACACTTACATGTAGTAATATTATTGTCGTTGTATGTATACATTGTACACTAAAATTACCACCTGATATTCATGTTGACTACAACTTTGGAGTTTAGAATTCCTATTTTTGAAGCGCAAAATCAACTTTCAAGAGAAACCAACAATCAGCATGAAAATTTAGGAAAAGAAACCTTCCAATTGACCATGTGACTGTTTACACTTTGCATGACCTTTAGGGTGATTTCCTGCCAGGCAAAAGTGTGTGTATTTGTATGCAGAATTTCTCCACATGTACATCAATTTTTTTGTTCTTAAATTTTTAGATTAATTAATAAGATTTGAGATTTGAGATGTAATGTCAAAATATCAGATTTTATGGTTTCTTGTCAAAGACCAGTGTACATTTTGTGCACTGGTGCAGTTTTGACTATTGTAAACATGTGATGTCATTGGTCACATCGTCTAATACACAAGGCTTGGGCAGTTTTTTGGTAAAACCGAGTAGTCACATTTTGTTTTAAACTGACACCGAACCGAGGGGTTTTTACTAAACCAAAATACCGCCAAATTCGGTTTTCAAAAACAAAACCGTGGTTTTATAAAATCATCCATTTTTTAGCCCTAGAGCGGGGCAATTTATCCCGACAGTCGAGGCTTACTTTTACTGGTCCTCAACTCCTCATTGTATCCTTGTTCTTCAGAGATGATTATTAAAGCAACGCATTTCCCGTGATCATTCGGAACCCCAATGAATGAATTATTGTTTAAAATCCTATTTTTTAGCACCCGTTTGACCTGCAACATACCTCAGTTCGGCACAGTCAACTCATTATACAGTCCATTTTCGTAGTTTACATAGTGCTTACGTTCGTACAGGCAAGGTATAAAAATGAATGTAACATAATGAACATATGAGCAATCGAACAGCCAATGAGAACACTATAAATTTGCTATTATGCAAATCTATCCAATCACGATGCACAGAAAAAAGTGCGTGATCCTCAAATACTGCAAGTTTTTTCGTGTTAATAAACCTTTGAGTTGAATTTCCCGATGCTAGTACATGTATATTTAAAAATGAAGAAATTATGGCCCAGTGGAATAAGATTTGTAATTATAAAATAACTTGGATTTAGAACAGTCTTTATGAATTTGACTAGCCTGCCGGACTACTTTGAAGGCATTTTAACCCTTCCTCCGCCATTTTAACTGGTGTTTGCAGGGAACGATTTCGTTCAAAAATTTTGCATAGCAAAACTGCGATGCAAAAAATGAATTTGCATAGCAAAATAATTTTTTTGTATAGCAATCTATGAATATTGTCTAGCAAATTAAAAAATGCTTAAAATTACAGTATGTAGTGTGCATAGGTAAAGTTTTTTTTTTTTTAAGGCTTTACTGTCGTTTGGTTCATAATATGAATGTCCAAATTATACCAGAAATAATAATTTTTAGTGTCCGGAAATTGAGCCACAGGTGGTAAAAAAAAACCTCACGTGTAACTATTTTTGCCAAATTGCAGTCATTCATGAAAGTTAGTCCTCTCGTCCATTTTCTTTTTTATTTACATTATTATATCGATCGCTAAAACAGAGGCAATATCACAAAAACAAATTACTGACTGCTTTTCAAAGTGAATTTCGCCAAGTGTAACATTACTTTGTGGTATGATCAAGCTTGATTTTGATTATTAAAAATTCGTCAGGAAAATGAGTGGTTGAAAGCGCGATCATATTGTGTGCCGAAATTATTCTAAATCTCACCACTACATAAATGAATGCTCATTTTGTTAATTTTCAAAAACTTTTATTATAAAACGAAGTTAGTAATGTTTCTAGAGTTCCTTTGTTGAATACGGCCGTAGTGATCATATGAAGCGCACATGAGAACTGAACACGGTACTATTGTGTATAGGGGGTGGCTCAATTGCTCAATGTTCCAACCCCCAAACTCGGGAGAAGAAAAAATAAACACGTGCGAAGCTATAAAAAAACTGGGCGGTTGTTGCATGTTTTCCATTTCGGGAATTTCACCCATAGTTAATTCATCAGCAGAAAAATATTGCATGCACATAGAATTTTAGGCATTGCAGATAAAACCTTTATGGATTGCTGGGAAATAAAGTTGCATGTACGGATTCCCATAGGTAAAAGTGCACGTGTTCACTGTTGCATCAACACTGTTGCGTCGTGAAGTCATCGTTAACCACGTACTGTATGTACGCCGCACGGACGTACATGTACCCCCCGGCGTGGTCTCGACCATGGCACTCCACAAGGGACTTTTTAATTATTTTTCTTTTCTTAAAAAATAAAATTACGGTAAAACCATGTTTTTTTTCTGGCGGTAAACCGGCTAGCCAAAAACTGAAAACCGCCCAAGCCCATTATATACACCTGTACATGTTTCCATTCAATGTTCACTGCCTTATGCAGGCGTCAATTTGAAGCCTGGACCCACCCTCCTCACGTCATCACCTTTCTTCACCTGAGCCAATTATGTATAAGGTCAGGATTTCACCACCACTTCACTCTATCAGCAAATGTGTTAGTCCAGGCTTCACCCTTTGAATTATTTCCATAGGTGAAGCTTCACTTTTTCAGTTTTCGCCAGGTCTGACGCTTCACCACTGTTTCACCATATTGGCCATTTGCATATAGTTCAAGCTTCACCTCTATTAAAATCAAGCTTCATTAATGTTTACTTATAACTAGACCATGACTGCAATGGTTAAATTTGTAATTCCACACTGCTAAAAAAGTACCAAGTCAACCAGGTTTCAATCCAAAGATACAGTGACACCCTGGGGACGAGGTTGGAGATCGGTGTGGCGATGTAAACTTGGCAACGCGTTTGCGAAGTGGAACGCACCCCAGGATACAGTTTGCAAGGTGGTGCGGGCGCGCGATGTTTTAGATTGTGTGTATTTGTGTGGGCAAACTTCAGTTCAAAAATTGCGCGCACGCAAATTCCAAGTTGGCTTGCAATTTCAAAAGGCCATCTTCAAAGATTGCATCACAACAGTTGTTTGAAACGCATACGACTTGACATATTTTCGACCCGACCCGATGTAGTGGATTCGATGTCACATCACCAAACACAAATAAGGCTCGTCAACGCTTCACCCTTTCATCAACTTTTATAGGTAACGCTTCACCCAATTATTAAAAAAGAACGTTACGGCTTCACTATAACAACAAATTATTGACCTCAGGCTTCGGCGTCGAAGCGGCGTCGATATTTTGCGACTTCTGAGGAGGGTGGGTCCAGGCTTCAAATTGACGCCTGCATTAATAGTTAACCAGTTATACTGAGTTTTCATGACATGTACATTATATAGGTCAGAGGCAATTTAATTTTGAAGACCTCTTTTTCTATTAAACATACTAATTAATACCGATGTTGTATTCAAGTACCTATATAGTATTAGCCTTTGGGTGTCTTTTAGATGCCCTGTTTGCTAAATGGACACCTTGTTTTATTTGTAAAACACATGCAAAAGTATTGGAAGCTAAACATTTGGACACCCTTATACACTGTGTACACAATACAGTACATGTATAAATTTACATTGTAAAAGTTACTTCAATTCACCCATTGAAAACAATGTTTAAAAAAACAACAGTCCATTTAAAAGTCCTTGAAAGGGTTTATACAACTGGAGGAGGCAAATCCGTACAGAGTAATACTTTCTTTTTAGGTGTTCGAACGACAGCACGAACACCTTGTTACTGTTTTTTTTTTTTTTTTTTAGGTGTTCGAGCTATAGCGCGAACACCTCGTTATTGTTCGTTTTTTTTTGCTTTTTCTTCTTCTTCTCAGTGAGACATATCCAACAAAAAAAGGATAGTTGCAAAGTTCACAGCACCTTAAAACTTAAGGTCCTGTGAAGATGGCACTTCATGTTTGTAATTTTGACCTTGGGCATTCCCTTCTTTTTGGTGGCATACTTTATGTTCCTATTACCACATACATGTACAGCAGAGGGCATCAAGGACTTGGATGTGTTGCTCCATTATTGACTTCTAAAATTATTAAAATTTCAGGCAATAAACAATTTTGAATAACATAATTTCCACTTAAAAACTTTGCTGTGATATGCAAGTGTAATAATAAATGCTAAATATTTCAAGTTCAAGTGCACTAATTTTGTCACTAACCTAGCAACACGTTTTCTAATATTTTTAAACCGTGTTGTCATTTTCACCGCAAAAACCTTCATAATTATTTGTGATAAGTGTGTTCTTGTAATTGTCTTTCTGGGATTTTAAATTTGGTGCACCAGGGTCATTAAATATTTTAGTCCGCAGAGGGGGCACAACCGTTGCTACGGTAAATATTCATGCTTTCAATGGTACTTTGAGTGCATTGGTGCGAATACGCACATAAAATAAAAATGTCACACAGGTAATGGTAACGGAACAATCGTGATGTATACTAAGCCATCAGTTTGGAGCATGCATGGGAACATTGTGTACTGAATGTACTGAAACCATTATGTGGTACTTGCTATTGTATCCATGTGCACAACACAATCAAACTTGTTTGCTTCATGTAAAAGATCTATACAAACAATAAACTGCTCTGGGAATTGCTCCATGAATCGGTATCTTTTCACAAAAGCTGAAATTCATACATGTAGTTAGTACAACTACAAGTCAGTGTTCGATCTTGTAAATTTATACAAACACAGCACTTGCACAAATAAAGAAGTAGTATTAGATTTCCAATTACCTGTAATAAGTGGACATTTCACATAGTTACAATGTATACTCACGGAATTTAAAAACACATCCCAATATTTCACATTTTTTTCAACAGCAGATATTTATGAAATTTTAATCAATACTTTCTCAGTCAAGCATGAGCGCAAATTTTCACATCATACTGACACAATAAAAGTGCTATGTGCAATTATGGCTTCAATTTATCACTGCATATAAGTTATACATATTTATTGAGAAATATATGTTGATGCGTTTTTAAATTCCGTGAGTGTACATGTCATAACACTACAGGTACAATGTGCAAGCGCTGTCAAAGAACAGGTTTAACAAGTATTATTATTAAGTATAAATATGATGTACATGTACATGTATATAAACAAAGTACAAAGGAAAAAAGTACAAATCACTCACAGGAATATAAATACATACTGTTTATGTGTACAAGGCATGTTCATGGACATGTACACATTAACCCTGCTACACATGGAGGCCACTCCCAACCACTAAATGTCCAATATATTGTACACATACCATTTGTGTATATAAGCCACACTAACCCTTTTAAGTAATCTTGTACATGTAAAACTCTGAGGCCACTGGCGACCACTGTAAAAGAATCTATCATTGTGATTTTCAGCAGTTATTTTGTAAACACAGACTCTCAAAAGTAAGCCACCACCAGCCACTGAGACTGGAACGTAATAGTATGCCCCTGCAATACATCGATCACAAACCACTAAAACCAACAGACATATGAGGTATTATGTTACTATGCAGTATAGCCATTAGGAGCCACTGCCTTGGCTTGGAGAGGCCTCAATGGTTTGATCATAAATTCGCACTGATAGTAGGAGGGTTAAAACATTTTTAGGGGTTTATCTATTTGAGCTGTGAACAAGCAACACATTATGGCACTCGAGTTTAGTTTTGGCAGTCACTCAAGCCATTCATTGACGTTCAAGTTGAGTCGAGTCACAAATTTTTCTTGTCGAGTTGAGTCAATATCAAGCTTCAGGCAATTTGATATTTTGGGTTGTCCACAATTTCATAGACTTCAGTGCATTATAATCACATTTCAACTGTTTTCAATTGTTTTCTTTGGTGCCGTGTAGTGCTTTAACAATAAGATTTTCATGCATGTTTTTTTTATCATTGTAGAAGAAACGTGATGATGAGAGGCCGCCGCCCATCCGAGCTCGTAACACCTGGGAGGGGGCAGAGGAAACCACAGAGATGTCACATCAAGACAGGCACCGAAATCTCAACCTGCAGATAGCAACCAGAGATGCATCACCTGACACAAGTAGGTTCTCATAGAAGAGAGTCCATGTTTATATAAGACATAAAACACAATAAAGTGGGCCACTTTGCATCCGTCACGTTAGCAGTTTTTCCAATGGTTGTTATTTATTTTTAAGTACCTGAAACCGACCGAAAAGTGTTTCAACATGTGAATGGACATGCAGGCGTATACTAGAACTAATTTGAGTTGATTTATTTTATTTTTTTATTTTTTTATTTTTTTATTAATTTTTTTACCCTCAAATTTCCATAAAAATTGGACGGAAAAGGTTACCTCACTTTTCTGTCCATTTGTTGATGGAAATTTTTAGGGTAATTAAAAAAATAATAGTAATAATCAACTCAAATTATCTTTAGGATAAGCATGCATGTCTATGCAAATGTTGAAATTCTTTTTTGGTGGTTTCAGATATTAAAAAAAAATTACAACCATTAGAAAAACTGCTAACGTGACGGTAGGAAAGTGGCCCCCTTTATTGTGTTTTACATCATACATGTAACTGTTCAATAGAAGACAGACTGTCACAGAATGTGTCACTTGTGAAAATTTAATTTTGTGTGGCATTTGAAAGCGTTGTCATACTTTTAAAAGGCCATTTTTTTTAATAACCTGGATTACGGACCCGCCGCCCAGAGAAAAAAAAAAATCGCTGCCTAAAAATCACCATTACCAAATAAATAAATGCTTGCAGTGCAGCAGCTCTATTTTGACTTTACGTGCATTCAGCGCATATTAGTGTACACATATTGTAATAACCTTGCTGTGCCGAGCCGTAACTCACTTCCCTGGCCCTGCTTACCTGCAAATTTTCCTGCAATTCGCAGAGGCGGTGGGGAAAATGACCCCCAAAAAATGCCTGGTTGCCACTCAATGAGCCACGAATTATTGGTGCCATGAGTCTGTGTTCAGACTATGAAAAAAAATAAATGATTGAGAGCGCTGTAATAGAAAAGCGGAAAATTGCAGTTAATTACAATTATTCTACAATTACTGAAACTGGTCAATAGAGGGCAGCTTTCTTTACTACATTGAGAAGTAATTGCTCTCAAAATGTTGCAAAATGGCCAATTCGCCATTGCCAATACGCCAACAGACTAATGCACTTGGATAGTAAATACTGTAGAGCAAATCATTTCTGATTAACATGTCCTTTCTCTAGGGCTTAACAAAGCTTCAAATATTAGTCTCATACATTGTCTCATACATTGCCTTGGCCGAACGGTTTAGTGCATCGGATTTGTGTTCTGATGGCCGAGTCGTCAGAATGTGGGTTCGAATCCCAGCCGCGACCGTGGTGCTTGTGTCCTTGAGCAAGACACTTTACCATAATTGCTTCTCTCCACTCAGGGGTAAATGGGTACCTGTGAGGGCAGAGTTGGTTGTTGTGTTTGATCAGCCAATATGCGCCGAAATGGCAGCAATTGAGCTGTATACTCCCCAGGGAGCTGAGATGGTTTCAGGAATGATTTATGCACCTGATGAGCAGGGGTAATAATGTACAGCACTGTAATACCTCGTGTAAGAGCGCTTTAAAAATGCCTCAATTATTATTATTGTTATCACAGCATGTCCATTTACATTGTGCAACTGTGAGTCAATGGCATTAACCCTCCTACACATGGAGGCCACTCCGATCCACAAAATTCTGCTCTTGAGCAACCTTCAGTACATACACGTACAAGCCTGCTGTCCTTTCCAAGTAATCTTACAAAATCAACTGTGTGCCACCCAAGGCCACTGTAAATGTTTTAACATATTATTAGTATGGCCTGCAATGTATCGATGGGAGACCACTTTACTCTGCAATCTCAGTGGTGTGACAGTGCAACAGCTAATGGCTTGGAGTGGCCTGAATGGGTTGTTTCAAAAATTGCACTGATTGTAGGAGGGTTAAATGCTCATCACTTGAAGCACATGGTAACAAATACACATGTGTAGCGCAGCTACATACATAGTACATGTACCTATAAAGGTGGATGTGGGAGCATGTTATTGATAGTCACATAATGAGTTATGACCACTTATATTGTATTTATCAGCAGTCAAAACATCTTATTCACACATTTACAGTGCAGTATGCCAGTATGTGTTACAAATGTACAATGTACACGTACAATGTACATGTAACAGACATATTTTCACTTGTTGTCTTTCAGCTGCCCATAATGAACTGCTTCTCTTTGAGAACGCACAAGTCAATCATGAGAATATGGCATCAAAATCTTTATTTTTTGGGTACAATTGCAATATTTACAATTTTGTCTGAAGCCGGCCATCAGCCAGTTTTGTCTTGGCATGTCAAGAATCAATTAACTTTTTGCTATTAAATAGAGAATTAGCTGTTGCAAACTACTTAACAACCTTAAGGACCTGTAGTATAAATGCAAAATAATGGTTATTGGCCTTACGTTTCAAACTAAGGCTGTGCCGGGTACCCAGATACCCAACCGAAAATGTTACTTTTGAATATTCATTTATAAATTTGTACAAATCCAGCCTTAACAGTCATGGTGCTTGTCTAATGAAAGCACCAATACCCTGTTCATAATTTAAAAAAAATTAAAATGCTCTCACACTTTGACTGATGGTATCAATCAACTTGTGTACTGTCATTTGAAAGATCTATAAAAATTACAATTTATCAATTTAAACAGACAATAATTGTGGCCAATTGTGGCCATTATAATCATAAAACTCTGAATTGTTTCATCTTTTTATGAAGAGCAATTCAGCAGAAACTTTGACAGATTAATATTTAGTTGTACATGTACAGGCCTTGATCTTAATCACAGCCACTTTAGCCATTGCCATGGTGCCCCTTGAATTGGCCACTTTGGTTGTCCTTGAAATTTTGATGCAGCCAAGGCCAAAGTGGCCCTGCCCTCTCAATCCTTAAGGTCGAGGCCTGCATTGATCCTTGTGAAGTATACTACCTTTTTACCATACTATTGGGGCTTCACACAATTACATATGTACTGTATGTTATTGCTTTTCTCCACATGATACATGTACCTTATTTTTTAATTCCTTATCCAAAATTGCAATTTACTTTCTGGGCTGCAAACTCTCCAGGGATCTGGAAAGTAAAATGTTTTTCAGAAATTTACAATGTTTCCCCAGTGATCAGGAGATCCCTTTTTATGCATTGTAATATCAAGGCAGTTATCATTACCATTAATAGTTCTCACAGATTACATGTAAACCATGTAATTTGTTATAGGAGTATACAGCACTTTCTGCAGTAGGACATTGTCACCATAGTTACATGGGTTGTTCACTTTGTGTAGTAGGCGTAAGGCATTGGTAATGGGGCTATAAAAACAGATTAGGTGCCAAGATCAATAAAACATCAGTGTCACTGATCTTTTCCAAAAACTCATTAGTAATTTAAGTGGTGTGGAACCAATCAATCAAATCAATCATTAAGTTATTTTATTAAAAAAAATCCCATTACATGTATATGGTATTTGATCATACATGTAGTTTATATAGCCAAAAGCAATTATGTTAAAAGGTTATTACAGCATACGTTTGACTGCAACTTGGGAAACAACTCTTTTTTGGAGAATGACTGTGTTTAGGGGCTTTAATAAAAATCAAAGAATGAGATTTTTTTGGAAAAAATCATTAAAAGAAAGTGTCCCATTGTTGCCCATTTTACTATCTCTTTTTACACACTTGTATTGTGTTTTAATTGAAGGAAGTTATAACATTGGTATTTGGAAATGCATGTACAGTGTTCATTCAAACCATCAAACTATGTAGTTTTCAAGAAATATATTCATTAAAATAAATCCCTCCTGTGACTGCAAGGGTCAAAATGTTGATATACATGTACTTGCCAAGTTATATCTAGTGCACTAAAAAGTTGAACACTGTCAAACCTTACTTGTAGTAAGCACATTAACAGATCAAAATGAGTCGACCGTTTTTGACTGGTAAAAGCATTGTCTGGTATTGTTCAGGGTGGTCAAAATGACAGTAAAAAACAGTCAAAAATGCCCCTGTGTGCACATTTGGGTCAACAGTCAAAACAGGCAGTTGACTGATTTTGACCACTGTAGCTACTTGCCACAAAAGTTCAGATAAAGGAGGGTTTTAATTATAAACCTGTGAAAGTTTCATCGAAGTACATGTAGCTCTGTTCGATAACGACATTTCACATACATGTACATATCAATTACAGTTCAAACTTAAACGACAGTACAATGTATATATCATTACCTGTATCCACTATCCTGAGAATGTAATTACACTGTATGGATAGATCTGTAATCTTGCCTAGCAGCAAGTGGAAACACAGCCTAAGATAATAATCAAGTCAGTCATCATTTCTTAGACAGCTCGGAGGCACGACAGACATTTGGTTCAGTTACACCTTGATCTTAGAGATCAGATTTTCCCTTTGCTGCATAATGGGAGTCAGTCTGTTACAGATACTGTTTGATCTAAGATGTTCATTAATATTATGGCCCTAGACAAGTCAATTTGACATGTTCTACCACATTTTGGCAAAATCTACGATTGTGGCTTGCGAACATTTAGCCTGGAACCAGAATTTAAATTTAAAAATGTTGTTATATATATATATACAGGGTGTCCCCATAAAAAGTATACCGAGATAAAAATTACTGTAATGGCAAAACTACTTTATATATGGGAAAGAGAAATATATCTCTAGAAAGGGCAGAATGTCCTCTTTGCAATGTTATACAGCTTATGATGTTATTGACACAGATGAGTGAACAAATTAGACAGATGTTAAGGGTACTGAAAGCAGGACTGTGACAAGTTTGCATATTTGAATAACAAAGGTCCAAAAAACATTTAAAAAAACCTGCACATTAAACTTTTGAGGTAAGTAGCGAAAACAAAGCAGATTACATTGTTTTAGGTACATTCCTTGTTTTCAAGAATGTGTTGAAAAAGCAAAGGCATTTGGTATTCTGCACACTTGCATGGTTGAGCTATGTTATTCAAATATGCAAACTTGTCACAGTCCTGCTTTCAGTACCCTTAACATCTGTCTAGTTTGTTCACTCATCTGTGTCAATAACATCACAAGCTTTATACCATTGCAAAGAGGACATTCTGCCCTTTCTAGAGATATATTTCTCTTTCCCATATATATAAAGTAGTTTTGCCATTACAGTAATTTTTATCTCGGTATACTTTTTATGGGGACACCCTGTATATATATATTTTTTTTAGGGGGGGGCGGTGCACACACCCTCCCAAAAGTCATGCAACCAAAAAACTATGATGGGATGGGTAGCCCCATTCCCCTATTGGGCGCCTACATCTAGCTACTACTGTTGATTTGAATGTATGTTTATCTTGGAGTTTATTATTGTGTTTGTCTCTTGAAGGTTTTGGAGGAACCTCTTACCGTCAAATTCACCTTGATAAGCTGAAGCGGCAGTCACTTGCGGTGCATCCAGGATCACGAGTGAGCCCTGTTGACGACCATAAACAAGGGAGCATGAGTGCTCCAGCCACAGACAGAGGTGGGTTTACTTTTATGTAATGACTGGCCAACAGGTGCATAATATGTGTACAATAAGATTGTTGGACTTAATGGTGATGTGGTATGTGCATATTTTTTTAAATGCAAATACCATGCACTCTGCTGTTCAACGAATCAAATTGGTCAGTTAGGGATTTTGATTGATGGCTTTTAATTGGCTAATTATCGTACTGCAGGACCTGACCCAATTAGCCTTTTTGAGGTATGGCAGACACAATAAGAAGGCACTGTTCAGAATGGGTAAATCTTGTGGAAATACAAACAATCCCACCCACTCTAAACAGTGCCTTCCTATTATGTCCATCATACATGTACATGTACTTCAAAAAGGCTTATTGGGGCTTCTTCCAAATTGCAGGAATACAGACCATCAGCCAGAAGATTTTGTGGTTTTGAGTCCATTTGCCGGATGTTCATTACAAAATTGTCTGGCAGGTACATGCAGTACTACCAATTAGGATCTGGTTGTCTGATCCACCAATGGTTGACAGTCATCACCGCATATATATACACATGTATGAGCATACTTGGACTAGGAAATGGACAATGCTTAGTCTTTAAATTGGTTAATTACTGATACTTGTGGAAAAAAATTTAAAAATAATTCATACATGTATGTTAAACAAACTTGTGAAACCAAGCATGGAATCGTTTAATATGGATTCACCTTTTGATAATACCTACACATGTACTTGTATGTAACAAGTTTGCCCAACCATTTTTCCATGATGTTATCACGATGTCTCCCAGACTGGAGTCCCTGGCGTATCAAGGAAGACAGGACGGATGAAGATCACACTCTTTTTGGTAATCCTCACCCCTTTATTAGAAGTGACCGACTCTGTATTGTGCCTTTGTGTGAATCTACATGTACTACCATACCGACAGGGAATGATTTCATTCATAACATTTGCATGGCAACACTTTTACAACTATTTTTGTATATAACAGCAAAAGAAACGTCACCCCTAAAAATATTTATTATTTTCATTTTATAATTAATATAATTTGTTTAATGAAGAATATTATGAGTATGGAGTGTAACACCAACACAATGTGGCAAATTTGGTTGACCTCAAAATTCGTCATGCATGACGTCTGAGGACACATATTAATAAGCTAAACACGTTCTCAGACTTATCAAAATTTAGGGGGTGACGTTTCTTTTGCTGTTATGTGTATACATGTATTTGTAATGCTAATTTTGAATAGCAAATCTTGAATTTTGAATTACAAGTGAAATCATTCATTGATTTCCAACCCAGAACACCTCCTATTCCAATCACCTACCATCTTATCCAACTGTCTGTCTCCAATCCATTTTTCACATTTAGTATGCATGGGTAAATACAGTATGTAGGGTTTAAGCCCTTTAGCCTTGATGTGCCTGACAAGGAGATATAATAAATTTGAGTAGACATGTACATGTACATGCATGCATAAAGAATTGCTAGATACTCCCGAGTATAAAGCACAGTGTATGCACCAACTCCCCGTCCCCCTCCACCCCTGACATCTTCACCAACACTAATGACATTGTTTCATTGGGCTTAGGTTCATGATTTGCAGTGATTCGTGATTTATTGCTTGAGTGATCATTTAACAAGCATGTCACATCCTTTATTTCATTCTATTCTTACGTTAATTTGTTATGTGATCATTTAGTACGGACATCATATAGCAAAATAATTGTGGATATTTTGGTAGTTTTTAAATTAAAAGATGTACATTATCGCCCATGTTTTTGGCTCGAGAGGAAGTGAATGCTAATGTAAACGACACAAAATAATCATGAGAAAATTGGTTCTACAATCATAAGGTAATTTTGGCACTGCAATTATTTTGTGAAATATCGCATTTCGAAGTATTGTTTTCCTTTCTAATAGGAAACTACACAATGTTTCAATGAACACAACAATTTCAAGAAATTGCAGGTTTAACATGGGCGATACATCTTTTAACCATAAAAACAGGGACATTCTCTTTGGAATACATTGTAAGCACATTGTACACAAACCTGTAGCATTGATTCTCAATTGTACACAGAGCCAGCCTATTTACCTGCCAGCCTCGGTTTGGTCGCATTGGGGTCATGCCTATGTTCCCTCAGCCCTATGTTCCCTCAGCCCTATGTTCCCTCAATGCCTAACATTTTTTTAAAATCCAAATTAGGCCCTATGTTCCCTCAACCCTATGTTCCCTCAGCCCTATGTTCCCTCATGGAGTGTTAAGACTGGATGAGGGAACATAGGGCTGAGGGAACATAGGGTCTATTTAGGGCTGAGGGAACATAGGGCTGAGGGAACATAAGGCTGAGGGAACTTGAGTACGGTCCCGTCGCATTGACTCTTGTATGAAAGAAAATGAAGATGGCTGCTTTATGTTATAGATATTACAGTTTTCAAGGTTCATCTTTTCATATTTAACACACACACGTTACTTACCTTTTTTCATGGTACATGTAAATGTCACATTCTGTTCAATTTAATTGTCCTAACACAATTACACTGAACATGGACTGGGGAAGACTTTATCTTTCAGTATACATGCTCCCAGTATTGTAGTTTCAATCCGAGGCTAGAGAGCATGTTAAAGGGAAGACTTGAACAAGATTTGCAATTTTGGCAAACTGCTTCAACGAGTATGCTTTAAAAAATATACAATAAACAACCTGTGAAAATACATGTACATGTATCAACTTTAAAGAGAAAAGGGTGAAAATTTCCATTATATATTTTTTTTCATTCTAACATGGGATTTAGGAAAGAAATTTATTGAAGTATATTTCTAGTCAAAATTTTCAAGACAAAATTATTTCTAGTGAAGATTTATAAGCCGTGATGTACTGAATAGTGCTAGTACAGTTAACCAACTGCACTAACTAACCATTTAGAAATTTGCTCACAGGCTAACCGTAATAAAAAAATTAAAAAAAACTATTTTAGAAGAATTTGCCACCCATTTTGTTGTTCTAAATTTTATTTTTTGCCACATTGGTTATTAAACAATAATTTTTAATGCTTTTTAATTGAAAATGTATACACATTGTTCCATTTGCTGACTATCTACTTTGTGTGGCTACTTTGGGTGCCGACTTTTGGTTAATCAACCGTGAAAGTTTTTTGGTTAAACGCTTAGCAAACTAACCGGTAACTCATACATGTAGCTCTAATACTGAATGATATACATGTACATTTGTACGTTAATAATCTCTTAGTACTACCTGACTACTGCATGCACAGTGGATCTCTCATCCTTGGCGCAAAGCTTTTTTATTTAATTTGAGGTGGCAGCTTTGTCAGTTGTTGACACAGGGACAGGATATTGCATCTGTGTACATAATTACATGTACCTGACTTACATTTTATTCAGTAAAAAGAGATAAGATTAATGTAACTTGACACTGATGAAAATAATTGTAGGTCTTGTTTCACTGTTGGGCATACATAATTGCAATGTGTTAGAATTCATCAAATTATGAGATTATAGGCCTGGTTGTTTTCTTTCCATTAGGGAAAATAGACATTTCATTTCTATTAAATAATAAAATTCATTCACAAAATTAACCCTGAAAAACATGAAATGTTAAAATTATTGTGTCCTAAGTAAAAAATACTGTCTAAAATGGGGAACATTCTTAAAACCAACAGTTTATATTTATTTGAAATGACGCAATTTCACTTTTTCACAAATATAATCCCATTTCTTGATTGGTAGTAAATGTAAACTCACAAGAGTTTTAAATTTTTTTTTATACATATTTTTGTTGCTGTGGAAATATTCCTTACAATAGCTCATTCATTTAATATCTGACAATGTATGAATTAGTCCAAATGTATTTCACCCAATTTGGCTGAAGTGAAAGGCTTGTAAACATTGCTTGTATTTACAAACCACTGCTGTCTGTAATTTATTTTTTGAGAAAATAAAATTATTCTGTGTGATTACTAATCTTGTGCATATACATGTACATGTGACATATTTTTCTACCTCCTGTCATCTTTCCAATAACAATCTCAACACTGCTCTAATCGTTAATTTTGCGAGTGCCGCGATGTATTCAGGCTGGATATACATGTAGCCTTGTTATACATGTAAGTGTGGTACAGTTCACTCATCTGTGTTCTGATATTCCTGGATGCCGTTACCATGGAGATTTCTCATAGAGATCTACACATGTGCTGCTTCATTTCTCTTCCTAAGATCGATATATTCTGGCTGCATTGTTTCTTCTAACATCAAGTTGAATAATGGATTTAGTTTAACATTGGCAATGTCAATCATCATTTAAGCAATACAAAGTTTATTTTTTAATCTGTACTGAAAGTAAAGCATGTGGGAGCATGTTTTATGGAACTGGGCCCAATATAAATGTTGATTCGTATATTATTATTATTGATGTTATTAAACTTCCAACATCTCAGAACAGATGGGATGAAAGAAGTCCATCAAAAACAAAGATGAGTAAAACATTTACAAATCATAATAGAAACTATCTGTTCACACATGCCATGTGTGCATATATTTGTAATTAAAAACACAATGTTGACAATTACAACATTATTTATAAGTTGACATCCAAATGTGTTTTTTCACCAGTCTGTTGATAAGGGAATTCCTAATCAAATAAACAAAATTTATGGTACTCTTTCATTTTGCTTGATTTTTTTCCCCCAACAAATGAGGCATTTTGGAGAATGCAAAAAATTACAAAGATCCATCTTAAACAGAAGCACTCATAATAATAATAATAATGAACATTTGTAATGCGCCGGTATCCATCATAAAAACGATGCTCATGGCGCAAACAAGTAGAATCCCCTATGTGCTACCTGTCAGTGGCCATGCCAGTACCATACAGCTTGCAACATGAGGAGTGACTTAATAGTAAACAATTTCCCATCATGGCTGCTTCCAGTACCATCAACATTTTGATTTTAACCCTCCTACTTCTGGTACCTTTTTCAAACAAGTTGATCCACCATTTGAAACCATTCGCTTTTGTGGTTTTGAATGGTGAAATAACTGTGTACAGTATTGATTTCCCCCAAATGGTTTTGAATGGTAGGTCAGCTAATACAAAACCTTGTTTGGATCTTTCCAAATGGTAGTACAGCTAATACAAAACCTTGTTTGGATACTTCTAAGTGGTGAATCAATGGACCCTCTATGCATTTGAATGGTAGTAAAGCTTGCTCCCAACACTGTTCAAATGGTATCACCATGTGTGTACAAAACCAATGGGCATTTTGGTATTAAAGTGGTAATTTTGAATGGTTTCAAATGGTCAAACAGTAGGAGGATTAAACAAGAATATAGGTATTATGTTTTTGCCCCGTAGGCGTTACTATCCCTTAAAATACTACAATGAAACCTCAAGTGTCACTAGTATACATTGTACATGTAGTTCATACAGCCACATTTCTAATCAGAATCAACCAGTACAAAACATCACAAATTAGTTCTTTTGCAGTCACATACAAAGCTGTACATTATTTCCATGAATGAGCAAATTGATTGATATGGGGAAAAATAGCTAGGAGTGTTACTTAACATGTCAAAACAAACCCCTGCAGGTCCATGCAACAGCTTTATGCTGAAGTGCACTTGAATAGCCATAATAAGAGACTGTAGCTTGTATGTATCTGGAGGTGATATGGGTGGGGACCTGAAACCTGATGGGATCACACCTCTGTAATTATTTACATGTACTGTACAGGTACAGTAGGTACATGTAGGATTGGGCATAGAAAGACCAGAAATAATAATACAATTCCCATGTTTGGAGAAATGCCTGAAAATGTTGTAAAAACTTAGATATTTTGTGTTATCGCCTTTTTCACTTGCAATTTCTGGTAATTCCCTCAATCCAAAAAGAGCCTATAGTATTGTAATTTTCCCCTCAATCCAAAAAGAGCCTATAGTAGAGAGGTTTAGATGCATGTATGACGTGCGCGTGAATGCGAGCATGTTATGCAATAATTATTTGAATTTTGCAATAGTTTCACACGCGTCAAAATGTGCGTTTAAACGTTTAGCTCGTTGGCAGGCGCGTAGTACATGTAGTAACGTTGTTGTTAGTTAAGTTTGAACATCGTCGACGTTGTTTTAAATCTGTTTTCTTTACAATTTCCCATGTAATCTCAAAGAAGTAGTGTTTATATTGAGCTAAGTGATATTCATATTCACTCAATCAACATATCTGTTCATGAATTTCGTTTATACAATAAAAAGTAGTTTAAATCTCACGTTTTTGGCATACGTGAACTTACGATCTTTCACGTCAAATACGTCCGTGCAAACAAAGTTTTGTGAGTTGCTATCCGACAAAAGTGATGACGTCACCTGGAAACAACACAACTTTTTCACGTGCACGTTCACGTTTACGTGCATCTAAACCTTTCTAGTATTGTAATTTTTCCCTCAATCCAAAAAGAGCCTATAGTATTGTAATTTTCTTTGCAAAAAGGATACAATTTTCTTAAAAGAGTTCTTGAAAGAGAAGTTACTGGATTGATTGCAAAAACATTCACCAGGAGTGATGCAATGGCAGATTTGTGACACATCCTTATATATCAATGATAATTTCCATCATTGAATTTTCATACTGGATCACAAAATATTCTTGAGAAATCCAAGCATGTATTTTAAGATATAGTTCATCTCTGCATGTAAGTCTGTACTGTGTAAGAAGTTTCCTAAATGACCTGAACATTTTGTTTTTGTGGCCAACTTGACTTATGTAGTGAAGATATATCCATCAAAAGGAGCCACTTACAGGATGTACATGTAATATTATGAATAGATCATGCATACATCACAGAGGTTGGCATGTCTGCATGTGCAAAACTAAATGCCACTTCAATCAGGAGCTGAGTTGCAACTGAGCCATTTTTATTCATGTCAAGGCATGTCTCATCCTATTTTATTTCCAAGTCCAAGTCCAGTCACAAGTCAATTTAGTGAAGTCTCAAGCCATTATTTGCCAAGGCAACAACTTTTGACCAAGCAAGGATTTGCGGATTATTTTTATTATTCTTTTTAAAAATCTGACAGCACAACCCAGGTATGCTGTGGAAGCTCTGTGTGCTGATTTAAACATGGCGATGTTTCAATTTTTAAATGGATATTGCCACAAAGTCATTTCTGTGGGCTATGGACGTTATTTGTATTCATGACTTATACTATGAAAAACTTTATGAATATACACACCTCAAACCAGGAACAAGGCTATGGGACTTATTGTCATTAATGTATGTACATTTTAAGAAACAAATTTTATTTGCTTTCGACTCCCAACATTTTAGGAGGACAAGACCCCTTTGCTGGCAACACAGCCACAATCCTCAAGAAGAGAAACAGCTTGAAACACGAATCTGAAGACCCTGAAGTAAGACAGTCACACACGGACAAGTATGTTTCCTCCTTCGGATCGGGCAGTATCAGGGAGAACGGGACCATCGGAGGGGGGTCACGGGGTTACAGGAAGAACCTGTCCAATTCCTGGCCAGAGGCACACTTCATGCCGGATGAGGGGTCAAAGGGCAAGAAAAAGGTTGACCCTCTACCAGGTAAGTGGACAGTTTTTCTCTTGCATGTACCAATAGTTAACATTGCTCTCAGTCATTTGTTTTGTTTTCCAAATAATTTAATATTCTAGCAAAACTAGCCTGAGTGTAGGAGATTCTTCTGCCTTTCATGCATGCAGTTTATACAAGTATCTCGATAATGACAAACAGTCAAAACCAACCCACCGGGCTATTAATCTAAAGGAGTTAATTACACAGTAATGAAAATAAACAATACACATTCATATAACAGACATTTCTCCTTCAAAGTTAAGGCAATTTATCAACGACGATGGTCATTATATGTGGGCCAATTACTCAAGCTTACATTATATGCTAATGGTTCTATTATGAACAAATGTATCCGACATTTAATTGATGCTCTCAATAATCCAGTCAAAGTGCCATCAGAGTAGAAGCCATTGAAAGAGAAACTTGCACCTCTCGCAGTAGATCTTGTAGCAGATCTACAGTTGATCACACAGTCTATCACACAGTCTATCACACAGTCTTAGCCTACTCCTCATTTACTCATTTGTTTGGTTGGGATTGTCTACTTTTCAGAGCCAGCCAACCACCCAGACTGGTCCCCAGAGTACGAACCCAAGAAATCCAAAGGGGTAGCTGTGGCATCGCCCATCCCTCTCAAACCAACCCTGGCAAGATCAGCAGGTCGCAGGGGAAAAGGACGGCCCATCTTGGACCCTCTGGACAGGAACCACCAAGTGTACAAAGGAGTTGACGATATCTTTGATTCGGACCTGTCTTACACGGATGATTTTGAAATGTCAGATGATGAAGACAGTGGACCTGATGTAAGTGTTTTTGGTTACACATTTATATGAAACTAACAGTAGGGCTAGTGAACTGGGTTTTTATAAGTACAATTTATGTTGGATTCTAATTGCATTGAAAGATCATGTACACAAAAGAAAGAGAATGATGCTTAGATGTTGTTATTTAGCCATAACAATGCTAAGTTATGCTCAAAAGAAGGTAGCCAGTTGGTCCACTTTTTTGTATAAGAAATTTAATTTTGCATCTTTAAAATGTTAATATCAAACAGCAAATTTTTTGTTCAACCCCAAAATAAATTTGTAAATATTTGTTTATGCAGCTACCCCGTGCGAAAATTATTATGTAGACTATTCCAGCTACACGATGTGCATTATATGATGTGCATGAATATGTGCTAAATCACACTGTATACATTTAAATTCAGACGGAAAAATGTATGGTAAAACTAGTGCAAAATAAACCCTATTTGATAACATTTTAATCTAAAATGACAACAATTTACACCTGATATCTTTCTTGCTACAAAAATTGTTATTACTTAAAACCCTGCGACGTGCCATGACACTTATACGAACAGCGCGGTTGCATCGCGCTAAATTTTTTAGTAGGTGTGAAGGGGCGCTATAACTTCTGTTGTGTTGAACACTACCAACTCCCAATGGTTTTAACAGATGCCTAGAGGTCCTCTAGACCCTAGACAACAATTTGAAGCAAAACAAAATGTAAGGGCCCTTTAGGTTGATGTTTATTTTAGTTCTGATAACGCTTTTTCCCCTACCCCAAATCGACATAAAATATACCCTATTATGTGTACCCATAGCAGTTATAGGAATAAACATCTCTCACCCTCTGGCTGATGGCTCCAGTCTGTCTGGAATCATGTTCTGGCACACCATAGTTGGTAACTGATAGCTTTTGATAAGCCTCAGAGCCAAGTCAATGGCCTTGTGTTGACAGATGGGATTAGGATTTGTACACGGTCCTATGGGACCATGCTTTTTGCAGTAGGATTTTTTGGGTCAAGGGTTCAAAGCAGGCTAATGGGAATTAACCATGCTATTTGGGTATACTTCAACAGTGAACTTACGGAATTTGAGAAATTTGGGGTGAGAATCAACGGAGTAATTAAATTTTGTTTACAAACCTACTAACAAAAATAGCGCCATGGCATGTCGCAGGGTTTTAATTAAGCCTTAAACTGCTGAAGTTAAAGGAAATGTCGTTGTCGAATGACTCATTGCAAACATATAGTTCAGTTGGCCTGGGGGGCTGTGTCGACTACAGTCCAATAAAAAAAAATTAAAAAAAAACTTTCAATTGAAAAAATATTAAAAATGATGTTCCATTAAATAAAAATTGTCAATGATAATAACTTTGTAATGGCTGATCAATGCAATATTCACAGAACTTTCAACTTGTGCCTGATGTGTTTGTGAATTATGCATAGCTTTCCATTTTTGCAACTGGGAACATGACAAACTTGAGAAAAGTGTTTTGCAGTGTGGCTGATTTTTTTAATTTTTATAGTTCACTGGGTCAAAGTGTACATGCTGTGTACTTATTAGCACTCATTGATGTTAAACTAAAAGTAATCAAATAGTAACCAATGCAGCCAAGTTGGTTGACCAATTCTATTTATGCAAATGAATACTGGATTTATGCAAATGAGGGACCTATCCACGCACATACAGTAAGTTTGTATCGTCCAAGACTAAAAACTGTCAACATTATTGAAATGTTTATTATATTCAATTTCGGGGTCTCATAGTTTTGAGTAAATACTTTTTTCATGTATTGCACATTTGTACACATTATAATGGCAGAATTTTTGAGACGTCATTTGACTAATTAAACAAAACCATGACCTAAACCACAGTGTACATGTACAGTACGTGTAGATTAGTGAATTTATTTTGCATTGATTAGATAAATCCAAACACTTACATGTATAAGAACTGCGAATCGTGTTGATGCACATCGTTTTCACATGTGATTGACATGTTGCAATGAAATTAACTCTTTCTATCCGGAATTATTTCACGCGTACGGACGGAATTGTTTTTATTGTTGTAATTTGATACTGTTAACAATCAAGGTGAAGTGGGGAAATTATTAATATTTTGTTTATCTTTTGAGTATTGAAGAGAGTAAGGTATCAAAATAAAGGTTATGACTCACTGAGTGTGAATATTGAGATGGGGGTCATTTTGGGATTACCCATAATGCATTGCAGACATCCAAATAATTATAACTAACATTTATCGCTGTTGAGAATAAAGATCAATAAAACTACAAGTGATTGCTTGAATGTATGCAGATATGCATTGTATGAACAACAAATGTGGTTTGTTTATCTCAGAATATGTCAGGGCAGGATAATATTACCCATAATGCCTAGTAGCCCCCTGTTTATATAAAAACAATCATAATTTACAACCTTGATACAACATACTTCATCTTGTTTCTGTTATGCAATAATGTAAACAATCCAGGTAGTGGGTAGAAATTATTAATAATTTGGTTATATTTGGACAACTGGTACAATCATTAGTATTATGTGTAACATCTGTCCAATTTTTACATTTGTTGCTCGCCCTATTGCTGGTCCTATGGGCACATTTAGCCTGCGAGATTGATTGCTGTCATGGTCATGCCATGTTATATGCCTATCGCTGTATCGCTATTGCTGTCGTTACATACAACCTCAGATTCAGAGGACTTACTGTTGTTTTTACCCTGAAAATCATTAATTCTGTCGCTGTCAGTGTGTTCAAAGTCAACATTGTCTCCATCATCATCTCCATCATCATCTCCATCATCATCTCCATCACTGTCCACGTTATAATTACAAGAAAATAGAAAGCGTTGTGCATCGTCTGTTGTGAGTTTCCCGGAGGCCGCCAGTTTTAAATACAACGTGTGTGTAGACAGCATGTAATCAACGTTAACAATAAACAACTTCGCGAAGTTTCGGAGTATTTCGTCTGTTCTCGTTGTCAATAATCAACATTTATTAGCTAATTTGCATTGGAAGTACATGACCTCGAATTATTATTGGTCAATTGTGCGCTCGGTTGTCAAAACAAGTCAAAACAAGACCTGTTGTCAAAGGCTTGTCGTCCATACGCGGCGCACGCGAGCCTTTTAAAAGGCTTGCCGTCCAGAAAGAGTTAATACTTAAAGGTCTATCATCTCACACGCTACACATTGGCATGAGGGGGGGGGGGGGGAACGAGGAGATAAGGAAGGTCAGTCAGAACACAGTTCAAGATACATGTATGGAGATGGCGGGTATAACCACAGGGGTTGTGGGGAGATATCACAGCTTGTCTGTTTTAATTAGTCCATGCAAGATTCAGTTTCAGGCTGCTGGGTTTCTGCTGGAAATAAAATAAAATTTTGGTCAGATTAAATGCAGATAAAATAGTTGGAATATTAAAGACCTTTTTTGGGGGGGTTTACAATTTTTTTCGTTTTTTTCATTTGTGTTTATCTACATGTATGACATGTTGACAACAGATAGGAATCAGACTACATTTTGACACTTTCATTTTACCTTGGTGTACATGTGTCATCTTCTTCGAAAATAAAGTGTTTTATATATTTAATAAAGAAAGTACTTGTCTTTTACATGCATGCAAGTTTGTACATTTACACATAGACATTGAACTATTGTTTTGATTATTTTAGTTAACAATCGGCCAATACAAAAACTGAAATAAAATTGAAATGTAATGGTTTTATGCAAGAGATTTGACATCATGTACGTACATGTACATGTACATGTATTTTTGGAAATTTTAATAACTTTCTAAAAAATAAGTGCTGTTGATTACAAAGTTGTTTGTTTTTCATACATTACCGTCAATAAAAGAAAACTGTCCACTTATCTGTATTGCTTTTGAAGTGTTTTGCAATGATAAATATACATAAATACAACATACAGTGACCTGTGTATGATAGCCAACAGCCATGGATGTGTTTGCACACTATACAGTAGATGATGTTGCATCCTGAAGGATTGTCAAATGCAATTGTTGGAATAGTCAGAGGTTTTCTGCATTTCTTCCCTTGGGGGAAAGGTTACAACAATATGGAAACAGTGCTAAAAGGAAGCCAGGGAATTGACTGAGAAATTGAGATGTAGAAGAGAGTAGTAATGTGAAATTGTTATTAATTTTGGGTATATCTGCATCTTTTTCCATAAACAAGGTGTCATAAGCTTAGGATTCTCAGAGCAATAATAGAAATTAATAAGAATTGTTCAGGAGGGGTTCTAGGCCAAAGCAATATAAAAACAGCTGGAAGGAAGCCAGCGGAAATGACCTACATTGTACAGATCAAGAGATAGAGGGAAATAATATCTCATTCTGTGTCTTAGGCCAAAAAAAAGTCTCCAGTTTCTGGTCATCATCGGCTTCAAAATCGGTGCGGTGACGGGTTTTTAAATGTTTTTTCGGTCATCTTTTTTTTTTGCCAACAGGGAAATACGTGATACATTGTATATGCGGGGACCAAATTTCCCATATACAAAGTATGGTGGCTAAGAGAGGCCTCACAAATCGGGCAAATGTTCGTACCCCTGTGTGAAAAAGTCATTTAAAACACAGCAAGGCAGAATTCCAATCGGTCCAGCAATTTTGGCTGCATTTGGACATTGTTTCATAGCAACAAAAACAATAAATAAATAAAAATGCCGACGCGTGGGTCTGATTGTTATGTTAAATGTTATCTGCATCTCCTCTACTAGGATGGGGGTAATGTGACGGAAAGGATTTAAGGAGACACAGTTATTAAAAGATATAAATCATGTACATGAAGAAGGGATCAATAATGTAAAATTTCAAGGGAATGTACACCTTTGGTAATTACCTCATTACATAATTACTGAACCTAAAAACTTACTTGATGTGATTTTGGTGATGTACCAAACATCCTAAGAAATTATTTTTTCTGACATTTTTGAGAAACCTTGAAATGTATTACACAATTGAAATGTATCATGGCTGTGATCCATTTTCCATATCTTACACATTAGAATAAATGCAAGGGCAGATCGAGATACACAAAAGCTGCACTCCCCCCCCCCAATAAAAGCCGCCCTCCCCCCCCAAAAAAAAGGGGAAAAAAAGAAAAAGAAACAAAAAAGAGGTGGAAATGGCTAGCATAAAGCGTGGAAGTGCACGCTGGAATTAATCCACCCTTTGTGGTCATTGTGACACCTCCATGGATGATGTGTTTTGCACTTTTGAAAGATTTCTCTGTTTCTCCCGTTTTTTTTCCAGTTGAGCTCCTTGGAGAAAGTGCGAAGCAGCGCCGCCAAGAAGCGGGCAGAGAGACGGGCCGAACAACATGTGACCCATGACCCCGACAGGCACTCTCACTCAAACAACAATCTGTCATCGTCGGTTGTCTCTCCCTTGGAGGAGAGTGGCATCTTCAGTATGTTCTCCACGTTAAACAGTGGAGTGGAGGACTCAGTTGAGGGTTATGCCCTCTCAAAGAAGAAAGGGTGAGTGATTTTCAGATGAACACTTGCAATAATTATTTTGTTCAGCAATATTGTTCAAAGCATACATGTAAATATGCAGACCTCCCAACATGTACGATTTTGGTGTACTTTTTACCATTTTATTCTTCATTTGTACGATTTTTGACAATGCCGTTTTTAAAGTTTTTTAAAAATCTTTTTTAATTTGTTATTTTTTTCATTTCGCGCGCCATAGGCCGTGCAAGTCTCATGGGCGAGACTTAACACAGTCTATTCCTGTGTGGTCTGTTGTTCCCGGTCGTGAGGTCCGCATAATCGCATTCACTGTAATACGTTCGATCTCTAAAGGGCAAAGGAGGGACTGTCAACTAGTTTATGAATAGACGACGTGCATGCAAACTGATACTCTGTGGAAGCGTGGCTTCTGTACACACGATATGTATGCAGACTGTACACACACGTGTTGTATACGTTACACATGATGCTGCGTTGCACGTTGTACAATTAAAAGGCGGTTAACCATGTAAGTCATTGCGACACGCGACACAATGACTACCGGCTTGAAGAAAGTATTATTTTTGAAAACTGAATGTTGGGAGGTCTGGATATGTTGGCCCCCCTTGAAATTTGTTTTGATATCAGGCCGTCACGTTTTTGCAAGGAATATTTTGGTTTTGAGTCGTCAGTGTGTACATGTAGGTGCACCAACTGGTTATTTTCTTGACTCATGAGTTATTTCTCATAGACGCCGTCATTAAAGATTTGATTGAGCACATGTGTAGTTGATGACATGTTGAATACATGTACATTGTAGATGATGACATGTTTAATAGCTTATAGTCCAAACCATTGAGAGTTAATTGACTGAGCCAGGAAATTGCCATGCTGCAGTTAATTTCTTTGGCAAGGACGCTTGCCTTAATTACACAGCTGTATGGCTTTAAGCTACATCTACACTACACGACCTGGGGAGTTGATGTAATGAAATTGGGAAAAAAATAAGCTACTTATCATACACGTAAGTTAGCTACATGTACATGTGTACATTGATTAATATTTTCATATACTTATTTTGAATGTTGAGGTCTGTCATCTTAACTAAATGATAGTTTATAAGAAATCCTTTAAAAACAACCAAACATGTTAAAGTCCATTTTGAAATTTCCAGAACTTAGTTTTAATGTATGACAAAGTTATATTTTTTTCCAAAATATTTTTAGTCAAACTGCTTTTAACAAAAAATCATTCTGGTAAGCCATTCATTCAATGGCTTATTTCTAAGGTGATAAACTGTAGTGCCATTCATTAAAAAAAGATTTAAGCTCCCCTCTCCCCCCCCCCCCCAAAAAAAAAATACATGTAAATAAAATAAAATATGTATATTCAGTTGGATATTAGTAAGACTTGTAGCTTTGCATGGTGAAAAGGATTTATAAGTAAAGACTGTTTGTGGTGATACCATGTAGAAATTCTCTTATGAGTAGTAAATAGTTGTGAAAAGAACCGGTTGGTTACAACTCGACGTTTCGATCAGTATGCTCTTCAGGAGAATGCTGGACTCTGGGACATGCTGAGCTGCTGTTATGATATTAGGTAGTCAAAGATTATGGCTGAAAGAAACTGAACCACACCAAAAACATTCAGTGTACAAGAAGTCCATATTTTAAAATTGTGATGCAAAACAAAAATGTATTTACTCATGGACAAAACTGTACAATAATTTCTGATGTTTATTTGACAAAAAAGGAAATTTTATCTGGAAGGCAAGTACCATCATACTTTCCGTGTGATTCCTTAGTATTGATTGTCCTCAGCCCAGGGTCAACAACCAAACTTGATGATGGTAGTGGCTGCTCTTGAACCAAGGGCTGTTGGGTTGAGAGCCCTCTCCTTGACCGGGAGAACTCTTTCTGTGTAATCCAATGGAAACCTCGGGTCAATTCAGAATCCTTCATAAAATATTGGCTGAATTGATGAATTTGTCCATGAGAGGTGTAAAGTTTTTAACGTTTTGATGAGTTACTGCGGGAAAGATTTGTTGATGAAATTAAAAAAATACAACAGATTTGAAAGATTTACTAATGAACTATGTGCATGTTGACTAGTTAAATAAAAAGAAATTAACGAATGATGTACATTGTTAGAATTTTAAATATTTACTAAACCAACTGGTGATTTGCCATTGCATCTGCCAGTGGGATGATTCTAGGGAGGATTGAGAGTGGTATAGGGGTGTTGGAATTGGAAGCCACAATATTGTTGACATGAATGTGAACAAATTATTTTGTGTATGTACTATACATGTACAGTAGGTACATGTACATGTATAAAGTCTGGGCCAAAATTCCTATCGTTTATTCACAGATATTTTTTATTTTATTTATTTTTCATTGTAATTTTGTAATTGTACCGTCCAGTTTTAACTATTTGATTCATCGCTTTGGTGGAAATGCTGCATTGCTGTTTGCAAGTAATGAGGTATTTACAAATAATACTGTAAAAAGTGTAGATGTAACGTGTGTATAATTGTACACGTATACACTGCAGTGTACATACATCGTATGTGCCTTTATTTCTGTTTGAATTTATAGTTAAATAATTTATTTGATCAGTTTCATGCAATGTGATTTACTTTTTATTTGAATGCAGCACCGCCAGTAACAGTTGTTAAATTTCTTTCTCTTTTCCCCTTGGCAGAAGAAAGCCCAACTCTGACCTTCCGTTTAGCAGCAAGCCGAGGATGGCAAGATCATCCTCGGGCAAAGGTAGTCGCAGAAACTTATTGGATCAACCCGAGGAGAAGTCCGACCCCAGTGCATTTGAGTACAGCCCCTCCTCGGGGGTGACGTTCCGTGATAAGCCTACTTCTGACGTCAGCATTGTGGGCCAGGGGTACATTAACGGACGGAATCCAAATGTAAGACCGGAATCGCCTCCCATCCCAACTCACGCCAAAGCACAGAATGGTCGAGACAGACGAAGGCAACAAAAAGGTGATTTGTTGTTTTAAAAGTTGGCGATATTCTTTAATATCAAACAATTCTTCTGTTGGAAGATGTTAAGCATATTCCATTTTTAAATCTCCTAACCACAAAATCTTGTTTTGATTGAAATACATTAACCCTCCTACAATCAGTGCAATTTTTGAAACAACCCATTCAGGCCACTCCAAGCCATTAGCTGTTGCCAGTGGCCTCCTATGGTTACCCTTCTGTGCACTGTCACACCACTGAGATTGCAGGGTAAGGTGGTCTCCCACTGATACATTGTAGGCCATACTAATATGTTCAAACATTTACAGTGGCCTTGGGTGGCACACAGTTGATTTTGTAAGATTACTTGGAAAGGACAGCAGGCTTGTACATGTATGTACTGAAGGTTGCTTAAGAATAGAATTTTGTGGATCGGAGTGGCCTCCATGTGTAGGAGGGTTAATAAAGCAGCAATTCATTGTGCAAGAAATTTTTTGTTGAAGAATAAAACAGTATTTTACTGCATGAATTTTTTCACTTTTTATCTATTGCCATGAATTTTTATATATTTTACTATTTACTCGGCAGGTCCTCTGCTGTCCCCTCTCTCCATGTCATCACTACACCACCCTGGTGGTGTAGACCTAGAAGACAAGACCAATATAGCGGCGGATGACTTGGCCATGGTCATCGGTAAAAGTAAGCACATTTTTTCATCAAAACATTTCAATAGCAGTGATTACTATTAATAGCCTCATGTACTAAAAATATATCAATATTCAGACAAATGTTGTATACATTGTAGTGGCATATTCAGTGTTTGTGATATCATTGGTAATCCATGCTGTAGAAGAGATCTTTACTATTAATTAACCCTAACTCCCTAAGCATTGTTACTGAACAATAAAAATCCTTCAAAATCCTCCAACTGCCTTTGTTGTCTAGGGAGTTAGGGTTAAGATACAGTATTGTGCAGGATACACGTAATAATAAACATAAGGTCTTATAAAGTGCATTTCCATCATGGAGCGCAAAGAATTGTGGAATAAGGCTATTGAGATCAGGGACAATTATATCCAATGGATAATTCTGGTAGGGGAGAAGCTTAAAATATGAAAATGTTTCAAATTTAAAAAAACTACATGTATCTAAAATGTTGCTTTGTGGCAGCCTCAACACTTTTTTAGGGATGTTGTTCTGGGGAAGAACCTTTTAAGATAACTTTGTCTTTTTGATCATTGTGCTCTGATTGCTATCAGGGAAAGCCAGACTGCATAAGGCTGGCATCTTACAAAAAGATTAAGCCCGACATATCTTCAAAGTCACTTAATGCTATTCAATAGTTGCAAAGAAAACAACAAACATATCTGTTCAGGTTTTGTTGAAGGAACAATTGATCTAGCCTTCATAAATGCTGTCTTGCTAGCATATGGTTGTCAGTTCCCATGGGCCGTGATGCCTGCAAATTGTCATCGTGAGTGCGCATGCTGCTGAAAGTATCCAGGCAACAGAGCCCTTGTTTTTCTTTCAGTTCCAGTGACATTGTAAAGAAAATCATACGCTGGAATATGATAATCTTATTAAGGCTGTCATTCTGACAGACAGCACATTTTTCAATGCTGCCACCTGCTTCTTTGTAAAAAAAAAAATACAACTTTGTACATATTTTTAACATTCTGTGGGAAATCCTGTTTTTTAATTTATTATTTTCTATTTTATTCCAAGGACAGTGTCTACATGTATTCAGCATGTTGTTTCAACTTCTGACCTTTTCTAATCCTCTCAAGATTTTAGACTTAAAGATGAATCGCCAATGTTTTATCAGCATTTTCGAGACATTTTTGTTTTCATTGAAAGGATAAATACTTTGAAATGAGATGTTTCACAAAACATTTTTCTGAATTTGTTTTTAAGTGCCAAAATTAATTTACGATGGGAGCCACCATGAATTCATTTTGGTACATATTTACTGTAAAACCATGCTTCTCACAATTATTTTGAGGAAATGTGTAATTTTAAAGGGGCAGTATCGTCATGATCAGAGCAGACTTTCAACAGAGCATGGAATTGGTGTCCTAGTTTAAGATGAACACAATGACTTGAATTTGCTGGCAGCAACGGTAATATGTGATGCGATCTGGGAAAACCCGTCGGATGTCGGCAAACTTGTTTTGAAAATAATGGCAAAATATTCCCCCAATTTTTGTTGTTGACAATTTGAGTTTTTTGACTGTTAATATCCAAATGATCATTCTTGAAAATATTAAATAAAAATTCCATCGTTTTAGATGTAAAAATATATGATGATAGATAATTAAAAAGCCGTCTTTGTTTTTCGTTTCCGCCATTGATTTTTAAGGACAGCGGCGGTTATAACTTCCCGAGAGCATAACTCAAGTTATAGACAACCTAGAATCATGAATAAAACAATTTTGAAAACAGCACAGTGTCCTCGTTAATTTGATGTATAACACAAAAATGACAAATTTCACCATGTGAAGGGTTTTCCCAGATCACATCACATATGGCCTTATCATGTGGGGATATTATTCGGTCACAAAGTTAATCTAAAACTAGCACTCTGATTCCATGCCCTATTGATTGTGACGGTATTGTCCCTTTAAAGCAATTGTTTCCCCTTCCTTGGGTAAAAGAGCATTGTTCCAATAAAAAATTGAAATACACTGTTGATACATCTTTAAACAAATGGAAAATCAATCAATTGTACATGTTTTAATGGCTTAGTGAAATTTGCAAAAGGATTTTCCTGGACTTTTTCTACTGCACTGATAGGATTATCGGTTAGATTGAATATGAGACATATATGTACATACTGTGTTGTTATACTCGGGCACATATGTTAATGTTGATATTAAGAAACATAAACTGGGCAAATTATAAAATGTGTGTTTTGTGAAAGGAATCCAACCTGAACCTGTCCAGAGCCAAGGCAAAGTCAGTTACATGTAATGATAGCATAAATAGTGTTGTAGTCTCACTGTCCTAAAGTAACAGATGTCAAATTTAAATACTTTACTCAATATCTCTGAAGGCACAAATGATACCAACGGTTCTTCTCATAACCAGTCATTATTACAACTCATAATAGATTGTTATTTGGTGTAACATGTACAGCAAACCTTACTCCTATGATCATAATATTGCAGTTTCTCAAATTAATTTTTTTTTTTTTTTCCCCCATTGGCCATTAAATTTTACTGAAAATAAACCGATAGTCTATTCCCCCCGTGGCTGTACTTTACCATAAACACCCCCCCATTCCTAAAAAAATGAAACTGGCTGAATGATGGATTGTTATGAATATTAATGCAGCATTGCAGCCTAATTGAGTTTATTACATGTATGCGAAAAATGTCATGGTGACTTCCTTGAGTACACACCTGAAGGAGAAAGCATGTCACAAAAGATGAATAGAAATTAATTCCAGTTGGCCTGCTTCAAGTTTCCTCCAGTCCAGCCGCACTTGCGATCAATAACTATTAGATACGCTGTATGCCTTTATGCTGTGTCATAATGGAACAATGTGTGTAACTGTTTGCGTTAAATCCCCATACATATTGGTATTCTTGAAAACATAAACGATCACATACACTGTATGTACATACAAAACTTACTTGGTGTAAAGTTGATGATGGTATTACATCCCTTGAAATATTTCTGTCGGAGGAAGTGCTGTCAATTTAATACAATTAATCCAATTATTTTGCAAATGAATTTTTTTCCTCCGGAGACATTCATACGAATATATTCCATGTTACAATAATTAATTGACTCACTCATTCATTAATCTATTGAAACAAACTGTATGGGATAAACCTAGCCATTGAATATAATCGGGCCTTAAATAAAAAATAAAAATATCTCAAAATCGTGCTCTGTAACATTTACATATGTGACCCGCTCTATCGTAATGAGGAATGTCCCCCAAATATGAAAAATGGAGATATGCATACCATCTAATGAACATTTAATGGGCTTTCCAATGAAGCCAAACATAAATGTGTCCCTTTTTCCGTTCCGAAGTTATTAAACAAAGAAGTTGAGATACTGCTGCGATTGTTACAGAAACGTTTTACGAGAAAAACGGCTTTGAAAAAAAGTATGCGCTGGGAACCCCAAAAAATGTTTGAACTTCGCGCGCTGTGTGTACTACGTGTGGGGGCGTGCTGTACATAGTATCTGAACTTGAACGAAATAACTTAAAGTTGCAATGGTAATCTTCCGGAAAGGCTAGAATCACAAAATTTATCAGGCGTATGGACCATGTCTTTAAGAATACTCTGTGAAAGTTTAACGTCAATGCTCAAATTACTTTAGAAGTTCTGGGTCTCTGAATGTTTGATAAACAAACACTGTCAAACAACGATCATGCGCCTACTCGTGTATGTGAAGAACGTGACCTATACTAGACTATACAATGCATGACCTCGTCGCTCCCGGTGCCCAGTGATGCGCCGTGCACATGTACATGTACGACTGTACGTCTGCTGCATTATTCAGTATTCAGACAGTGATGTCATTGATAAAATTACAGAGGTCACATCATGACCTTTCTAACAGTACCAAACATGCATGCTAAATGATAATGGCGCGGCTCGAAACGGCGCTTACAAAAGGAGTTCAAACTCGTCTTTTTGGAGCTAACGAGGACGATTTGCAACAAAAATGGACACAGACACGCTTGAGAAAAGGTCTTTATTTTCTACTTTATTGATATTTTTCTCAAAAAGTAAAATAACACACACAAACTTTGATATTTAAGGTACCTAAATACACAAAAACCTCAAAATCGATTTCAATGCGATTTTTTTACGTTATGTGAACTTCAGAGCTTGTTTATGCGAAACAGTCCCTTGGGGGACATTCCTCATTACGATAGAGCGGGTCACATATTTAC
Organism: Zoroaster sp. YZ-2022; assembly: GCA_029582265.1. Lineage (NCBI taxonomy): Eukaryota > Metazoa > Echinodermata > Asteroidea > Forcipulatida > Zoroasteridae > Zoroaster > Zoroaster sp. YZ-2022. Next base: position 8,618,983 of record CM055821.1, on the reverse strand, counting down.
TTCATGTCTGAACATGTGTGAATTTTTTTATTCTAAGTTACATTCTCATATTTTGTAGATGTTTTCAATGGCAAACATTCTGGCATAGAATATTCACCGCCACCAGCTTCGATGCAGAAGAAAAAGAGTGTCGGGGAAAGACAACCTCGGGCAGAGGTAATTGGTCGTATCTACAGACGGGACTCCAAGGATTCCAGCTCAGCAGAAAGTGATAGCAATGAGGAAGAGGAGGATGAGGTCAGTGTCTTACATGTAGGTCACATCTTGTCTGATCATAGATTAATTGTACTTGGGAATTTATTGAGCAAGGGAAACTTGACTGCAGAAATAAAAAATGCAACCTCTGTTTAACTGTATCGGTGATCTACCTATTGAGCTGATTGTCCCCCGAAGTCCCCCAAAGTCGAGAAGATGCTGCAGTTATGAAATTTTAGGGGTTCATACAAAATGCTTTGCTAAGTATGTAAATAACTTTAGTATTAAATCGTCCTTTTACATTTTTAAGTCTTGAAATTTATGAATGGTAAAAAAGATCATATATTCACGAACAACAAAATTCAAGGATAGCATATGTTTTGTTAATGAGATTGATTTTTGTAATGTTTGCAAATGGTAGGATTCAAACAACATTGCGATGTCTAAAACCCTCCAAGATAAGATGGCCCAGCGAAGAGAAGAAAAGAAGGAGATGGAGTTGAAGCGTGCCGAGAAGCAGGCGATGAGAGAGAAAGCCGCAAAGGAGCGGGAAGAGCGACGCCGAGTCATGGAGGAAGAACGTGAAGCCAGAAAGAAAGCCGCAGAGCAGGAGAGAGAGGACAAACGACTAGCCATCGAGGCCGAGAGGCAGGAGAGACGCAGAGTCTTGGAGGAGAAGGAGAAAAGGAGGAAGGAGGCGAATGAGAAGAGGGAAGCCAAAAACCGAGCCCTGGAGGAGGAGAAAAAGGTAGCATATCGGAAGGCCATGGATGAAGAGAGAGAACAGTCCAGAGAGAGAGCCAATGAGAGACAGAGGGAAAAGCTGAAACAGCTGGAGATCGATAACAACAACTCCAATTCAGATGCAATAGGTGAGCAGGGGTGGAAATTAACTTGAATTTTATGGTAGCCCACAGGACTAGTTATGTCAATTTTACTAGTCCTTTTCATTTTTTAGTAGTCCTGAAAAAAGGTGAATATAAAAACAAGAAAAAGAAATGTATCGTGAGCTGGTGAGAAACATGTTCTTGCTGAGATCATACTGAATTTTTTTTTTTGCGTATTTTTATATCATTTTTTTCACTAGCCCGTCGGACTACCCAAACCCCAGCAGCTAGCAGTCTCACTGCTAAAACCACTAGCCTCGGGCTAGTGGACTAGTGTTAATTTCGACCCTGGTGAGCAATGACTGAGCCATGATAATCTCACCATTCATTATAATATGTATACATGTAATTATAGTTTTAGTAAATTGTTGATGAACAAAGGATTTTCATTTGACAACCATTAATTTGCTTCTAGGACATGTGGGCACAGTTCACTTCCGATTGGCAATTTTGTCAATTACTATCTCTTCAATTTTATTAATTAATATGTTATTTTATTTTAGTTTATTTTATTGTGGTAAACCACCAATTACAGTATGGGATAACAAATAAATACATCTAAAATCTTTAAAATTACCAAAAATATATAGCAAAGTTTTAAAAAATATCACTATAAAATTACACACAATAAAAATTTACAATTTGTTTCAAAAAAATCACACATTAAAAGTAGACATGCAGAACAGACACAAAGAGCACAACACACCTCCTGTGAAGCCTGTTGAAGGAGGAAGAAATTACTGGGCGAAACCATGCTTTGCCACTTCAACATGGCTCCATGGGACATACAGATTATGCCCAGTGGGTGCCACTACCGTAATTTCCGGAATATAAGCCGTGCGGTGTATAAGCCGCACTACCCCAAAATCACCAAAACAAGATTCATGCGTCAACATATAAGCCGCACACACAGAGGCCCGCCGGACGCCACTCACTGTCGGTACATCGCCACAAAGGGGGTCATTGTGTTGCATTCGAGTCAAAATGTATTGAAAGAGACACAATATAGCATACCTGCCAACCTTGACAAGTGAACATTCGTAATACTAATACTAATAGTAAAGTTTGGCACATTTTACGCATGTCCGAAATACATGTGCATGTACAGGAATCAACGGCACTGCTTGTGGGATCGATGTTTCTTCGACTCCATGTGTTTCTTGACATCGTTAAGGCCACCATGGCTAATGCAGAAATCCGTGCTGCATATTTTACAAAATGCGTGAAGTTCCCCAAGTTTGGAGGCAGCAATAACTGGGTAGCTTTCTGAGTATTTATCTCGAAATTTCTGCACCGCAGCTTTCATTCATTTTTATTTTGCTGTTCCGTTCCGTATCACTATTTAAGGCATTCGGGAATGTCAAACGTAGTCCCGCTGGTTGCCTGCTTTCTGCACAACGTACATGTAATCACTACAACGGCAACCAACGAAACGATGACTCATCGCCTGCCACGCGTAACGAATTTTCCTATTGGCTCCTTCCATAGACTACGATATAACGAATTTTCCCATTGGCTCTCTGGTACACTCATGGCATAGACTACGATCTACGTCATGGATTCTGATGTCGCTGGCGCTAAACGTTGCAACGATTTTTTTCAGAAGCTTTGAATAAATATGTGTGTATCGAGGTCCGCTCACTAAAACTGACAATGACCAGACCATTTTCGCTACGAACAATAAGGGTTTTTAGGTTTCTGTTTCTGTCTGTTTACCAACGATTTTTGCTTAATTGTGCATTGTGCTTTGTTCTTCAAGATTCATACCTCGGCGTATAAGCCGCAGGCAACTTTTACCGTGTCAAAATCAACGTATAAGCCGCGGCTTATATTCCGGAAATTACAGTAATGGGATGAGATAGATATCAAAATATAAAAATAAATAAATAGAAAAGCCAAATTTACCTGGGATGTGAACTGTAACCTCACTCTTTGATTGACTTTAGGCCTTCAGATATCAGGTTCTAACCCAGCAATCTCTGCAGTGTCCCCTGATGATGAGGACCAGGACACAGAGATGGAGACTGGGACTGCAGCCCCCTTCAGCCCCACCAGGGTGGTGGGCAAACCACCAGTAGCTGGTGTCACTGCCAAGAAGAAGCAGACCAAATCGTAAGGATGCATCCTGTTTGAAGATATCAATTCAAAGGGTCATTCCATTCACAGGTCGACGTGCATGGAGAATGATATCAACAAAGAAAAGTGACATCCTGTGTGAAATATACCTTTGACCATTTCAAACACAACTTTTCAGCAGATCTTTTTTTCTTACCAATATGTTAATTGGACTTAGAAAATTTACCAAATGCTGGTGAAATGGACTATAGAAGTGACTGCCTTGGTATCCTGTCTGATCGGTTTGTGATGACACATCAGGTTGTCCTATAAGAAATGTTACCATACATGTAGGTTACTAAAGATTACCATAGGTTACCAAAAGTTACTGAAGATTACCAAGGGGTGATTTATCCCACGAGTTGGAAAATCTGTCTTATAATGGTTTTTCATATTTTGTAACCTTGGTATATTCTAGAGAGCAAATTCATAATTAATTTCAACTAGAATTGTCAACTTACAGATCCAGTCAATATGTCCTTGGTGTGAAAAAGAACTCGTGTACTTTAAAAGGAGACTTTCTTTTTCCTTTAAATATAGATTTTGCATCTACTTCAAGATTGTGGTTCTACCTTTTGATTTTAATGCATAAACCTTCAATTTTGTTTTCCCTGAACAGCCCCACACAACCCCTGTCGCCCAAACACCGCAACCTTGGACGAAGCATCTCGGGAAGCTCTCAATCCAACAACTTCAACTCATCGCTTCAGGAAACAAATCAAGGGGACATGTCGGAGATGAAACCGTGTAACCATCCCGACAAGGCTCTACAAGATGCCCTGAAGTACATGAGTGAGGAAGACTGGTAAGTATTGCTTGTACAGAAAGATTCTGAAAACAGTTTTTTTTAAGGAAAGACTTTGTTTTTTTCTTTACTGCACTGTGGATTTTATGATGACATCACTTGCCTAAGTGTGTAGGAACTTGGGTTTGTTTAGTCAGTTTTTACCCGGATAGGAATAGCATAGATGCTCCAGTGTTATAATTTCTATATATTTTGTGTATGTGTGCAGGGAAACCAAGATGGATGGTCTGAATCTCATCCGCAGGCTCAGTGTGTTCCACCCTGATGAGATCATAGGTCAAATGCACACTGTAGTCGTGGCCGTCCTGAATGAAGTGAAGAACCTACGGTCTTCCGTGACTAGGTTAGCCATGACATGCATGACTGAAATGTTTCAGGAGCTCCAGCAAGCAATGGATAAGGTTAGCGCATAAATCAAATTTGTGTATATATTCCTTTCTGGCGAAAGCCTAAACGTGGAAGGGCATTGAAGTTGTAGGAAATTCTGTCATATCTTCATCATTGCAACTTTTTCAAACCTATTTTTCAGTAGTAAATCCATTCTTGAACCAGAATACAATAGGAGTAAGGTTTGCAGTAGCTACATGTTAAGCAATCTCTTAGGAATTGTAATAATTGTTGGTTCCGAGAAGAACCGGTGGTGAGATAACAATACAATTCATCATTCGCCACCACTTAATTATTACCTTGTTTTCTATTCAATCATTTAATATATATACATATATTAATTTTTTTTAAAGGAGAAAATGTTAGAATAAGTACTTTGAACTTGTTTATCATTACAACCTGAAGACACCCAATACATTTGATCAGTAAATTTGGGGGAATGTGTTTGAGACTTTTCTGAGGGCAAAATATGATTCCATGTGTGGTGAAACTGCCTTATGCTCTCATTAGCAAGTACAGCTCTTCAAGAAATATTAATTGTCATTTCACTTTATGCAGGACTTGGACCAGATCTGCAAGATCCTTGTTCCGAAAGGAGGAGAGAGTAACGCCTTCATCCGGGAAGATGTGGACAAAGCCTTGGTATCCATGGTACAGAATGTCAGCCCACAAAGGGCGCTAGGAGCACTTATCAGTGCCGGTGCAAGGTTAGTTCCTCTAACTAATCCTGATACTAATCCTGTTACTTCAGTGGCAGAAAAGGGATTTGGGAGGCGGGAGGGGGGAGGGGGATCATGTTGCTGTACATTTAATCTCTCTGTCTGTCTGGTTGTGTGTGTACCCATTATCAATGGCTGAAGTTGTATATTATGTGACAGATTTTGATTCAACTTTGTATAGAGTTGATCAGCCTGAACACTGAAATGCCAATTGTTCCAGTCAAACTTTTCAACATTTTCAAAATTTATCACAAATTTGCCATAATTTTTTTTTTCCATGTATTGCAGTTCCACATTAGTCTCACTTTACAGATGTCAACAAATTACCATTGACCATAGGCTGTAATGGGAATATCCATTTTTATTGTTACTTCCAGTTAACAAAATGTAATACTTTTAAAGACCTCTTTTTGAAAGAGTAAGCCCAGAAATATGATGGGTATGACATCCCTCTTATGTCCTATAAAGACTCAAACAAGGACAAATAATTGAAAAGCTCTTAGAGAGTTGATGACAATTAAACAGTATGGGTTACTAATAATAATAATGGACATTAAAATTGCGCCAGTATCCGCCAAGTTTGACACTCATGGCGCATGAACATTATTACCCCTGTCATCCATTGTCATTTCACTTTATGCAGGACTTGATATCAGTTATATCATTCCTAGAACCATCTCATCTCCCTGGAGAGTATGCAGCCCATGCTGCCAAATGTGTAGCGCAACAAGCTTAATAATCAAACACAGTTACCATCTCTGCCCTCACAGGTCCCCATTTATATTCCTGGGTGAAGAGAAGCAATTATAGCTAAGTGTCTTGCTCAGGGACACAAGCACCATGGTCGTGGCCAGGATTCAACCCACATTCTGACGACTCAGCCATGGCACCCCACCATATTTATTTAATTTGATTTTTGTATACACAGTCACAAGAATGCAGCAGTGCGCAAAGTCACAGCAATGCATCTGGAGAGGCTAGTAGACAAGTTGGGACCTGGGCGTGTACTAAGTGGCGTTAAGGACATCACTGACAGGATTTTACCCACTGCCGCCCGCTTAGCCCTGGACAATGCTCAGGAAACGAGGTAAGGATAGAATTATCAAATACCTGCTCATTGACCTGTCCAGAAAACTTGTCAATTTGTAGAGAGAAGTTTTGCTTCTGCCGCCTACACGAAATCTCCATCAGTGCTCCTGTTGAGTGCTTACAATGATAAAATATTTTGCCAGTTTATTATTTTTTGCATAACCCCATTGAAAATTGTTAAATTTACAGTGGAAAGTTTTGAGATTGGATATGTCTCCATTCTACATTGTTAGCATAAATGAAGTGTTTAGACAGTGTTTGTACAGTGATAGTACAGGGTTGGCTCATTGTTAATAATAATAATAATAATAATAATAATAATAATAATAATAATAATAATAATAATAATAATAATAATAATAATAATAATAATAATAATAATAATAATAATAATAATAATAATAATAATAATAATAATAATAATAATAATAATAATAATAATAATAATAATAATAACTTGCATTTATAATGCACCTTTTCCTAAGGATACAAAGCGCAGATATGAACAGTACAGCAATCATTTAAGTATAATAAAGCATCATGGAAATAGATAATCCTTAAGTGAAATTTAAGTGAGTTTAGACTTGTAGCATTCCTAATATGCACAGGTAACCTGTTCCATAGATATGGTGCAGCCACCGAGAAGGCTCTATCCCCAGCACATTTCTTTGTAACAGGAACAACAAAATTGATACTGCCTGTAGAGCGAGTTCTCATCATGTCACTAGATGGATTTTTGACAACTAGGCAGTCTTGGATGAACTGGGGAGAGAGCCCATTCAGTGACTTATATACATACAACAATGTTTTATACATAATTCTTTCACTTACTGGTAACCAATGTAGTTGACTCAGTAGAGTAGTAACATGCTCAAATTTGGGTTTAAGACATATTAAACGTGCACATTTATTTTGATATAACTGTAAAATCATTTCTCTTTTGCTTGTGATGGTGTAGGTTTTACGCCCGTAAGATGCTGTACTCAATGATGCAGCACGAGTCATTCAATAAACTGATTGAGAAGTATGTACCAGCCAAGGACATGAGATCGCTCAGAGAAGTGCTGGACAACCTGAAACAGAAGGTAGCATCTATACTACTGAAAACAATTTAGGGAACACCGGAATAATCTCAGTTAAAGCAAGATCATTTATTTCAGATAAACACAATGTTTCACAGAATTGATGAGAAACAACTCCACAATGAAACAGATGATAAAGGATGCATGTAGTGATTACACATTTCATGACATGACTACTGAAAGAGAGAGGGGGTTGCAAATGAAAATCCCGGTTCATGGCACATTTCAAACCTATTTGATGTTAAAAATCCGGTGTTCCCTAAATTGTTTTGAGTAGTATACTTTGAGTTGAACATTTGCCCTTACCATACTGTAAACTAAAATTCCAGGCCTGCATTTAAGGATGACATTTGCTAAAAGGCATAGCAGAGGATGTTTGAAAGAGGAGGTGCTTCATTGGTAATGTTGACACTTTCTTTGAATCAAGATATATATTAAAACATCCAACCTGTGAAAGATAGAGTTAAAATCATGAGAAAAGAGTGTAAAATCATTTACAATTAGTACAGAACACACTTGGTGCATATTTCTGCGAGTGCGTAGTGCGAAGCCACTACGGCGTGGGGTCCGGGGCCTGCTTAAAGTCCCTGGGAAATGTTTAGGTTGTAGATGCGCTCTTGTGCAATCTGAGACTATTTAGGGGCATATTGTATAATATAATTTATCACACAAAACCATATTTTTTTAGACATAAAAATATTTTTTACATCTCATGTAATTCTGTCACATTTTTCTCAACTAATATCAAACCCATTTTTAAATTTAAAATGGAGTAGGGCCTACAGGACTCATGTTATTATTGTTGAAATTATTGTTTTATTCACTTTAATTTGGATTGTTTGTAATATACTTTATTGTAGCTTTAAACATGTGAGTATTAAGTTAATTGTTTTTATCAATAATTCAAAGCCAAATATGATAACAAAATTCCACACAATACATTACAATGTATGCCTTGACTTATGCGTACTTTAAACTTGACAAAACTATAAATGAAATTATTGCAGTGGAAGCTTCAGGAGGGTAAATAGTTCATAAAGCATTCTATTGGACAGCTTGGATTGTTTAAATAAAAAAAAAAGCTTTGCAAAGTTTATAAAAAAACATAGGCCAGCTGTAAAGACAATTATCCTGGCTCCTGTCTGTTCAAAGTATTTTAAAACAAAAAGAAACAAGGCAAGTGGCAACCAAAAAGATACAATTTCTGGGTCACAAGTTCACATCAAAGAACTGTCTGCAGACTTTGGAATGTTGAATGTATCAATTTGGGATTAGAGCCAATTTGGAGTTGAAGCTATTGTTCACTTGACAATGACTGACAGGTTGTGGTTTTACACTCCCAGACCAGGAGACAATAACCTCTGGGACCTGGTTCTTGGCTGGTTTCCAAGCTATATAACTATACATGTATAAAACAACATCACAGGATACAGGATACCAGTATAAATCTTCCCAAGGCCAAGTAGCTGCAGTTGATGGGACTGTCCGCAGAAATGTGTCTTTTAATCAGCTGTTTCAAAGCCTAAAATTTAAAACAATAAATCCAGACCTACTTAAAAAATTATGACTGGTTGGAGCAGAATGGTGACATCTATTTATTCGACTAAGAGCAACTATTTGTGATTTTTTTTACCTCTGAAAAGCTTCAGAAATCTTTGACATGTTTTGTTTTGTGGAATTAAATTCTGTGGATTATACCTGAGGCGGAGAATCTCAGCTCAGAAATAATGCTTTTGGCCCTTAAATAAATAGCGGTCGGGTATGTAAATTAAAAAGAAAAATAGTTTTAGAAAGTGTTTAGCGTTACTCCTGATTTAAAAATAAATGGAGGCCTGTTAGGAGGGTGCAATTGTGCTATACACCCGCCGACTGAACATTATCCTGTGGATCAGGAATAGCCGATCAAGTCTTGCGTTTCCGATTTTCGTTTTTTATTTACAAAACAAAAATATATTAGCTTGGTGACAAATTGGTGGCAGGGAAATGATACTGGAACGAGATTTACAAATGTTTTAATGTCATTAAGACAAAACTGTTTCAATAGGTTGAACTTCTGCCGGCGGACATCGGACATGTTCGGTCTCATCGGGCGAAACTACAATTTGGTCTCTCAGGTTACTTGCCGTTTTGTTTTTTGTTTTTTTACTCAAAACAAATTTCCAACAGTAGATTTTGTTTCAGAAATAATTATTTAAGAAAACATGTCATAGCATGATCATAGTAATTCACGACAGACACTTCAGACACTTTTCACTCACTTTTCACTCTTGCAGTGTTTGTCCCGACTCTGCCTGGCATGTTTTTACCTAAGCAGTGTGGTAGCGGAACCAGTGTCAATGTGTTTATATACAACGTTGAATGCAATAAATAGATCATGGGCGGCAGCATAGTTGCAAATGCGGCGCATCAAATACATTCTATTGAAAATAAACAAAGTTGCCAGCCAATTAAAATGTATCAATAAAGTGTCCTACAAGATGAAATAAATCCCTCAGTGGCAACAAATTGTTGTTGTTCACAATTAGTTCTCGAACTGAACAAAGGAAATTTTGGGGTGTTTTTTTTTCCACCATGGAATAAATTATAACGTATCGATAGCGTATCGGCCGATTTATAGCATATCAGCATTTTTTATAGCATATTGACCCGATATGCTATAGTATGCCTGGCTAGAACACTGGCAATACTTGTGTACAGACCATTCAGCTCTGAAGCTTATCTTTGTTACTCTTAGGGTATCGGTGATGTGCCTACAGACACTTCTTCTGCTCGGGTGAGACGTAGTCACTCCAACCCACGTAATGCTTCAGGAACCAACTCGTCCTCAAGGGAGAAGATAGACTCAGCTGGCAGGTATGTGTCATGGCAGCAAGTTAGCTTACATGCAGGCTTTCACAGTCTTCCAGCTTGATTTCACAGATGGCCATTAGGATGACCACAGATGGCCAGGAAGTAGTCATTAAACTAGTTTTTAAGAGTTTGGTTTGGTTTGGTTGACTGTTTAGAGGAAATTTTTTTCTGAGCTTGCGATCTGAGACTGCCAGTATGCTATGCTTTCGCAGCTAGAAAGCAGAATGCCATTGACTTTCACAGACGGCCAACAGCAAGCTGTAATGCTTTCACAGACGGCTAACAGCAAGCCGTAATGCTTTCACAGACGGCCAGCATGCAATCACAAGCATGTGTTTAAACTTGATTCCAAGTTCTTTCCCAGAAAAACACCATTCCCTTTAATTGCTTATTTTGTTATTGTCAACAGTGAACAAACATTGTCTAGCTCCATGCGACGGACCAATCGTAGTTCATCCCACAGGGGATCGGAGTCGGCACAGGAGACAGTCAAGGACATATGCAAATCACTATCGGCTGCTGATTGGACAGAGAGATTGCAAGGGATCTCCCAACTACAAGAGACTGTTGAAACTAACCAGGAGATGGTCACATCTAATATTATTAAGGTATGTGGTCTTACAGCTACTATTAAGTGAAAGTGGATGATTTTAAATGCAACATTGCATATGATTCAAAGTAAGTGTTGCTGTGAACAAAATTCAGAGGCTTTTATTTAGCTAAGGTTTTTTCTTAATAGCAAATCAGGCAATGTCCTTTTTCTTTGTTTGATATTTTGAATAGGTAAAAAAAACTTTCAAAATAATGAAAACCATGTATAAGTTACAGATTACAAAAGCTTTTCAACTTACCAAATAGTAATCTTTCTGATATTTTGTTGGTTTCTTTTTAGATCTTTGACAACTTCACATCACGGTTGACCGACTCCAACAGTAAAGTCAATCAAGCAGCACTTCAAACAATGCTTAGTATGGTACCCAGACTCGGTGAATACCTAGCCCCTGTTGTGACAGGCGTGGTACCAGTAGTGTCTGGTAACCTAGCTTCAAAGAATGCAGTCATATGCAAAACAAGCGAGGAAATACTAGACGAGATTATAAAAAATGTTGGTATGTGTACATGTACAACCAGATTATTTATCTGCCCTATGCAGCTTTCATTACGTTTAGAAAATTATTTTATAGGTATTCGTGCGACAGCGCGAACACCTCTTGAAATTGTTTGGTTTTTTTTCTTCTCGATGAGACTTATTGAACAAACAAATATAGTTCTAAAGTTCACAGAGCCTTCAACCTTGACACATACTTGGACCATAATATGTAGTTCTCAATAAAGTTGTGACATCATGGTGATGTCATCAGATATCGAAATACACTAAAATCAAATTTTAATATTTCAAAAAATCATATCTCATGAACCACAAAAGATATTTAAACAATCTTTGCATCATCTTACAGATCTTGAATTATGTGACATTTCGTACACAGACATGACCACAATCTGACCTTAAGTGAAAAATATTCTGAAGCACGTTTATAGGGTCCATGATATGGTATTTGGACCTATGCTTTCAATGGACGAAATTACTATTGACATGTGACCTTCTGGCGACAGGTTTAGAAAAACAATTTTCTATTTCAAAAACCATAAGAAATTTGAATAAAGTGACTAGTGACATCTCATCTTTTCAAAAAATTTCACAGTGTCCCCTAGTTTTAAAAAGGGATTATTTTCCAATCTCAGAAATTGTACCAAAGCAGGTACTAATGTCATTTTTTCATGATCATGAGGAGGTCATATATAATGACCTTTAAATCACCTGATCTGACCTTTACTTCCGGTTCAAACAGGAAGTTCAACTTCAACACATTCTAACGCAAAATTGATAAGTCTTTTGAATATGAAATTGATATTGTTATAATAAAAGATACACCTTTGCAAAATGTGATTAACATCATCGATGATAATTTAATTAAACCGGATGTTGACATGAACACCGTGTGTTTGTTCTAACAAACACTTGAGCTCTAGTTATATTCACAGTTGTTTACAGCCCCTAGGCAATTAACCAAAATTCGGTTGTTTGGAATACTTGTTTTGAGTATAAGTGACATTTAACATTCCACAAATGTTTTGTAAGAGGCTCTTGTTGCCCTGTAGAATCAAACTGGGACTAGCATATTACGCCCTCATTAGGTTGTGCATGGAGCCTAAGCGCTTTTAGAAGTCTGCCTTTTCAGTGTCTTGACTCTTAATCATCTTTCTGTTTTTCCCCCACAGATATGATTGTCTTAGTGCAGCCATTCTCCTCTGCTACGCAGTATGGCAACGCCAGAGTCAAACCCAAGATGGTGGAAAAGTTGACATGTAAGTAAAACAGTCCTTAAAGAGGGGCTCTAAGGTCAAATTTAGTTTTGTGATTTTCCAATAACTAGAGTCCTTATTAAAGTGTGAAAAAATTACCAAAAAAATTAGTCTCTAACCTCACGTTAAAGTGATGTAAAATGTCATTTTATTTGATAACCTTCCTGTGTAAAATTTGTTAACATCCAAAGACAACAGTGACGTCACATTTCAAATAAATGGATCTCTACATTTTTGTACGGTGAATTTGCAGTTCATTCCTGAATCTCCACAATATTTGAGCAAATCGGCATTGAAATTGACTTTTTGACAAACAAAAAATTCCTGTATGGAATGTTACAGATTTATTTACCATAAGAAAATAGTGACGTCATGTTTCATATATCGCTCTGAAAGGGTATCAAATAAAATGATATGTTACACCACTTTAAAGTGAAGTTAGAGACTTGTAATTTTTTTCATACTTTAATAAGGACTCTTATCTATTGGAAAATGAGTGCATCACAAAACTGAATTTGACCTTAGAGTGCCTCTTTAAGTAGTTTGTCCAATCACAAGAGGGTTGCAATACAAGATGATTGTTGTCTTGTGCAAAATGGGATGATACTCGTTGCGGTTCTTTTTCTTTTCTCAGTAGAAACATTGAATGTGTTTTCCTGAAATTCCAAGGCAGTTTTTCTTGAATATGCAATCTGATCTTCGAAAGGAACAATCACTTTATCCCACATTTTCTCGCACCACAGACCTTTCAACGAAGGTGTACCCACGCAAGCAACAGACAGTCGTTCGTAATGTCCTGCCTGTCCTCTGGCACCTCCTTGGCAGCCTCACAGGTAGTGGAGCGGTGCCGGGAGGAACGGGGAACCTGCGGGGTGCTGTCCATAAACTGGCGACTGAATTACACACTATGATGGGTGACACTTTACTTCAACATGCAAGTAGTTTACCACCTAGACAGCATAACCAATTGATGGAAATTATCAGTGTATGACACTGAATAACAAGTAGATATGTATATATAAATGGAGATATCAAACATATATATAAATATATATTTATATATTGCAATATATTATTGGAATCAATTTTGTGTCTTGAAATATGGGAAAAAAGCGAAAGAATGAGAAGTAATGATTGTGACTGTCACCTTGATTACCAATTTGTACTACATCAACACCCCTCCCGTGCCATTTGTTATTGAGTATTGACATTGCCATTTAAAAAAAAATGTTTCACCAGAACCAATTTGAGACAACTTCATGTATAAGTGCTCTGTATGGGTCTGCAATGTTCCCTGTGGCGTTGGTTGGCACAATGTGTTTTTGGGGTGGATTTTAATTTGTTGTTTATGGAGTGCCATGGCCGAGTGGTTTAGTGCATTTGATTCGTGTTCTGATAGCCAAGATGTCAGAATGTGGGTTCGAATCCTGAACGCGACTGTGGTGCTTGTGTCCTTAAGCAAGACACTTTACCATAATTGCTTCTCTCCACCCAGGAGTAAATGGGTACCTGTGAGGGCAGACTTGGTTGCTTTGTTTGATTAGCCCTATATGCTAAAAATGGCTGCAATTGAGCTGTACTCCCCAGGTAGATGAGATGGTTTCAGGAATGATTTTTGAGCATGATGAGCAGGGGTTATAAAGGCGCTGTGAGCACCACTTTGGTGGATACATGCGCCATAAGTAAACATCATTAAATTTGTTTATTAATTGTTATATTTTATTTATTTATTTAGGGTTGAATGCAAGTTCCCATATCAACCATAATGTTCACAATAAAAATAATAGTTGTAGTTGGTTTGGACACCGTTCCTCGCTTTGAATGCAATTTCAGACAAAGAGAGTCTCCACATGTAGGAGTATCCAAATGTAAGAGTATCTGTTGCAGGTTGTATTCAAATACATATGACATAAAACACAATAAAGGGGGCCACTTTGCATCCGTCATGTTAGCAGTTTTTCCAATGGTTGTTATTTATTTTTAAGTACCTGAAACCGACCAAAAAGTGTTTCAACATGTGAATGGACATGCAGGCTTATACTAGAACTAATTTGAGTTGATTTATTTTATTTTTTTATGTTTTTATTAATTTTTTTACCCTCAAATTTCCATAGAAATTGGACGGAAAAAGTTACCTCACTTTTCCGTCCATTTGTTGATGGAAATTTTAGGGTAATTAAAAAAATAATAGTAATAATCAACTCAAATTATCTTTACGATAAGCATGCATGTCTATTCAAATGTTGAAATTCTTTTTGGGTGGTTTCAGATATTAAAAAAAAAAATTACAACCATTAGAAAGCTGCTAACGTGACGGTAGGAAAGTGGCCCCCTTTATTGTGTTTTATGTCATATACATTTGTTACTTGCAACATAAAACAATGCAAAGTGGCATATGTGGTTGATAGAAACCTGATGGTAATGTATTCATCACACCACACCGTGCCTAGAAAACCCAACAACTTGTACATTACAGTGTCGTGTGTGAGTTTTGTAGTGCTGTCCATGGTTCATACTTGATGCAAATACACAGCAAATTTCTGTGATGTTGGAAATGAAATCAGCTTCTGTGACCACAGACCTTAAGATGCATACGATGTCACAAACTGAAGAGCACCCTCATTCATTAGTTCACTGCAGGTATGTGTCTCATGCCTTTGTATGAATGTATGCACAGGGCGCATAGATAAACCTTTGGGTGTGTTCAAGTAGCTTCCCCGATAAATAACCCGAGTAAGTCGCATGAGTGAACCCCAAGCACGAGCTAATCGAACGAGCATCCCCTTGAACGTTCACCCTCTTGTGGTCGTTAAAGCGATGTGAAGAATGTCAAAGGTCGCACAGACTTGTAAACAAAATATCGTACAACGAAACGATCGCAAAATAAATATTTCCCGGGTAACAACTAATGATCGTATTACTTCTAGTACAAGAACAGTCTATACTCACAAATTCATTGTTTAAGGGTTGAAAATGTATGTCAAACTTCACGAAATTGCCTAACTGAAAACAAAGATGGTGGCCATTCAGAATATTCTCAAAGTGAGAGGGTTACTTGCTTCGTGAGGGGGTTACCTGCTTCGTGAGAGGGTTACTTGAGGCTTACCCAGGTAAGCCCTGGCAATGATGTCAGACCTGCTCGAACACTCCAGAGTCGGACCCGGGTTGACCCGGGGAAGCTACTCGAACACACCCAATGAGTGACCTTCTTTGGGCTCTGAGCGAGGGCACCCTTCAGTTTGCGACATCATTGCACAAGGTCTATTTTTGACATCCTGAATGTTGACTTTTCATTCCCATTGGTATGTGTGAAGTATGAGCCTACCTTTAATGTGACTGAAACACAGTATGCCTTCCATTGTATTAGATTGGGCAGTCATTTGATTTAGACTCAATGATTGGGAATGGTTGATGGATAGTGATACAGGTCTGGGTACTAGACTGCAATGTTATATTAGTTGGATTGCTTTGTAATAGGACATTAGTTGATATGTGATGGTTCGTATTCAAGATGATAGATTTGTTAATTAGGTGGAATTTTTGTAGTGCTAACTCACTAGAAAGTAATTTTATACTGCTAAACATAGCACGCAAAATGCTTTGTGTTTCACCAGATATTGAGAAATTTAGAAAATGTGTGTTTGTTAAATACCATTTATTGATGTTATATACAATGTTTACTAATCAATTACTGTTGCGTCATACAAGCTACTGTCCCTTTGGTATAATGGTTGATTTATCTGTGATCTGCAATGCATACATATGAAGACAAAGTTACCAGGAACTCATTGTTAGAGGTGCAAAGAAATCAAGTCATGTGGGATTCATTCCAGTGCGTACCAAACAGCACTTATCAGGCATGCTTTGGTGGTGGTTCCTGATGGGTAGTTTACACCGATCCATGTTAATCAATGGCTCATTTACTTTGGATATGCTTTTCACATACATGTAGACTTCTTCGAAAATACCACAGCGTGCACACTGGTTTGTGCAATACATGCTGGTCTAGCTAATGATCAAAATATTGCAAAAAATTCCTTAGTTCCCAAGATATTGTCTAGAAATGTTTCAGCCGGGTTTCTCTATTTTCTGTGTTTAGTGTAATAATGCAACCACATAGGTTGTTTGATCATAAACTACACAGTAATGTATGGGGAAGTGCGAATAGTGATCACTAGCTAGACCAAGATGCAACACGTGGGTATATTTTTGAAGTAGTCTTTGGTGATAAGTACTATTAGTAAATCTACATCGGTGTAATTAATTGCATGAATTGCGTGAATGTAGCTAATGAAATAATGCCCAATTCGATCACTTCAAATTATTGCACAATGTGAGAAAAACTAAAGACATTCAGAAAGTGTTGTCTTAGGCCAAAATAAAAGCCTCCCATTTCTGGTCTCCGCTCGTGCCACCTCACGTGTCGGCATTTTTAGTTTTCTTTTTTTTTGGCTATAAAACGATGTCCAATTGCAACCAAAATTGCTGGATTGACTTTTTCACATAGGGGCATGAACGTTTGCCTGATTTGTGTGGCCTCTCTTAGCCACCATATGGGAAATTTGGTCTGGTTCCAATAACCGTGTCATGTTAACATGTATCACTTAAAAAGAAAAAAAAAGGTGCGTCACCACACCAATTTTGAAGCCAACCTATGACCAGAAACCACAGACTTTTTTTTTGGCCTTAGGGCCTAGGGGCAACAGATCTATTGCCTTCTGTCTGGATTAGCAGAAATCTATAATAGGCTTAGTGACAGTAGTTGGTTACTTTTTAGAGCATTGGAACTAGGTTTCCTAGTTTGTACTCAGTGCGAGTCAGTTTGTACTCAGTGCGAGTCAGTTTGTACTCAGTGCGAGTCAGTTTGTACTCAGTGCGAGTCAGTTTGTTTTTCCCTTCCACTAATGAAATTAATTATTTTGATTTGGCGAATGTAGAGGAAGGAAAAGTTATATTGGTGGCAAGAGGAAAGGTTTGTTTTGGGGGTTATGCTGTGCGTGTCATGGCATACAAATATTGAGTGGCTTCCAGCAGGAATGCATCGGTAAAATGTTCATCATATGATCAAATTTGGACTGTTCCATTTTATGAGGTGGGACATTGTTAAGTTGAGACTGTTCCATTGTTAAGTTGAGACTGTTCCATTTGTTGAAGTGGGCCAGTCATGATCATACTGAGTGACACATTTTCCTATTGCTTCAATACATGACATTCTTTATTTTTGTTGTAAACTCATACACAGATATATATTAGTTCATCAATGGACTAACTCAGTACAAAAAAAGAAGTTATCCTGGCATGCACATGATAATACAATAACACTTATGAGGTAACTTAGCAATGTGATTTAGTTCACTATTGCATGGTAGCTGTAGTCCCCCACCTCTCCACTTCACCCCTAACCTCTCCCCAAGCTTTCTGATGACTGCTCTGGGGGATTTACACACACTTTGAATTCCAGTGGTTGTGATTTTCCCCATGTACACATTTAATGTGTTGAGATTTGACAATAATTTGTATGGATTCCCACCTGGGGATTGTCATGTCTTGTCTGCCCATTTGCTGTACTACTAACAGGTTAGGGAGGGGCGGTAGAGTTGAGGTGGGGCGGTAGGTTGAGGTGCATATCAATAAGACATGTGATTTCAAATGACCAATCAAATGAGAGGTATCTGAATAACATCAGAAGTCTATTACGTACATGAAGTGTGCCAGTTGTGTAATAACCTAGTCCACGTCATAGCACTCGAACAACAATGGAGTTGGGACATTCATGACGTTTTGTTCCACTGACTGAAGGCGTGTGAGAGAACTGTATTTTACATGCCCACCTTAGTGTTTATCATGATTCACCACACAGATTCTTCATCTATGTCTAGCTTCGCATGTCAAGCGCCTAATCCCATGATGCCGTACAGCAGGGCCAGCATGCTTGTTGTGTATGCCAGCATGCTTGTTGTGCATGCCAGCATGCTTGTTGTGCATGCCAGCATGCTTATTGTGCATGCGAGCATTTGGAGTATACAATACCGTGGTATGGATTACAGCAGGCACACTTCATGTAGGTAATAGACTTCTGGTAGTATACATGCTATTGTTGCTTCTTGCACCATAATCTTATCAGAACCGATGAAATAGGAGAGGATCTTCCAGAGATTAGAATGACTAAACTTACCAGTCTTTTGCTGTTAGTTATTCAGAATGTTGAGGCCAGTGCTTTTATTTGTTTATTAAGTATTCTTATATGATAGATGATATATGATAGATTCTTATGTTTATTTTATTTTTTATAAGAGAAAGAGAACCACATGATTTAACATATACACAAATTAAAGTTTTGCTTATATTCATATAATTATTTTCTTACCTTGGAAAACAAGAATTTGTTTCTGGTATACTGAGCATCTGTTCTAATTGTTAACCCTCCTACTTTAGGTGCACTTTCAGTCAACTGCCTGTTTTGACTGTTGACCCAAATGTGCACACAGGGGCATTTTAACTTGTTTTACTGTCATTTTGAACCACCCTGAACAATACCAGACAATGCTTTTACCAGTCAAAAATGGTCGACTCATTTTGACCTGTAAATGTACTTACTACAAGTAAGGTTTGTGACAGTGTTTGACTTTTAAGTGCATTAGATATACCATGGCAAGTATATAAACATTTTGACTGATTTTGACCCTTGTAGTAGTAGGAAGGTTAATTGATCCTAATGATATTATGACTTCTAAGGAATACCTGAATTATATTCCTTATTGTCTTCAATAACTTCTGTCCAAAATCATTTGATTTTCTGAAGCATTCAATGAGTGTATCTCAGTTCAAAATAATATCACCAACTTTTGCCAATTTGGGAAATTTTAGTGAAAGAATCCTGTATGAAATTTGAGATATTTAATGGAACATATAACATTGGTAATCTATAAAGTAGCAACTGTCATTTGGTAAAACTATTTCTCAAATATTCTTGACTGAATAAAAATCTGCCGGCAGATAAGACTTCCATATCAGAAAGTTTGTATTTGATGATTTAAAATTCTGAAAACATTTTCATTTGTTTTCTTGTAAAAATGTGAACCTTCTACAAGTCAGTCATGTTATGTATAGTTATTCAAATGAAGTATAAGGACCAATAACAGAATACCAATGTTATACGATGGTTATTAAACCAGTTCTTCATTGTTTTCTCAAAAACGTGAGCACCTATTGTGATGAAACTTTCACAGCTTAGTTTTATGATATATTTCTTGAGAAATGTATGTTAAAAATATATGTAAAAACAAGATCTTAATGGTATTATGACTTCTAAGGAATACTTGAATTATATTCATTATTGTCTTCAATAACTTCTGTAAAAAAATCAGTTCCTGTTAGAAAATGTAATTTTTTTTGCAACAACAATCATTTTAAATACCACATCCATGCCTTTCTACAGCCTTGAGTTTTTGCAATTTCATTTGGTAATTTTTAAAGGTTTACAAACAGAAATGAAAAATAATTGTTATTGGCCTTACGTTTCGAACCTAGCATGTTCTTTCTCAAAGGCAAAGTTTACAAAAAAGTTTGTTTTCAGAAACCGTTCCCCCCAACAATAACCCCCCAAAATATATATAATAATGATAGAATTATATATATATATATATATATATATATATACTTGTAGTAAAACTAGTGGAACGCTGGTAGTTGTAACTCCGAGTTTCACGCGTTATGCGATCATCAGACAACTGCAATATATATATATATATATATATAAAAATAGGAGGCAAAACACAAAGAAAAGAAAGATGAAAATGGTATAAAGTATTTGTTTTTAAAATGAAAAAATAGAATAAATTTAACCTTCCTCTCCCAACACTTACGTTTTGCACAAAGTAAAAAATAAATGAAATGGGTCATGTGTTAATGGCATAGGTCATGTGTTAATGCATTCAACCAATTACATAGAGACACTTCTGATTCAAGTAATCCACCTTGTTCTTGCTTAATTATTTATTTGTAATTTTATTATTTTTTCGTCACTGATGGAAACAAATTCTGTAAATATAGAGTTATATAATGAAATCGAACAAAAATATTGTGTACGCTCCGTCCACTTGTGTAAGTTACAGCTAATTTCTAATTATATAGAGAATTTGCCCCTAATAATTTTAAATATCACTTTGTCTAGGCCACATTTTGTTGTCGGACCTAACAATGTAATTATTGTGTGTTGTGTTAGAAAACCAACAGAATTGTTCAATGTTTAAATACTGATATGTGTTCAAAAGAGGCTTGATTTTGTAATAAAATGGTGTAGTAAAATGTAAGAAAATAGTTAAATAATTTATGAAAATAGACGATTTGGTTTCCAAAAGTAACTTGTAAAGTGCGGTATTTATTTCTAGTTCAGGACATTTATGTCAAGTACAGTACTGTCTGGATTAAAGATTTTCTTGTTATATACCCCATTATAATATGAAAATCGCTGTTTGAAAGGAAAAACGAATACTTCACATTGCATAAAATACTGGGAAAAAACATGTTTTTTGGTCTGGTTGCACATGTAAGTTCTGAAATGAATTTATGGAATATCTGAATTTTGGAGCGTCTGTGAAAGATGTGTTGTAAGATTTGTTATATGAGCATTTTCATTCATTGAAATGTAACCGACTCATATTTTAGTGTGTTTTGTGAGATAATTAAAATAAATTAAGGGCCCGCTACTTATTTGGAATATTGCAGCTTGTTTTATGTAAAGATTAACAAACCCAAATGTTGTATAGATGTGTGTTGCTGTATATAATGATTAATGTGGTCTTATTTGAATGTGATATAAAAAAAAAAGTTTGGAAAATTGTTTTTATGTTCTTTGTAAAGTTTGTAAATATAACATCATGTTTGAATGTTGTGCACGGAAATTAAACCAGAAATACAAATTTAACCAGAAATGTCATCTGTGTTTAGTGCTGCTCAAGCTGTTCTGTTGCAACGTTTTTAATAAATCAATGCAGGGTATAGACCATGTGACATGTTTACACTTTGCATGACCTTAAGAGTACCAGGGTGATTTCCCGCCGGGTAAAAGTATGTGTAGGCCTATTTGTATTGCAGAGATTGTGCATTTTGTACTTCGGTACATATCAAGAATTGTTTTAATGTTCAGATGAATAAGATTTGAGATGTAATGTTAGTGTCTTTATAAAAATAAATCAAATTAAGAAGTTTTCTGCTGATATCTTAAAATATCCGAGTCTACGTCATTGTATTTCTACTTACCTGCTGCAGAGCCACTACATTTGCATATTTCCCCAACCAGCAGGTTTCATTCGCTGGAGAATTTACGCACAATAGCCCCTAACCACAATGCCCCGCGGCACATCCGCCCTCTATCGTCCTCTTCTCTTCGCGGCAGGTAGAATTCGCACATGTTTTCTTCAAGCTCCGTAAGAATCACTAATTCAGTTTACCATACGTATAAGCGAGATTTTTAAATAAAGGTAATACGTAGTAGTAGTAGTAGTAGTAGTAGAAGATTGTTGAGTGAGTGTAGAATTTTTGAAGATTTTTTAAATAAAGATTTTGAAGGTTTTTGTTAAAGTTTTTCTCAGTGAACGTTAGTATGTCGAGACGCCTGGCTAGAGTCGAGACTGTCTGTAATGGGAAGAATTTCCACTCCCTGGGACTCTCTGTCTACGTCTCTTCGGGGGACTGCGCCGGTGACCTAGAAAAGTCTCTGGGCTAGCAGTTTGGCCTCCCAACTTCCAGTGCCAGAGTCGGCCCCGAGTGTTGGGAACCCCGAAGGCCAGACAGGGGGCTCTAACCAGCCCCTCGTCCCGGCTGAAGTGAAAGGGGTAGGCCAGAAGAAGGGCCGAGCTCTGGAAACGGGAGACGAACTCCGGAAACAGAACTTGTATCCTGTGCCGGTCTGGCCTCGGGTACCCCGAATGAAGGCGATATGGGTTAGTACCCCCGCTCGATTTCCCAGCTTGTCAAGTGCGTCACACTCCCAAGCCCCGCTGTTTTATTGGCTACAGCCATGGGAGCTAAGGGAAAAAGTGCAAAACGTCCTGAGGGCGAGAAGAGGTACGGCATCTTCCCATATGCATCGGGGTGAGCTTCATCCCCTCAACCTCCTGGCTAGAGGTAAAGAAGCCACAGCGGCGAGAGGCCCCGGCTTCTGGGCTGGTCTCGTTGCTGGCCCCGACTCCCGCGGCTTGGATACCCTCGGCTTTGGATTTCTCCCATTGCTCGGGCATCCCAGTGGCCCCTGTATCGTCTGAGCCTGCATAGGATATTTTATTTTATTTATTTATTTTATTACATTTTACACTGGCAATCAGATTACATCAATTAAATATAAAACCAAACCCTAAAAAACGAAAAGTACACAAAAATTCATGTTAAACAAATCCAGTGAATGGTAAGATAGAACAGGTGACCAGCACCTCTACAAGGCCATCCTACCACAAGAAACCCACTAAACATTATATACCTCGTTACACCCCCATCCCCCGACCCCGTTACAACACTGGAGGGCCGCTGAAGCAAGTTTGGACGGAAAAGACAACATTAAGCAACAGATTAATTACGCCGACAGTTAGAGCAATGGCAAAAAGACATCCATGTACAAATATTATCTACCGAAAAACTGGAAGCAAATTTTGTTCTATAAAACTGAGACACTTGAGATTTAAACGACGAAAGTGAAATGGCAGATCTTGCTGCCAAAGGAAGTTGATTCCAGATTGGAACAATCCGCTGAAAATAAAAAGAATTATGTGATTCAGTTTTATACCTAGAAACAGTTAACATATAAGGATCAGAAGAAAGTCTAGTGGTAGGACGGCCTTGAGTTACATTAAAAATAACATAACGATCAATATATTATAATGTGTAATTTTACAATTAAAAAAATATATAAGATCACCAATTCTCTTCTAAAAGACAACGGTAAAATGTCAAGACGATCCAATCGTGACTTATAGTCTTCCTCAGGATAATGCAGGATAAATTTTGTAGCCCGTCTTTGAACACCTTCAATTAATCTAATGTTGCGTTTTGACGTTCCACTCCACACAGAACTACAATATTCAAGGTTACTTCATATCAAAGAAGAATAAAGCGTTTTTGAAACTCGAATAGGAGCTTCATAGCCAATAGTACGTTTTATCAATCCCATCATCTTATTACATTTGCCAACAATTCTATTAACATGATCATTCCAAACAAAACCCGAGGAAATATCCACACCAAGATTTGTAATCAAAATTTACTAATTGTTTACGCCTAGATATGGAAATAATTTGGCACTTCGAAATATTAAAATGCAAATCCCACTCAACACTCCAAGAATACAGGGAATCAATATCCTTCTGTAATAATTAACAATCAGATATATTCTTAACGGAATTAAAACACTTGGAATCGTCAGTAAACAGTGCCGCTGTAGAATTTTGGACAGTGCTGGGCATGTCGTTTATATACAGAAGAAACAATAACGGACCCAATACGGAACCCTGTGGCACACCTGACACAACCGGCAGCCAATTAGAGTTACATCCCTCGATAACCACCCTTTGTTGACGAAATGGCATTAAAAACAACCCTTTCCATAACCTTGGCACATTCACTGAGTAAAGACACTGGCCTATAATTTTCAACTTTATCTTTGTCCGATTTTTTAAAAACTGGAACAACATTTGCTCTTAGCCAATCACAGGGTAATACTTGAGTTCTAAGAGACAAGTGAAAAATATGACACAAAGGAGAAATAATCTGTTGAGCACATTCTTTTAACACACGAGGGGATAACCCATCAGGACCCACTGCTTTAGTTATGTCTAAATGATTAATGTATGTCTAAAACTTCACTCTCATTAATATACAAATCTTGCAGACGAAACAAACTCAAGTTCTTTACATCTAGAGGAGCAATGGACAATTAATCAAATCAAAAACTATATGTATAGGTCTAAGTTTCCACTTGAAATTATATGGAAGGTAAAACCCTACGATTCTGAATCATGCTGTAATGTCTTCTTTTTATGACTAGAAACCACCAGGAAACATTTAACATGTGCCGTAGGTTCACTGACGACATGGCTACAGCCGCGCCAGCGGTTATGGTTTGGGGGCCGGCATGTCTCTCCCCTTGTCGGATTTCAAAAACAAAATTGCGCCCCCCCCCCCCCCCCCAAAAAAAAAATCAAATCCTGGGTGCGCCACTGCGTACGTGTGCAAGTACGTGTATTATGTAAAGTAATGTACTGTACAGTACAGTGTACTACATACATGTACATATACATGTTATCAGTAGTATACATATGGATTGTAGCCTTTCATGTCTGGGTGCACCAGAGGGTCCTGTCAGCAGCAGCAGCCTCAAGTTGCCGAGGCTGGATCCCAGCCCACTTGATGTTGGCCTTCAGGTTGTCTTTGTACCTCTTCCTGGGGCATCCCCGGTTCTGGCTGCCCTGTGCCAGCTCTCCATAGAACAGTTGTCTTGGGATCCTGGATTCGTCCATGCAGATGACATGGCCGGACCATCGAAGCTGGGCCTGGAGGACCTAATTGGCTTCGATGCTCTGTCAAGAACTTCCTGTTTGGTAATGCGATCCTGCCAGCGTATCCACATGATCAACTATAGGGAGCGTGAGTGGAACTGATCCAGCTGCTTGATGTGCCTACGGTAAAAAGTCCAGATTTCACAGCCGTACAGGAAGGAAGTTGTACACCTTGAGTTTAGTGGAGAGGTAAATGTTCTTGTGTTGCAAGACCTTGACGCGGAGTCTGCTGAGTGCTTGGCTGGCTTTCTGGATCCATGCTGCAATCTGGGGATCCATCGCTTGAGATGTTGCTGCCCAGATATTTAAAGTTCTCTACGTTCTTCAGTGCAGTACCGTCGATGGAGATGCAAGGCTCTGGAGGGGTGCTGTTTGGTGCAGGCTGGAGAATGACTTTCCGAGGCTGATTGTCAGATCGAACAGCTTGGAAGCTTCTGAGAACCTGTCGATGATTGTCAGTAAATGGTTCTCCTGGTGGGCCATAAACCTCTCTAGAGTCTTGGTTTTTGCACCAAGACGTCTCAAATCAAACAGAGATCCATCCAGACGGTAATTGATGTAGATACCCAGGTCAAGGTCTCCGATGGCATGCGGCAGCACTTGCGTGAAGAACAGGTTGAAGAGCACTGGGGCGAGCATGCAGCCTTGTTTCACGCCGTTGGAGATGCTAAATTTCCCAAAAGGTTCTCCATCCAAGAGTACCTCTCCCGTCATGTCGTCGTGAAATAGTTGGATGAGTGTGGTAATCTTTGGTGGGCAGCCTAGCTTCCTGAGGATGATCCACAATGCGTCTCTATTGACTGTGTCGAATGCCTTCATCAAATCAATGAAGACATAGTAGAGGTTTTCCTCTGAGACTGTTGAGGGCAGCCTGTTCAAGATGATCCGGGCGAGGATCTTACCGGCAACAGAAAGCAGAGATATGCCTCTGTAGTTCCCACAGTCAGCTCTTGCACCTTTGTTCTTTTACAGCGTTACTATTGTGGCGTCGCGGAGGTCAGGTGGCATTTCCTCCTCTTTCCAGATACTGGAGAGGACGTTGTGGAATACCTGTAAAGATTCGTCGCTTAGGGGTTTACAGTTCTGCGGGTAAGCCATCCTTGCCAGGTGCCTTCTTGACTTCGCACATGGATGGAGGGTCATCTAGTTCCCCATGAATAGGCTGCTGGGGAATTTGGTCAAGTGCGGACTGGTCTACTATCAATGGGCGGTTCAGGAGCTGACTGAAGTGTTCCTTCCATCAGTCCTTAATTAGCGTGGCTCCATCTGCTGACAGCAAGGGGGCAGAGCCAGATCTGTAGGGGCCAAAGACTAACTTGATGGAATTGAAGAACTGCTTCATGTTATTTGAATCAGTGAAGCGTTGTACTTCCTCAGCTTTCTTATCCCACCACGGGCTTGTAAAGACTGGTCTTTCTTGGGGATGGAACCTGGGTGGTTCCATGAATGCCTTGTTCTTCTTAGCGAGAAGATCTTCAATGGCACTGTCATTCTCGTCAAACCAGTCTTGGTGGTTCCGTTTCTTTGGATCAAGCACTGACTTAGCTGTCTCCTTCACCGTTTCTCTGAACTGGTTCCACTTCTGGGTTGGGCCTCTAGACAGCGGTCCATTGGCAAACAGTTTCTCGTCAAGACTGATCTGGAACTTGTGCAAGTAGAAGGGCTCCTGGAGTTTGGCAGTGTTGAAGGCTGTGCGTGCTTTGGGTGGTATGGACTGATGTGCAGCTTGAAAGTGGTGCGGACTAGCCTATGATCAGTCCAGTACTCTGCTCCTCGCATGGCTCTGGTGATGAGGACATCCTGGATGTCGTGATGGCGAATGATGACATAATCTATCATATGCCATTGTCTGGATCTGGGGTGCATCCAGGTAGTCTTATACTTGTCACCCAGCCTGAACACTGTGTTCGTGATGAGGAGGTCATGTTCTGCACACTTGCTCAGGAGCAGTAAGTCGTTGCTGTTCATCTTGCTGATGCCGTGTGTGCCTAGCACCCCGTTCGCAATCAATGCGGGCATTAAAGTCTACCAGTAAGATTAACTTGTCACTGGCAGGAACTGAGCACAGAACAGAACTGAGATCGGCGCAGAACTGCTCGGTTATCTCCTCTGTGCTGGTCATGGTGGGGGCGTATGCACTGATGACTGTTGCATACCACTTGTGGCTGAGGGGTAGGCATAGCTTCATCAGCCTCTCATTGATTCCAATAGGTAGGTCTGGAAGTTGCTTCATCAGACTTGTCTTGATGGCCAGACCGACTCCATGGATCATATCCTCGTTCTGTGCTTTCACTTTCCAGAAGATGGTGTAGCCACTGGCAAGCTCAGTGAGTGATCCCTCCTCTGCAAACCTTGTTTCACTCAGGGCTGCAATGTCGATGCTATAGCGTGAAAACTCTTTCGCAACTAGGGCTGTTCTCCTGTGGGGTCTTGCAGTGTTCTCCCTGTCCATAAGTGTCCAGATATTCCATGCTCCTACAACAAGCTTCTTTTTTCTGCTATGCTTTTGACCGCATTATTGGATGCAAATAGGTCTATGTGAGGCCAGTCGACCTGCAGAAAAATTGATTGTACTACACTCGGGTGTAGTGTCCATTTTGTTGGGACAATCTTTCCATGTGATCATGCGTCTAGGTAGTTCTCTTCACCTGGACATGTACTGCCATCAGCGTAATTCCATGTGTTATACACCAATTGAGCAACTGCCACATGAAGAGACACAGCTGGCTCAATCGTGTGCCCCCTTGATGGTTGATGTACACCACCATTGTGGCATTGTCGCATCTGATCTGATCTGCTCGGTTTGTTACTGACTGAACAAAGTGTCTGACGGCCCTGTCGCCTGCCAGCATCTCCAGTATGTTGATATGACATGTTTGGCAGTCGGTGTCCCATGTTCCAACAACATGAAGTTGTGTCAGGGTGGCCCCCCATCTGGTCAGAGAGGTATCTGTTGCTATGGTCATGGATGGGTGGGGAGGAGGGAATGTTATCCCTCTCACCAGGTTGTCCCTTTCCACCCACCATTGGTGAATTGGATGGCGACTGGGTAAACAAAAAACTATAATAGGTGGAGCTGGATTGGCCGCATTCAGAGCCTGCACCAAATTATGAGGTCTACCATGCTGGCCATCAGTCCCAGTAGTCTGAGCCAGACCCCTGCTGGTGCAAGGGCTTCAGGTTTAAAATCGGCCGCCAGGCTCCGGACTTTGTGTGCCCGGAAGAAGGTCGTAAGGCTCTATGACCTTCTTCCGGGGACACAAAATACAACTTTTTGTCCCATCAGAAGGTCGTAAGCAATTTAACTTTCCTACAATGAAAAAGGTGAACATGATCCCCCGCAATATTTTCCGCATGTGGTGTCGCGCGTATAGCTCCTTCTCTAGAAGGGCTTGAGTCTCCCCTTCAAGGGCTTCGCGGTGATGGTGGGGTGCTTGTTGTGAATTCCAGCGCATAACCACAGCTGATGGTCTTGAGCACCCACCGATTGAGGGTGACCTGGGCCCAGGACCCTGCATATTCCTGTAAACGACCCCCTACGGGTCCGGAAGGGAGCCGTCGTGGAGCAAGCAAATCACTTTCGCCAGCCAGGGGGGCCGGTGGTCGAAAGCATTAACTGCCTGGTCGAGGCTAATGGCGATCAGGGGCCTTCCGTGGCTGCTGTGTAGTCCAAGTCGTCTTTCCTCTCTTTCCTGCGCTTGGTCGTAGATCAGGTGGAGCTGATGTGGACTTTCGTAGGTTTATTTTGTCCATTGCTTCCAGGCACTTTGCTTCGGCCTCCATAGATTCCTGGAATCGGCCAGCAAACAGGTCCTGCCCATCAGTGGTAGGAGTCAATGCGCTTTCGAGCCCCTTCCGATGGGAGGTATAGGGCATCCAAGACGTTAGCCCGGCGATTAGAATCGCGAGTATTGAAATGCTCGTGAATTGCTCAAGCACAGTGCACAGATCATGGTCAAGGCAATGGAATGCCGCAGTCAGCATATCAGCCAGTATGGACGACGACTCCTCGCAACCTGAGACTATATATTCAGATAGCAGGAGCAAGAAGGATGAAGATCACATGCCAAACCGGGAGGCGCTGTCCATCTTTTTGACTATTTCCTCCATCTTTCCTCTATTACGATCAGTAAATAATCCTTTGGAGGGAGTGGCTGCACCATCCGAAGTCAGTTTGTCTCTGGTCGAATCGGGTAGGATTGGCACCGAGAAGAACCTTTGAAAATCCTCCTTGGGGAACGTGTAGTATCGTAGTTCCCTTTCCTACATGATTGCCATGCCTTTGCTTCTGCGATCTTGTTGATTATGTCTGCACACACGCGTTCCATGGGAAGCGCCGGCAAAATTGGACTGTTGTTGGTCTCTGTCTGGCCCGTCCTCCGTTAGAAGGACTGACAGTCAGGCGGGGCCGGATCGCCAGCTAATGGTAGCTGAAGCATGCGTATCATGTCACATTGCACCAGTCGGAGTTCTGTCCCCGTGATCAACAGCCGTTTCATGCCGACTGTCTCTACGTCCACCCCAATGAGTTATCTTGGATAGGGAGGGACGAGTTGACTCCAGAATCAGGTCAATGTCGTGCAGTTAGTCCCTTGTCGGGCATCGGGCCGGGCCCGCTGGGCCAGATCTTTCTGCAGTCGTCGTGGGGTCCTCTGAGGATGAGTTAATATCCGACCTGGGATTTGCGGACAGGTGGATACTAAAATAACGAATGAAGAAGTATTGAGAAGAGCGAATACATCAAGGCAATTAATGAAAGAGATCAAAGGCAAGCAGTTGAGCTTCTTCGGACATATTTCAAGACGAAAAGCAATAGAACATCTTGTGATGACTGAATAGATTAATGGAAAGAGAGCAAGAGGAAGACAATGCCAAACATATCGGACCGAAGACTTCATGGCGCGAAATAATAGCCAACGTCCAAGACATGGCACTCCGATAGATAGAGGATGCTGATGTTCGGTGGGGAAGCTGGTGCTTTACTTAAAGTCTGTGGGAGGTCCCTCTGCTGTGTGGTCGCCCAGCATGGGTCGACCGGGTAGCCCGAGTCCCCTCTCTGGGGGTAGGGGGTGGTTTGTGCAGGTGACCGTGACCAAGTCCTACCGGTGGGGCACCCGTGATAGCTGACAGTGTTGCAGAAGTTGCCTAGAAGGCGTGCATGAAGTCCGCCGGAGAAACGGAGTCCCGGAGAAACGTTCGGACAACTCCCCTGAGTTGGAGGACGACCGTTGGCGTATAGAGTACAATGACTCTTTTTTCCCTTCTTCTTCGTGTTGCCCCGTGATGTATCGGGGTTGGACGTGTTTTTATTTTTAGTCTGTGTTGTTCGTCAGTTTTTGCTGTGAATTTCTTCATTTGTGTGAATTTATTTCAACTTTTTAATCAGTTTTATGTAGTTAATTGTGGAGCTTCTATATATCCACTTTTTACGTATTTTTCTGCTGATGGCGAGTGGACGTTGATCGATTTTCACCATCGGGATTTCTTCACGAAATAATTCAACATGGCGGCTGGATTGCTGGGTACTTTATATGCAGTACTTTTGTACTGTATGCTGCTTTCTTCATGTAAATGTGATTTCAACGACATTGATTTTGACGGTATTTATTTTTTATCGCCCATTAATAATACCATCATATCTCCCGCCACCAGTATGTCTGCCGTTAGGCCTAATTGAATATTTTCACTACCGATTGGACATGAAGTTTTGTCGCATTTTATTATCTATGTTGAGAAAAGATCAAGGAGGGAGTTAAGGATGTCTTTGCGTAAGAACCTCAGTGAACTGTTCACCACATGTAAATAAACATATTCTTTTACTTTCGTTGGCACTTTTGGTGTGTGGAGATATACATCCATGTCCAGGCCCAAGAAACATACCATCGTCAACTGAACATGAAGGATTTAATTTTTTGTATATGAATGCTCGCAGCCTTAAAGCAGTACGGAGATCCAGGATGAGTAAGCTGAGAGACTTTGAAGCTATCCTGTCTAATGGCACTCATCACTGTGTCTGTGTTACTGAAACGTGGCTTAATTCATCTGTGGGAGGCGCTGAGTTGTCTGTGCCTGGGTATACACAGTACCGTAAGGATCGAACTAACAAGACCAGAGGAGGGGGTTTATTGTGTGTCATCAAGCACCCAGTTTTATCCACACGTCGAGCTGACTTGGAACTGGAGGAGATATTAGACCGGACAGGATCCATAAGATTGCAGTTCTCCTGTGTTATAGACCTCCGGATGGTGATGTTGGAACTTTCGTCAAGAACATTAATTCTGCTCTTATAAAAATATCATCTTATTATGAGCATGTTATTGTTCTAGGTGATTTTAACCTGCCAAAGGTCAAAGGTTGCCATGACTCTGTTTTGATTAATATATCCAATGCTGAGCAGGATTTTTGCGATACATTTAATAATGTTTTTCTTACTCAACTGAATCACTTCCCATCTAGAGACAACTGTAATAATATTTTGGATTTAGTTTTTACCTCTTTTAGAATTACTAACATGTGTATTTCTTATGAGGGTTTCTTCACTGACCATAGGCTGCTTGAATTTGATATTAGTACTAGCGTTAGAAAAATCAAAAGTGCTCCTCGTTTTGTTTATAACTTTAGGCTAAGTGTGCAAATTTTGAGGTTGTCAGATCCATTCTCTCTAGTACCGGTACTGATTTTCATACTATTTATGATGCTGATGACGTTAATGTGGCCTGGTCTAATTTTGTTGATATATTTCTGAGTGTATTGGATAGATTTGTTCCTAAAATAAAAATTAAGGATCCCACAGCTCCTGGGTGGATAGATGCAGAAGTCCGACATGCTCAAAATAAAAAAATCAGCCTGGAGGAAGGCTAAAAAATCTAATTTAACCCAACACTGGACAGCTTTTCAAAAGCTGCGTAACAGTTTTAAGAATCTTTTGTCTTAGTATAAGCAGTATTTGAATAATCTTGTGTCAACTCTTGTGGACAACCCCTAAGATATTTTGGTCATTTTTTAGGCAAAAAATAAAACTAAATCATTACCCAACACGGTCAAAAATGGTATTGGTCAAACTGCTACTAATGCTAATGATAAAGCTACTTTGCTTAATAATTATTTTTACTCTGTTTTGACCCAACCAAGGGATTATGATTTCTTATCTGATATTCCTGTTTATAAACATGCTGAATTGCGGACGTAAAGTTTGTGATCATTCCGGGGCGGAGCTAAATTTTCTCAAACACGAATTTGGCGGCAAAACCAAATCCCAATATTATCCAATCGGTGTTTGCTAAAACAGTGTCGCATAACTTTGTAAATTAAAACCCGATCCTGGGCCATTGTGTACAAACTGGAAAGGAGTTGATTATAATGCGGGCGTTTTTAAATTCTAAAAAGACATTTACGAGTAACCCCAACGACGGTCAACGAACCTCAACAGGAGAAAGGGAGGACAGAAAATGAAAATAAAAATAAATAAAGCTGCTCCCTGACAGCGCCGGATTAAAGGCAGGGCCACCGAGGCCTTGGCCTCGGGCCCCCCACATTTAGGGGCCCCCCACATTAGATAACAAAAATATTTAACACACATTTATAACTCCCAAACCCCTCAATCCACCTCCTCAAACTTAGTATCATTTTGTCACTGCTAGTATCTTTGACAATATTGATTTCATAATAACGACTATAATAGTTTACAACAACAAATAATTTGGTATGGTACTTGTAGCGGCAGGGTATTTACCTATAGCGCCACCTATTTTTATCCAAGATAGCTAAGACAAAAGTTAAAGCTGCCAAAAGGTCGTCCGTACTATTTCATATATTTCATGAAGTTCCAATCCGTTTTTGTGTCAACAAACAGTTGGTGAGTAACTTAATACATATATATTCACTAATTAATTATGATTAATTAGTTAAATGGTCAGATCTGGTCGTAGCATATGATGTTAGAACTTCGGTTTTTCACGTGATATGAAAACGAATATTAGTTCTCGAAACTGAAGCTGATAAAGAATCATCTTCGTTCCGAAATGGGTCAATCTAGACTTGTATATCTGAGCATTCTTGCCACTGAGCCTGATGTGCTAAAGAACATCGATGTTGACATTGTCATTAAGCAATTTACCAACGAGAAGGCTAGAAAAAAACCTATTTATTAATGGATGTAAACTTCGGATCCACTTAAATGGTAGTAAATTTAAATGCCAGAAATTGGCATTTTAGCCTGGTGTCCAAAATGATCCTGTGACAGTGACTAAGTTGACGTATAATCTAATATAAAGTGCACTTCAAGTCTTCAACTTATCATTACGCGCAGATTACGCGTTAGCTTTCCTTAGTATATCTCTATAATATGCCCTCGTCATTACACAATGTTGGTATATAAATGGTTCCTTCTAATTTAACATGGCATGCTGCGGCCAGCGTTTAGCAAACTACACGTGTTATATACTCACCTGCTCATCAGAGGGCCCCCTGATTAATTTCGGCCTCGGGCCCCCCACAACCTAAGTCCGGCCCTGCTCCCTGATCAGGGTGCACCATGGCTGGGGGACGTCTAAAAATGCTTGTTACATATACTGGCGGCCCTTCAAGCTTACATGCACATGCATACGCAACACCGTAAAAAATAATAGTGAGTGGAATAAATGGAAAACTTTTGGGGAGCTTGAGTCTCCTGAGCCCCCATCCCTTGTACCACTGCCCTACTCCCTGTCGAACTTCTATGTAGACAGGACTTTGGGTCAGATTTTACTCTCTTTCCCGGCCCCTTCTTTTTTACTTTAAAAAATAAATAAAAATCAGCGGGGCCTTGGGTGCGCCACTGCACATACGTGTATACATGTACATACGAGGTTGCAGTGCATAACCGTATCCACGGTTACTGATTTCGCTGTAGTGTTACGTGTGCGGGGCCGGGGACGGCGCACCGACCGTGTGTGCTGAATTCCCGGGCCAGAAATCGGTACGCATACGAGGTGGGAGTACCGTGGTACTTTGTGCGCACCACGATAACAGCCTTGGTCAAGGCTGTTGGTTGACAAGAACATTTTTTTCTCGAAGTAAATTGGAAACAACATATCGTGTTACCCTCTGTAGGGACAGTATCGTCCCGACCAGAGCAGAGTTTCAACAGGGCATGGAATCAGTGTCCTATAGTTTATTAAAGATGAACACACAGTGACTGAAAATTACTGGCTCATTTATGCAGCAGCAACGGCAATATGACTTTATCATGCGGGGGTAGTGAGTTAATCTAACCAGCACTACGCTCTGTTGATCGTGACGATACTGTCCCTTTAAATGTAGCCTTTAGCCAGGCCTAGTTTGATCTCATGTTCACTGAAGGGGCTTTAAAGGGCCAATGAAATAGGAATTTTGAAAACATTATGCACACGTCAGTTCCATGCTGTCATTACTTTTCTTCCTTTTAATTTGCCAATTTGTGGGTGTTCCTACTTCCATGTCATCCAGCTGGGGACGCAATGGCCTATAAATATCGGTGACGTAATATTTTGTATGGACGGAAAACGAAACCCCCTGGAGTGAATGGATGAGACTGAACTAATAAAGTACTTACCACCACTTGCTAGCGAGCATGAACTGTGATGTCAGATGATTCTTCACAAATGAAACAAGTTTTTAGTTAACATTATTCATCAAACATGGATATTTTGGGATTTGAGGTGACTGTCACCATGATGCTGGTTGTTGGCGTGATTGTCATTTTAGCATGGTGGGTATATATTAGTTCTCATGTGCCTTATATATCTGGCTCCTCTAGTTTATGTCAAAACTAGATCGGCCAAGGCTAGGTGGCACTGCATGTGTTGTTCTGCGTAGTTCTTCCCTGGCTCGCGCGGGACGTGGACGCGTGACGTGCCGATCAATGTGTAGGCCAAATTAAAAACAAAACTGTTTCTCTCAACTTGTTGTAAACAAACGAAGAGTAAAAAACGAAAGGCATTTTTAAAAAAATTACTCACACTCGTCCTGGGGGAAAAAATTGCAGTCATATTCATTGAGGATGGTTGTAATTTCTGAACAGTTGATAAACTTCAAACAATTTTAACCAAAAAAAAAAAAAAATGTGTACAAGAACAAGAACGTATTAATCTTAGTTCATTGCAGTAGTCCGAATGCCGTTTCCCTGCACAGTCCTATTTGGAAAGAGAGTCGTATCCAACCGCCTTTTTAAAAGGTTTTTTTGGAATTCTTTTGCAACCACTAACCAGTTAAAAAAAAATGATTCTATCAATTTTTGGGGGTACAGTTACAGAAACCAAAAACTATCCTTAAAATCCACTTTTATGATGGTTTTTGGACCTTATTTCCCTTCTAAAAAAATTATCCTCTTCAGAAAATAGAAGATACCTATTAGTTGCCACTGCGCATGTACAATGACCGTGTTGGTCACAAACGGGGGAGTTGACAAGATCAGACTGATATGACAGAGGAAGTCATCGTACCAAAAATGCCTGGTTTTTCATTAAAGAAATAATTTGAAATATATATGTCCATCATCATCTAATGCTCTCCACCTCACTGAGCAGGTAAGATTACATTATTGCTTATAATGAAGGAGAAAAAGTGGAGGTTGGATATGACATTCTTTCCGAATAATGATGTAATTGTCGCTGTAAAAGTCAGATCATGGTTCATACCCCACATGCTAAATAACATGTTGAGAAAATTCTCTAACTCGTAAATCTATAGATGATTTTCCCTTCCAGAAGATCCCCATTACTTTAAAAAAAATCTTTATCAGGTACTTTTTGCTCGCCAAATGCCGGCGTCTTCAACATGTTTTTGTACACGTCTCTATACGACAACACCATTTTCAAATCGGTTGCCACGAGTTCTCACAAGTGACCTCATAATGTATGCATTTATGTAATGATGTTGGCGCTCGTGCGCTATTTACAAACAAACTTTACACAAATAATATTTAGTGCGCGAGCGTGCGGTTCATGAGAATTGCTTATTCATGGTATAATTGCATACATTATGATGTCATAATACAAAAATTTAAAAAATTGAAGCGGGATGGCAATTTTTTTATCCCATTTTCCGAAAATTCACATTGCCATAATCCTTAAAACAATAAATAAAGTTGAAGTGGCCTAATTAACAATGATATTATCTTTCAAAATTTGTTCGCTTTATAAATTCTATTTTGTGGGTCGTCTTTGCCAAACATGGGTGATATATCTTTGAGATGGTGGAGTAATTCTTCCCTCTGACATGCTGTCATTTTTGAGAAAAACTTAAAATGTATTACAATTTTATACAAAATATTGTCAACTCCCTTTACTTAAAACTTAAAAATAAAAATTTATCAAAAATGTATCTCCCTTGTTTATGGCCATTTTTTATTTTTCATCAGAACATTGCTATTTTACTTGGTAAGTGAAGCAAATGTTTTAAAATTACACATACATTCTCAAAATATTAATTAATGGTGGGTTCCATCATAAATTAATATTGATCCTTTTTTTTAACTGTTAAACCAAGCTTCGGACAACTATTTTGTGAAATACATCATTTCAAAGTATTTGTTTTCCTTTCTGAAAGAAAATTATCAATCTTCGTATGAAAATAAACATTGCTGGTAAAACACGAGCGATACATCATTGTTAATAAGTGTATTGTGTTGGATACAGGCTAGTCACATTGTCGTTAATTTTGTCACCTTCCTGTTTGTCATTTAGGTATGATTGGTGGAGCCATCAGTATTTCCAACAACGAGGCATCCCTGTTGCTAAGGGTTACCTTCCCTTTTTTGGCAACATTCTGAATTTGCGCCATGTAAGTGCTTTCAAATTTCTTGCATTAATGTTTTTGATGCAAAGCTTGCTAGTTCACCACTCAACTAGCTCAAGTAATCTGACCCAAAGTAATATAAATGTCTAAGATAACAATGCCTGCTACCGGGGAGGACTTTCTGTGTACGCAGTGCATACACTGTGTACACATAGTGTACACATAGTGTACACACATTGCGTTAATTACCATGCCCCAACTCACTTCCTTACCTGCAAAATTCTCTCATTAACATTAAATCTGGAAATGTTCTTTAGAAATTATATAGCTCCTCAATCCTGTTTTTTAACCTTTATCTAAACAAACAAGGAATAAGTTAAATGCTCGCTGACAACAAAGGTAAGTGTAATTTTAGAGTAATTCTTAATAAAAAACTATTACGTCAAATAATGCCATCCAAAGACTTTACATGTTTAAGTACTGGTGTAACTGTAAGGCTATTGAGGCTCTAATAAATTTAGATTAAGATATCAACACAGAAAAGCTTAAGTTTAACTCTTGTTCAGTAAGATTTACTTCTGGCGAAAAGCGATTTTCGCCACACTACCATGCATGTACATGTACATACAAAAATAAGCATAGACAAAGGATTAATGTGACAATAGTGATTAAGTGGTAAGGGACTCAATAAAGCAAGCTTGGCAAGTGGAAATCCTTATACTTTTAAGCCATTTTTTCATTGTGTCCTTAACAAGAAAATAGTGAAAATCAATTCAGAATTTTGTTGGTTCGTTCCAACATGGAATTTCTGTGTTTGGATGACAGAAATTCATTTTGGAAATTATTTTTCACTATTTTTACTAAAACAATTTAAGCCTTAACAGTGAGTAAATAACTACTCTGTGCTGTTCTCCGTTACTTTTGAAAATAACAATTCGGCCTTTGGTTGAAAAAAGGTTTGCCACCCCTGGTGTAGTAGCTTTAAGTGCATGTAGGAAATAGACATCTTTTCATAAATAAACTGGATTAAAAAAAAAACACTACAAACTTTAAATAATACAAATAATTGATAAAATATTTGCATCAGGATAAAAACAGTTGATTTGATTTTTGCCCTACACACCGACACAACTTTGAAGCACGTCTGTACACTCAAGCTTTACCTGAGTCGCCCATGGATTTTTTTTTTTCAGGGCAAAAATTTAATTAATACCTTTAAGTTACACATTGCAAGAACAAGGGATTACCACTAAAGAGGTCAATGGGTCTGACTGGATCCAGGGGGTCAAAGGAAAGTGTTTTTTTATCACCATGTTTCCTTTCTAATGTGTGTACCCCTGTCCCTCTTTCTTGGCAGTGTTCCCCCCTATTTTCCCTTGTGCCCCCCCCCCCCCCCATTTCCAAAACCCTGGACCTGCATCTCGTATTTAGGGAGTGTGCCACACAACCAATATGATTGCATTTAGTGATACATGTAGGTATGGATTAATTACAAAGTGTGTCCCATTTATCAGTAGGTGTGATTTGCTGTATTTTCCTGAAAAGGTTTTTTATATGTTTCAACATTTCCACCCAAACATCTCAAATTTTGGAAAAAAAATCGGTCTCGCAAAATCACAATTCCTATTTTGACTTTCTGTGCATGCAGCGCATGTATGCGTACTATGTACATGTACATGTACACATAGTGTACACTTATTGCATTAACCTCGCCGTAACTCTCTTCCCCAGCCCCCTTAACTGCAAATAGAATAGCGCACTCAGTCGGTGGTGTTTTTTTCCCTGTTACCCGCCCAAAATCTGTAATCCAAATAATTAAAAAAAAGGGACTTACAGGATTTAGGGAGCTTCTTATACTGCTCTGGTTTTTGGAATTATCATATAGATCAACTTCAGTAGAGTGAGAGTTTGTATGCTACTGTTTCCTGATGTTGCTTTTTTCTTGTGTACATATACAGGGAATTTATCATGTATTCACTGATTATGTGAAGAAACATGGAAAAGTCGTTGGGTAAGAAAATAAACCAAAGGATGTTCCAACATTAAAATCTTGAAGACAGGGCACACCTTGGGTAATAACCCCAAAACAAAATGACAGAATTATTATATGGAAAAGTAGTAAAAATCAATCATGACAATATGGCAATTATTTGCCAAGTCTTTGATCGATGGCCAAACTGTATTGTGAAATAATTTAGCTGTAAAAAACAAAAAACTAAATTACTGAATTATTATCTAAAAGCTTACTTGATGGAATGTCAGTAAAATTACCAATTGTTTTAGAGATAACACAAAAAAATATATATGTATTTTTTGTTAAAGCAAAGGTTGAATCCAACATCATTGTGGCGATCATAGTCTGTGATAAAAAAAATAGAAACTTATTGGGAAACTTTTTCTGTCATTTTCTGTAACATTCTTGATCTTCATCAAGTATGTATGTATGTAATGACCTAAATCAATAGAGTATTGGGGCTTGAATTAGTTATTTATTTATTAATTTTGTTTTAAATACTTTTTATAAAAGAACAAATAAATATTTATAAATATTTATTTTTCTCAAGATTGTGTGTTTGACAAAGAATGTCACAATTTTTACCTTTAGGATGTATGATTTCCGACGCCCTGTTCTCATCATAGCAGATGCAGATATCCTCGTGAACGTTCTGGTCAAGAATTTCTCCACTTTCTGCAACCGTAGGGTAAGTATTTGGTGCATTTAGACCACAAAAAAGTCTTCAGTTTCTAGTCTCCGCGCACGTCGTCTTGGACCTGTGCGTCTGCATTATTAGCTTTCTTTTTTTGCTATAAAACAATGTCCAATTGCAGCCAAAATTGCTGTATCAGTTGGACTTTTGCTGCGCTGTGTTTTAAACAACTTTTTCACATAGGGGTATATGAACGTTTGCCCGATTTGTGTGGCCTGTCTTAGCTACATGTACCATACTTTGTATATGGGAAATTTGGTCTGTTTCCAATGCTGGTTGACAAAAAAAAGAATTACCTAAATAAATAAATAAATAAAAAAAAGCCTGTCACCACACCAATTTTAAAGCCGACCTATGACCAGAAACTGGACTTCTTTTTTTGGCAATAAATGATGTGCTTGCATTAACATTTAAATTGTTGTGTAAACATGCTTATTTGTGTCGGTAACATATCCGGCTAGTGCTTTGTATTAAATACACACATTTGAGTTGAGTTCAAAGTATTGATTTCCATGCAGCCATATGTATTCACATAATCAGGGCAGCATCTTTACTGTGTCAACAAGAAAAGATATACAGCCCATTTTGTGCAACCTGTTTTTGGCATTATAGGGCTAATTGTATCCGGATACCCAAACGGGTACAAATTATGTGACCATGCAAACCTATCCTATGCACCTTGGTCAAGGCTATACTGCTAGTAGTAAAATTAGAAGTAAAATTACATTCAAATAAAGGTTCAGCTTGATTAAGGCTTGATTATAAATAATTTGCTGGTCAAGTAGCCTAATGGTACATCATCACTATCAATGATTCGGTCAATGATTTTTGTTCAAAATTAATTAACTTTCTCTCTTTCTACAAGGAAAATAGTCTTTGAACAAGACACTTAACTGTAATTGCAATCTCTTCACCCAGGAGTATAAATGGGTACCTGTGAGTGTAGAGATGATTATTGTGTTGGACTAGCCCTATAGCACTGAAAGGTTGCATAATAGGCTCTCTCCCCAGGGAGCGAAGAAAGAAAGGTGTAGTAATGTAAAGGGCATTGGGACATGTTGGGAAAATGTATTATAAGAATGAAATATTAATATGTTTAAAACAACAAATTACATTTCTTAGTTTCTCATTACTAAATAAGTCTAGTTCAGTAATGGAGATGTAATTTCCTTTGTCTTTTGAAGGTGTTTCCCATAATCCAGAAACCTATGAACCGGGGTATAAATCAGCTTGAGAATGAGACATGGAAGGAAGTCCGTAATGTTATCGCGCCATCATTCAGTGCTTCAAAGATGAGACTGGTAAGCATAGATTTGTATTAAAAACCTAACTGTACATGTACCCCAAGTCCTTCAAAATCCATTCCCTGGTTTTGCTTGATTTTTGGTGGATGCAGTATTGTATGCAGAGCCCAGTAATTTGAGCATGATTTTGTTGGATTCAGGACTGTATAGCCAAGCAATGCATGGATGCTTTGCATTTGCCGTTGTACCAAATCCAACAACTGGGTGACTTTTTAGTGCATGTCAATTGATTTTGATGAATTCAGGAGGGTTTCTAGTAAGAATGTTAAAAAGCTCATAAACATCAAGACTGAATCCCGCTCTTCAGTGCTAGGTTTATCCATAACACTTGTCCCTGGCCAAATGCCAGTTTAAATGTCTGCCTGTAGAGAGGGAATTTCGACACCACCCCCAATTTTTAAATATAAGTGTCCTTTGCAGTCTATCATTTCTGAGGAGCATGAGTGCGATTGCGCTCCTGAACCTTGTCCGAGGAGCGCAATAGTGCTCCTTAAAATTCTAAAAAATTGGAAAAAGCACAATCGGCACGACAAAAATGAACAACAGGTGTGTAATCTATTCGCTTTCATCATATAGCAAACTTACTTCAAGGCAAATTACATTTGGTGATCAAGAGACATAACTTGCAAATGCAACGATTTGCGGAATTATGCAAACAAGGAGGTAACAAACTTGCAAACATGTTTGAAGCTGACTGGTACTCATTGCACGCATATCACGATTTCATTGCATGTGCACTTTCGATCTGCCGTACCTCAAATCACGTTGAGGAATCCTGAGATATCAATCTTGACTAGTGCACATGCGCAGTGGTAGAGCAACACAGGAATTCCCCCTTCTGTCAAATACTTTTCGCTACATTATGTCCCACGTACATGGCCACAATCTGTAAGGATTTTCACCTCAATGCCCCAAATCCAATGTGAATGCAATATTTTCCCGCTAACAAATGACAGGCGAAAACGTGTAACACCCACCCAGTTGATTAGTTTCACACATGTTGTGTTTCTTCTCGGGGGGTGGAGCAATTGACAATTATGCCACCCACTATACACAAGTAGTACCGTGTGAAGTTCACAGGTGCTCTTTCATATGATCACTACGGCATGGACGGTACTGCACCCAGTAGCCATAACGTAACGTTATAACTTCGTTTTACAATAAAAGTTTTTTAATATTTAACAAAATTAACATTAATTTATTACGGTGGTGGTGTCGAGGTGTACAATAATTTCGGCACCCATTATGATCACCCTATCTGACACGGTGAGCTACTCATTTTTCAGACTGTTCCTTGATTGGCAAAGCTTCAACTTTTAATAATCGAAATCAAGCTTGATCATAAGATGCGATATTGCATCTGTTTCGGCGATCGCTATTACAATGCAAAGAAATAAAAATGGATGGAGGAATAACTTTCGTTTAATAATGACTGCAGTTTTGCCTGGAAGAAAAAAACTTTGCATGGAAGAAAGATACACTTGAAGTTCTTTGGCCATTTGGTACCACTTTTGGCCCAATTTCCGCACACTAAAGATAATTATTTCTGGTAAAATATGGGCATATATATGATGGACTAAGTGGCAGTAAAGCCTTAAAAACAACTGAACTTGTGCACACTGCATAATGTAATTTTGCATAAATTAAATTTGCTATACAAAATTCACAGCTGTGCAAAAACATGATTTTTGCTATGCAAATAATTTTTTTGCCATCGCAGTTTTGCTGTGCAAAATCGTCCCTGCGATGACCCCCCTTATGGTTACAAATGGGGTCAAATATTTTCCGATGGGGGGAATCCTCATTTAAATAAAAGATACATCCAAAAATAGAGAAAAAATTGTAACATTAACAATCCCTTTGCATGGTGAAAAGGTTAAGTAAAGACTGTTTGCGGTGACACCATTTGAAATTGTCAAATAGAGTAATTAGTTCTCCAATTTCACATGGTGTCACCGCAAACAGTCTTTACTTATTAACAATCCTGAGAAATTATTTTTGTAAAACTTTTTATAAAACTTACATTTAATTATTTTTCTTTATTCATAAAAAAAAATCATAAGGTTATGAAACTTTCAAATGATAGTTTTATGACATGTATACTATGTAGATTTAATTTAAATCAACGTGAATAAAAGGTACCGTACTGTAAATGATTTTAATTATGACTTTCGTCACTTAATAAACCAGTTTCATGAACAGTCAGAATATAAACCAGTGTTATAATTTAACTTTTTAGACTGTTTGTTTTTTGTTCCGATGAGAGCAAATAGCTCTCCTCAGTAATTCAAGGAGAGCAATTTACAGCTGTCCTCTAATTTCTTAAAGTGAAGGACTGCCTTTGTTTGATTATTTACTTGCTTTTACTTACCCCTCAAGTAGAGGAAGGTAACACCCCTGTATTATAAATCAACCATCCTAAGACCCTATAGGAGGGACAGGAAGTGAGGGCTGTAGGAATGTTTGGACTGGTCATAACTTGTCATAACTTATATTCAAAGTTCTTCTTGCACATTGATTTACAGGTATGTAACCATTCCTAATTGTTCT
Organism: Zoroaster sp. YZ-2022; assembly: GCA_029582265.1. Taxonomy (NCBI): domain Eukaryota; kingdom Metazoa; phylum Echinodermata; class Asteroidea; order Forcipulatida; family Zoroasteridae; genus Zoroaster; species Zoroaster sp. YZ-2022. Next base: position 8,575,626 of record CM055821.1, on the reverse strand, counting down.
TTTATAATGTTTCAGAATAGTTTCTTTTACACCATTATTATAGTCTTGTTGAAGATCCCTTTTGAACAATCTTTTGTTACTTTGAAGAATCTTTGAGAAGTCTCTATCTTTCATATTGTGATATTTAACTTTGATAGAAGATCAAGCTGACCTTAAGTATGATGAAAGTTATAGTCCTTGTAGTTATTGGCAATTATGATTGAAGTAACATTTATTATTGTGAGACAAATTCTCTTGAGTATATTTCAAGTACCTGAGAATAATTACAATGGTGCAGTTTATTATAATTTAATATTAGACACAAGTTAGTAGAAGTATTTTAGTCCAGTTTCTGTACATCTCCTCCACTAAGGATGCTTGGGTACATGCAGGTCAACAGGTTTATAGTACTTGTAAAAACTCTCCGTACATTCCCTTGTACACATTCCTTTGTGCATAGTTAATTAGTTGGCCAGAGATGAAAGTTATCAAGTCCAGCTGTGCAGTGAAGTTGGCCAGGCAGTGTTGTTTATTGGTAGTGATGAGGGAAGGCAGTGCATGGTAGTAACTTAGGAAGCCCCAGGCATTGTATCTATGGCAACTGGTATCTATTAGAAAATTTTTAAGTTGTTTCTTAATGATAAGAAATGCCGCGGATATATGTATTTATCTGTTTCTAAAGACAAGTGAACGATAGTGTTCCTTCCAAGTTTATGAACCTTTTGTTAATTGTTAGTGTAGATGATTTTATTAACCCTAACCTTCCAAAATCCTCTTTGCTAAAGTGAAGGATTTTGAAGGATTGAGGTTTCATGCTACATGCTCTTTGCTAAAGTGAAGGATTTTGGAGGATTGAGGCTATTAGGCATACTTGTACATCCATGTTTGTTGTAGTGGTTGCAAGGTCAGTGCTTGAGTCAGTGGACACTGTTTATTGCTCCATGCATGCAGGGAGGGTCCCTGGCCATGTATATGTATCACAGATTAGAAACACATGTGTGCATAAATGTCATGTGCTTGCTTTACTACTGAAGGATTTTGGATGATTCAGGATGTGTAAGCAAATGGGCCTAGGGAGTTAGGGTTAATAAAATCACTTGTGGCAGATTATTTCAAGTGAACAGACCTTATATTCAAAGTTCTTCTTGCCCATTGATTTACCGATTACTTAATTCACCAACCACTCATCCCCCGCACGGGTGTGACATGCCGACTAGGCAAAACTTTTCCGAGTAGTCCAATTAGCTAGTTGGTTGTTTCCCTGGCTGTTGATGAGAAGTGGTATTTCTTTTTTGGTAAGCGGCTGTAAGATACAAAAAGGACATACACGTTTTTCTGTATTTGTCTCACTAGATGTCTGCTATGATCAATGAATGTTGTGATACGCTAGTTACTAGCTTCGACAAAGCGCAGGATGGAGGCAAAGCTGCTGATTGTAGAGAGTGAGTTTGACTTTTGTCACCAGTCTTTTAAATAAGTGAATACTAAATGATAGTAGTCTCAAGCCAGTGGCTGTTATTTTATTTTTATTATGATAGGCAGTGGGGCCCTTGACCTACTACTCCCGGCCCTCCACAACACTGAACAATAAGTGTACCCCCAAATATTTGTTGAAGTTTTCATTTTTCTTTGGATTGTTTTTAGTTATATACTTTTAAAATCAATAAACTTCGCTACTGGGAGAATTTTCTTTTGCTATGTCACCAGGTTGTTAATATTTAAGCCTCGATACGTGATATGCTAATGGGGGGAGTCTGTCATCAAAAACGTCCGTCATATGTTTTTTAGGTTTCCCTGTTTTTTCACTATGAAACATGTTCGATTGTAGCCAAAAATTGCTGGATCGATTGGAATTCTGTCATGCTGTGTTTTAATTGACTTTTTCACATAGGGTATGAACGTTTACCACTATATATACTTTGTGTATGGGAAATGTATTGCATATTTCACTATAGTTACCCAAAAAAAAGAGAAAAAAAGTGTGGCACCACATCAATTTTGAAGCTGACATATGAAACCTGAGACTTTTGGGGGGGCCTTAATTACTGTAGGATAAAGACATCTGAGATCATGTTCACAGATGATAATGGACCTCACCTTCAGCTCAATCCATTATTTCCTGTGGCCATCAGTCTTTATCCTGGGGCAGTTTTTTGTGACCTTGACCAGAAACATGGCTTTGGCCATTGGTAAGTTTGGTTGTGCTTGTTTTGAGAAAAACGTGAACCAAAGTTTGTGATCGGTTGCAAGATGGCGTAAAAAGTAAAAAGTAATAAAAGTTTTGTTCATTATTTGTTAAAACATGATGGAATGATATTTCGTTTACAAGTATATCTTTTAAGTTTATTACTGGCACTTTGAGAAACGTTGAGGATTGAACATGTCTCAAACTGAAACACAAGTTTCTGGTTAGGTTCTCATGTTCGCGTAGCTATGCTGTCTTGTTTATGGTAAAGAATTTGATGCCAGAAACAATTAAGTTTCTACTTGTGTTTGCCAAAAGACTCCCCTATGTTTAAGACTTATTATTGATAAAGTGATGTTTTGGTTTTATAGGTTGTTCGGTGCCTTCACCATGGATGTCATTGCCAGGTGTGGTTTTGGTCTGAAAGTTGATTCCCTGCAGAACAAGGATGATCCATTTGTTAAGAATGCAAAGAAAGCATTTGTCCTTGGCTTCAACCCTGCGTTTATGCTTGTTTGTAAGTTAAACATTTCAAAATATGTAATAGTAATTTGTATTTATTATTATTATTATTATTATTATTATTTCTCGTTAGCACAGCATGAAAAGAAAGATCTTGTTTTCCTTTCTGCTGGTTACAACTCAAGTCAAGCTACGTCCCGTAGCCTTAGATCTCGAGTGTCTTTCGCAGAATCCTTGCTGTCCCTAAGAGTGCCGCCTTCTGCAGTAATTCCACTCTAACAGATGTTCCCATCTCCTTGAGATGTTTCTCCAACGCCTTCGGAATTGTACCCAGTGCTCCCACTACCACAGGAATAACCTTCACTTTATTATTATTATTATTATTATTATTATTATTATTATTATTATTATTATTATTATTATTATTATTATTATTTCGCATTAGCACAGCATGAAAAGAAAGATCTTGTTTTCCTTTCTGCCGGTTACACCTCGAGTCAAGCTACGTCCCGTAGCCTTAGATCTCGAGTGTCTTTCGCAGAATCCTTGCTGTCCCTAAGAGTGCTGCCTTCTGTAGTAATTCTACTCTAACAGATGTTCCTATCTCCTTGAGATGTATCTCCAACGCCTTCGGAATTGTACCCAGTGCTCCCACTACCACAGGAATTACCTTAACCTTGACTTGCCACAGCTTGCGGAGTTCTCTCGCTAAATCCTGATATTTCTGTACCTTCTCCTTTGAAGCTACTCTACTATCACCCGGCACAGCTATATCAATAAGATGACACATCTTCTCATGTTTATCCAAGACAACAACATCCGGCCGTCTATGTTCTATAACATGATCTGTCTGGATGTTGAAGTCCCAGAGAATCTTGACATGGTCCGTTTCTTCAACCTTTTCCGGCACATGGTCGTACCAATTCGATTGCACCTTGACACCGTACTTCTTGCACAGATTCCAATGGATCACCTTGGCCAACTTGTCGTGTCTGCCTTTGTACTCTGTCTGAGCATGCACTCTGCATTCGCTGATAATGTGAAATACAGTCTTCTCCGTCGTATTGCACATTCTGCACATAAAACAGACATCTGTCTTCTCGATCCTTGCCTTCATCACATTCGTCGGCAGAGACTGGTCTTGCGCTGCAGTAATCAGACCCTCAGTTTCTTTCTTTAGTTCTCCTCCTCAACCATTCCCAAGTCTTGCTACTTGCCACTTCTTCGGTACATCTCAGGAATCGGCCGTGAAGTAGTTTTTCCTGCCAATCTCATGTTCTTTCTTCTCTTCATTGATTCTTATACTCCGTTGGACCTAATTCGTCTGCCACTCTGCCTTCATGTATTTCTGCGCAACCTTCAACAACGTTTCCTGAGTACTACTTACATGACACTGCAGGCTCCTTCTCTCGATGTTAATGCTGTCTGATACACTAAGTAATCCTCTTCTTCCCTCTGACCTTGGTAGATAGAGTCTGCTGACATTCGACCGTGGATGTAACATACCATACATCGTCATCACTTTCCTCGTTTTCCTGTCAGCAACATCTAGATCTGTCTTAGTCCACTCGACAATTCCTGCACTGTACCTCATCAGCGACACAGCCCAAGTGTTGATCGCCTTTATCATATTCCCTCCATTCAGCTTGGTCTTTTGAATAGGCGATTTTGATGAAACTGCCTGACCCTATCGTCATACCTCTTTACTTTGGCAGCCTTCGCCTTAACCCTTTGCTTTATTTCCTCCTTAACTACACTCATCCCCTTTCCTTTTACTTGATACTTCTTTATTAATCTGTTCCTCATATCTGAATTTTTCATTGCACCTCTATCCATTTGCTCTATTCTACTGAGATCTTTGCGTAACTCGTTAATTTGGCCCTCAAGTCTGCGTTTCCACCAAGGTTTATTATCTTTATGTTGTGATTGTGAATATGAAGATTTTACCCCTGATCTCTCCGATACTACAACTGCACCTGCAAAGACAAGATCGTTAATTTCAGAAAGATTAGTAGTACTTACTGTCCCAAGGATTCTACTTACCATAGCTGACACATTTGTCAGCTTTTTCCTTGGGACCAGGCACAATGCAGGAATACTCCACTTTTTACCTGTCCCTTTTACCGATACTATTACCTCTTCAATCCTCTTCCTAATTTCTAGCTCTTCCTCCGTCAAGTCTTCTGTTCCCTCTTTTACTCCTCCACTGACCTCATTCGCACTCTGGGAACTTGCCAGCTCACCAGTGACCACGTTGATCAGTTCCTCCTCCTGCACTTCTTCAGCATCATCCCAGCCTCTGTCCGTGATATTATTCTACTCATCTCTTCCACCTCAACTTTCGTTAGCCACTGATTATGTTTGATTTGTTTTACCTGGTCGGCAAGCCGCTGTTCGCTTATTTCAAACATGCCTTTATCCTGCCATATGCTAATCATTCTCCATCTGTACCCTCTGTTCTCTGGCTTGCTCCTTATAAAACATTCCATTGCAACTCTGTTATCATCCTTACTCCACTTTCTCATGTTTACAGCACGAATTCTGTTATTGTTCTGAGCAGTGTGTATACGATCTGGCGGTACCTGCTCAAGCATACCGACCAGAACGGGCGATGGACTTCCTCTTTGAGAGTTTGTCGCTGATTCACCGTTGACTTGATGCTGCATAGCATTCATTATTATCATCACAAAATTGTGAGAAAAGTTGTATTGTTTCAGGGGAAATTACATGCAAAAGCGATGCGTGTTTCACCCTGCAGTAGTTCACTCAGCGTTAGTTGCTATCAAGATGTTCTAAAGGACGCAGATGGAACGTGCGTCTCACTGCTAACTATATACACTAAGTAACGTACGTTGTAAAGAGTCTTCCGAAATCGGAGAAATCCAAAAGGTTTTTACATTAAAAAGCCACAAGATCTTTAATGGCCGATGTTGAAACTTACCCAGTGGTGTCTACTCAGTAGCACCTACAAGGAGTACACTTTTGGTAATGATTATACGACGCAGTGTTTCTTGTCTTGACGCCATATTATTATTATTAATATTATTCCATAAAGGTAATCTGTGGGTTTTATTAATACACAGTACCAACCAAGGTTATTAGTATTAGTATTAGCATTATTAGTAGTATTATTAGTAGTATTATTAGTAGTATTATTAGTAGTATTATTAGTAGTAGTTAGTAGTAGTAGTAGTATTAGTAGTAGGAGTAGTATTAGTAGTATGAGGATTAGTAGTAGTAGGAGGATTAGTAGTATATAGTAATTAGGAGGATTATTAGGAGGATGATTAGGATTAGGAGGATGATTATGATTAGGATTAGGATGATGATTATGAGGATGATTAGTGTTAGGAGGATGATTAGGATTAGGAGGATGAGGATGATGATGATGATGATTAGGATTAGGAGGATGAGGATGATTAGGAGGATGATTAGGATTAGGAGGATGATTAGGATTATTGGGATTATTAGGATTATTGGGATTATTAGGATTAGCATTATTGGGATTATTAGGATTAGGATTAGCATTATTGGGATTATTAGGATTATTAGGATTATTAGAATTAGGATTAGCATTATTGGGATTATTAGGATTATTAGGATTAGGATTAGCATTATTAGGATTATTAGGGTTATTATTAGGGGGATTATTATTAGGATTATTATTATTAGGATTATTATTAGGGGGATTATTATTATTATTGGGATTGTTATTATTGGGATTGTTATTATTGGGATTATTATTATTATTATTATTAATATTCCTGTTGATGATAAAAAGTTTATGTGAAGAGCATTTAAATTGGGCCAGGAACAATAATGTTATTAACCCTCCTATAGGTTTAACACTCAAAGACACTCAAAATGTTTATAAATGTCTCTCTTAACCCATTGACTTTGTGCAGTGCACTCAAGGACATGTGGCTAGGATAGGTCAAACCAAAACCACTCGACCCGTACATACACAGCTCTGTGTGACTCTGGTTTGACCTACTAATTGGCAATGCAACCAAAAATACTCAAGTGACTGTCTGTGAGTGCCGTGCTGACTGGGCCAAATTTCAGCCTGGGCATAGGAGGGTTAAAGATGGATTATAAACACAACATCTGTTTGTTTTGCTGTTTTACAGGCAATCTTGTGTCATACAATTGTAACATTTCTCCTCTACAGCTGCATTTCCATCCTTGGCTCCCATCTTAAATTACATGAACTGTGGAATTTTTGATCGGAAAGCATTACATTTTTTCAAGGAGGTTACAGAGGCTGCGTGTCGTATGCGAGACGAGGAAGGTGACACTTCTAAGGTAGGGCCTAAGTGCAGCAAGTGGAAATATTGTAACTGGAAAAAATATTCTGATATTTAAGTAAAGTTGAGGGTATGTGTGTAACTGGAATGTAGATGGCATACTGGCATTTTATGGTGCTAGTATGCATAATATGTTGTATCTGGTTAACCTGATTTGCACAGATCTTTTTATGTTGTATTGGGGTGTGGTAAAATCTCCAAAACTACAGTGCCTTTATAGTTAGTCATTTACTATTTTACTTACAGCTAAGGCTATATTAAGTAGGTGTGGAGAGCGCTTCAGCTTGTCAAACATGTTGATTACAATTGTCACCGAATTAATATTGATTTTACTTTTTTGATAGCACATTGATATGCTTCAGCTGATGTTGAATGCCCACAATGACACCGAGCATGATGATGAAGCGACTACGCACTCCATAAAGAATGGCAAAGAGGGCGCTATACAACGTAAGGCTCTGTCTACTGATGATGTCATGGCTCAGGTAATTTGCATAAAAGTATAATAATAATAATAAGATGATTCTTATATAGCGCAGATCACCGTGAGGTCCCTATGCGCTTGAGAAAAAGAGAAAGAAAGACAAGAAAGGAGAAAACTAGTTTGCAATTCAAGTCTTCTCCACAGTCAAAAGTTCACAAAGGACACTGAAAAAATGAGAGAATGAAAGAAGCTGAGAAGGCAGAAAATTAAATTAAATTAATTTAACTGATAACATTGATTGAACAGATGTGTTTTAACCCGGGTTTTAAATTGATCAGTAGTTTCAGCCAGTTTAACATTTGGTGGTAAACTGTTCCAAAGTTGCACAGCAGCACTTTGAAATGAGCGAGAACCATAGGATGTAGTTGTAATTGCTGGGGCTGACAGAAGATATTTGTTTTTAGAGCGTAGGTTTCTAGCTGGTTGATACTGTTGAACTAAATCCTGGAGATAAGCAGGGGCTGTACCATGAAGACACTGATAAGTTAACAATAAAATCTTAAAATCAATACGAGACCTAATTGGAAGCCAGTGTAAATTCTGCAGTATAGGGGTGATGAGTGCGAGAACAAGTGACAAGCCTAGCTGCAGTGTTTTGAATCCGTTGTAATTTACTAATTTGAAAGTCAGGTAAACCGTACAATAAACTGTTACAAGAATCAATACGGCACATAACTAAAGAATGGATCAGTTTTTCAGCAGATTTCTGATCTAAATAGTGTCTTATGTTACCAATTTTATGAAGGGCAAATGAAGCAGCACGACAAACATTATTAATATGATTATTCATGGAAAGGTGAGCATCAAAGGTCACTCCAAGGTTGCGAGCTCTAGGAACTGAACAAATGGAGATATTATCCAAGGCAATATTTCTAATTGGAGAGCAAGATCTATGGCGACTGGTGACATGAATAATCTCAGTTTTATTATCATTGAGTTTCAGACCATTTTTTGTTGACCAAACTTTGATGTCTTTCAAGCAATTTTGTACATTTAGAATGCTAGAAGATTTTTCATTTTGCTTGAAGGTGATGTATATTTGAGTGTCATCAGCATACATCATGTAGCCGATTCCATGATGGTTAATGACATCTTCCAATGGAGAAGAATATAAGGTGAATATGAGGGGTCTGACAAGTGACCCTTGTGGAACACCTTGACCTGGAAAATGCAATGAAGATTCATTTTTGCCGATCACCACAGATTGAGATAATATGTTTATGAGGTAGGACTTGACCCAGTTCAACACACTGCCACAAATTCCGAATCTCTCCTGAAGGCGGTGAATGAGGGTATTATGACTGATGGTGTCGAAAGCAGCCAAATAGTCCAAGAGTACCAAGATGGCCTCCTGTCCTTTGTCGAGGGCTGGAAGTAGATCATTATAAACCCGTAGCAAGGCTGTCTCGGAACTATGATTTTTCCTGTAAGCTGATTGAGTAGCCGTATGTAGATGATTACTGGACAAATGATCCTGAATTTGTAGAACAGTCAGTCGTTCTATTGTCTTTCCTAAAAACTTTATATAAGCAATTGGTCGATAGTTTTTAAGCTCCTCAGGGTCAAGTTTGGGGTTTTTCAAGAGCGGAGAAATGTGAGCATGTTTGAGTGGGTCTGGGAAGTAACCTGTCTCCAATGACATGTTAACGATGCGGGTCAGTATTGGAGCCAGTTCATTGATGCACAGCTTTATCAAGGAGGTAGGGAACAGGATCGAGACTGCACGTTGTTGACTTCGATTTCGCAATAAGTGTCATCAGCTGCTCTTCTCGAACTGGTAAGAAACAGTCAAATATTTCCGCTGTAGTACGTATAGCTATTCCAGGAATGTCACGATGGGGGATTTCTTTCAGATCTCTGACTATGCTTTCAATTTTGTCAGAGAAATATTTAGAAAGCGTTCGGTGAGCGGCATGATGTTGTCTTTATCTGAAGGAAGAACCTTAGTTGTTGTTGGAGTGCAGAGCCGATCAATTCTCTGGAAAAACTGCCGTGAGTCGCAGTTTTGCAGATGACCTGAATGGTAGTTCGTTTTTTTCTCGGATAGTAAGCGACTGTATTTTCGACACTCAGCTCTGAAGATTTGGCGATCAATTACCAAATTAGAAGATCGCCACCGACGTTCTAGTCGCCTAAGATTTTGTTTGACAATACGCAAGTACTGCAGGCAGTACCAAGGTGCGTGTGGTCGACAAGTTATTGATCTCTTTATAACTGGGGAGTGTTTGTCCAATAGACCAGTAAGGACAGATTCATAATGAGTGACAAGTTGATTTAGATCAGAACAAGCTAGGGAATTGAGATCAGACTCCATAATGTCATTGCGAAAGACTTCAATGTCTATTTCATGAAGTTTGCGAAATTGGATTTCCATTCTGACAGCATCTGGTTTGCCTATGCCAAGGGAGCATTTCAATGCAGCGTGATCTGATGACAGGTAGTGCGTTGCAGAAACATCGAAAACAAATTCATCAGGTACACGCGTAAAAATAAGATCCAGCGTGTGACCTTGTTGATGAGTGGGGAAGTTTATATGTTGCTTCAGATTTAATGCATTGACAAAATCAAGAAATTTCTGGGCCTCACGATTACTTTCATCGTTAACATGAAAGTTAAAGTCACCTGCAATGAGAAGGTAATTCTGTTCAGTCAATAACTTCTCAATGAAAGAAGCGAATTCACGAAGGAATATAGGACCAGTCCATCGACGATCTTTTGTTATCTGGGGTCTATAGACGATAACCAAGCGAAGCGATTTTTGCTTCCGAGCTGAAATTAGGAGGTTAACATACTCAAATGACTCAAGCATTCCAAACTCCTTTGAACAAATGTCAAAGCTCTTGCGAATACAGATTCCGACGCCACCGCCTGATCTGTCCATCCGAGGAACATGGAGAAATTGGTGCGTAGGCAAAGTAGCATTTAAATCTGCAAGTGATCGATTGTCTCGTTCATCTCCTCTCAGCCAGGTCTCAGTCAGAGCAAGAATGTTGAGGCGATTGGAAATAATGTCAGAAATCATGTGAATTTTATTTCTCATAGATCTAGCATTCCACAATGCAAAGTTGGAAAACATAGATCTTTGGCAATGTTCATGTGAGAGAGTGACAGGAGTTTTTATTAAGGTTGTGTTTTCTCTTTCTGTTTCTTTTTCCACCTCTTTTGGAGGTCAATTACTGGTCAAATGAGGAATGACAAAGCAGAGAAATAACGCTTAGGAGTTTTTTGTTTAATAACTTGGATTATGGGCCCGCCACCTAAAAATCTCATATTTTGGAGAAAAAAATTTAAAAAAATGTTTGCCGCAAAGTAACAATTATCAAGGGTAAAAACCCCCCCCCCAAAAAAAAAAAAAAAAAAAAACCACCAAACACGAAGAGCATGCATTACAAACACTTGCGTTTGTACTCCTATTAGGAGAGTGCTCTCAATCAGTGTTTTTATTTTTTATTTTTTTTGTTTTTTCCTCCATTACCGCCCAACTTCAGGAGAAAAATTCCGTAATCCAAGTTTAAAAAAAAAAAAATTGCCTTATATAGACTACTATAAAATGATAGACTACCTTACCTCATAAAAATGCAATATTTTGATGACAATTTATAGGCAATGTTATTCTTCGTGGCTGGGTATGAAACGCCTAATGCCTTATTGAGCTTTGCTTCATATGTACTGGCCACGAACCCAGACATCCAGGAGAAACTCCATGCAGAGATTGATGACATCGCTCCCACAAGAGATAACCTTGGCTATGATGTCATCTCTAAGATGGAGTATCTGGACATGGTGGTTAATGAGACACTGCGCATGTATCCACCGGCAGTCATGTAAGCCTTGAAAGAAGTTCAACAGTTTACTCTTAAAAGGGCAATATTGTCACGATCAGAGCAGACTTTCAACAGGGCATGGAACCGGTGTATAGTTTAAGATGAACACAGTGACAGAAAATTACTGGCTCACTTACGCAGCAGTGACGGTAATGAAATTCATGACCTTATTTTCAGTCAATGAGTTAATCTAAGACTAGCACTCCAATTCCATGCCCTATTGATCATGAAGATCTTGTCCCTTTAACTAGGGATCAGGTTGGCATAGCGGTACTTTCTTCGCCTTTCACCATTGTTGATTGGGGTTTGTTTGAATCCCAAATTGAACTGGCCAAACTGACATGTGGATTAGGTTTTCAGTCCTTGCATGATTATGTGGGTTTTCCAAGTACATGTACCATTTTTCATTTGCCATATTTCTTTTCATAGGTTTTTTCAGGCTTTGGAGCTACAGTAATACTTATCCAATGCTAGTGATACAATTCTCTTGTGTCCACGAAACCAAAACAAAGTTTTCAAGTCACAAATCAAAAATTGTTTGCATTCCCAAAACCCCAAACTCCAGTCGATAGTATTTATTTTTTCAATCCTTTTACCATTCTGCTATATGGAGTCTGAAAACCCTATTGGACGATAACACGATAATATCGAATATCGCGATATATTTTTTTTATTTGATTATGATATCGAGAGTTTTTCAAATTATCAAGATATTGGCAAATTGCGGATTAAGTGTTGGGGATTGAATGGGGTATTGGATCCAACAATGTGTACACCATGTTTACGTCTCACTGTCGAACCGCGTGCGAGTACATCATATAGTGCAACAAGACCGTGCCTCCATGAATTTTGCTGTAAAGTGAAATAGCTTACCGATTCACAATCATCTTATTTATATTGCTAATTCGTAATAATGTTGTTAGAAAGGAACTAAAACAAGACATAATCTGTAGAAATGTTCCCACTTTAGATTACAGTCAGTATGTTAGAATATCATATCATGCATATTTTATGCAGAATATGGGCATTGCCTTAAAAATCGACAACAAAATAACATTTGCAACAATTGCAGCAGCTCTGTGCTCACATTAGTCATGAATTAAATCAAAGTATGGATCGACAGCGGCACGATCAAAGTTGGGGATTAGGACACTAGTCTATTATACCATACTGGGACTCTTGTCTAGTGACAAAACACACAGACTCTTGATAAAACAACGATTGACGTTTATTTAAAATAGTGTGAGTAGAATCCAAACTTGGTCACAGCTTCAGAAGTGCAAATGACGTGTCACAATCACATGGTTTTATTCTCCATGGTACTATGCAGCAATAAACCTAGTCACGTGTTTATACTATGACTCAGTCACATGGAACGTGAATCACGTGAACTTGGGCTGATGATTTGATTGAGATGCACAATGCAGTAACCGCCCCACAATTATTATGCAAACAAATTTGCCAATGGCCATGGTGCATTCGTGAAAGGCACAATTGCACGTGTCTCTATCAGGTAAGCACTGGCAATTTATTGTGACCCTTGTAGATAGTGGGTACTTCCCTGTAATGATTGGCTTTAAAGCACTCATGCGTGAAAAAAAAATAGCGATATCTCGAAAATCGCGATATATGTTTGACGATATATCGTGGATGAAAAAAAATGATATTGTCCAAGCCTACCTATGAGTTCAAAATATTGATTAAACATGTCATGGAGTCAGAGTGCTAGTCTCGTTAAATTGCTTTTTTCAGATCTACATAAAAAAATTATTATAAATGTTGGACAAGTATTTTTTCAAAATGTGTCATAATCATTATGGTTAATTTTTCAGATTTGATCGTGTGTGTAATGATACTATAAGTTATGATGGCCTTACTATCGAGAAGGGAATTAATGTAGTTGTATCCGTCTGGACTCTTCATTATGACGAGGAGTACTGGACCAACCCAACCAAGTTTGACCCAGAAAGGTAATGCCTTAATCAAGACTTGTGACTTGGATTCAAGTCCATTTTTTGCCCTTGATCTGTGCGTACACGATCAGTAGTTTATTAATTGTTTGAGCTAATGCCAAAAAAAGTTTCTGGTTTCTGCGCGCGTCGCCTCATACCCGCGTCGCCTCATACCCGCGCCGCCTCATACCCGCGCCGCCTCATACCCGCGTCGCCTCATACCTGCGCATTGGCATTTTTAGGTGTTCGAGAGCGCAGCGCGAACACCTATTGTTTTTGTACTGTTTTTTTTTTTACTTCTCCTTCTTCTCAGTGGCGATCTGTCCGGTAACAAAGACATCCTTGCTAAGCATATACAGCCTTCAAACTTAACACATAAACAGAACATATCAAGCAGACGAAACCGTTTTCTGTGACGTCATGATTACGTCATCAGGTGTCGAATTACGCTAAATCAAAGTTTAATATTTGAAAAATCATATCTCATGAACCACAAAAGATATTTTCACAATCTTTTGCATCATCTGAAAGATCTTGAATTATGTAATTTTTCGTTTTTAGACGTAACCCCAATCTGACCTTTCCTTCCGGTCAAAACCGGAAGTTGAAAATTTCAAAATTTCAAAAAAATCATATCTCATGAACCATATAAGATATTTTCACATTCTTTTTATCATCTTAAAGATCTTGAACTGTGTCACATTTCGTTTTTGGACGTGACCCCAATCTGACCTTTACTTCCGGTCGAAATCGGAAGGTTAAGTGAAACAATATGCTGAATTACTATTCCCTGTATGTACGATCTATAGCCCATATCGCGCGTGCACAGAATACGTAAACACAGGAATATACTGAGTTTAATATAGGCCTACAACGTAACGGAATGAAACGAGTGTGGAAAATTTCTCCTTTTTTACATGATATTGGGTCACAAATGTTCCTTCCTCAAGTCATCACCTCTCAATATAACAAACCTGAAGATTTTTGTTGGGAAAATGCATGGAAATTTACACCATTCTCATTCAATGCGGCATTTGTACGGTACATGTCCCGCAGTGTAACATGAGTATGTGTGTTGTGTATGAAGCGTCAGTGAAATTTGTGCTTTGTTCAGACTGCTTCGCAGAATCGTGCTTTAAAAATAGAACGGGTCAAACGGCAGCGTTACAAGGCTCAGACTGTCACAGCAGATGTTGTTCTACAATATAAGACTTTCCAGTACATCTACAAAGGTAACTTTTCTTATAATTATGGTGATTTAGGTTTTTAAGGGTATTATTTTAATATTGCGTTAGTTTCATTTAATTTGGGACGATTGAGGGCGCATTTCATGATTTACGGTCCTCGGATGCTGATTATATGAGTGATGACGAAACAAGTAGTCCAAACAAATTTCTGAACGGGTATGATATTCTTTAAGTACTTCGATTGAAGGATGTTTATTACATCACACTAATTATTGTAACATTATTTAAAGCCAAAGCCAGTGTAGATTTTATATTTGAATTAGATTTAACCTATAGTTTAGTGCCGCGCATGGGTTTTGTTTACTTGTTTTGGAGTGAAGCGGCCGGGGTTTTCCCACGTCAGACTGCCACATTTTCTGGTAGACAGCGTTAAGTGTAAACTTTTGGGAGTTTTGTCATCAAACCTTTGAAGTTAAATTGTCATCGACTGGTGAGTAGATCATATATAGTAATAGTGTAAAATGAGTAGGATTTATTGACATAAAACATGTAGGTTTCAGGCCATGGCAATATTTAAAATTAAATGTTTTCCTGTACATGTAACACAGTTACTGTTATGATGTATTGAATTATGCCTATGCTAATAATGGGTTAGGATTGAATTGTACACACATGTATCTAATATAATTTTATGTATTGTGTTTACTAGGTTTTTCTTGGATGTCAGAACAATATAAATGCCATATAAAAGCGCAGGTTAAACCTCATATTTCTGTCTCATCAAGCTGTTTATTTTATCCATCTCGATCATCTTACTACATAATTTTAAGATTAAAATTAGTTGATACCTATACTTTTACAGTGTCACATAAAGTAGGTGATGTATGGTCCATGTATTTGTTTCTTCCATGGCTACTTGTATTCCCCTTGTAGTGAGTAAGTTAATCACCTTAAAATCAAACATTTCACAAATTGATTGTTAGAAGTATGCCAGAAGTTCCAGAATAAGTGTTACTGATGGGCTCATAATTCTACTTTTGGCAATACATAGATCTGTGTTTTTATTGAAAGAGTAGATGTAAACAAGCATTTGAAATTGAAATCATTTATTTATTATCTTCCAGCGTAAGAAGAAACGAAAACCACTCAAAGTACAACAGGACTCACAAGATATGTGGTGAATAGAGGAACCCAACACACTAGAAGTTACTACTGCAGTGAAATACCCTGATGTGTCCATTATTCAGAAAGAACAGTCGTACTTTTAACAAAATGGTCAGAGCACAGACCAGATTAGAAGTTTTAAGATTGTCAACACTCAGCATTGCACCTTTGGTAAAAATTATTCTGAGACACCCAAGCATATTTTTTTGGTAAATTTAATTGTTTACAATGTGGCTTGAATTTGAAATCGGGTGAAAAAGGTTTTCAGGCACAGCAGTTTAAATACAAAATGAATTACTTTTGATTTTGAGGCAAGAGATCCAGATTGTGCAAATGGAATAATGTGTATAAATTTGTAATCGAAAAGCATCAATGAACTTCCCACAATGATTGTTTAATAACCAAAAAAGAGTCTAGAAAAAAGAGTCTAGAACAACAAAATGGTAAATATTGTTTTCCCAAATTGTTGGGTGTTTACTTTTAAATATTGGTTTTGGTTAGCCGGTTAGCAAATTTCTAAATGGTCAGTGAATTTTGTTTCATTTTAATTAATGTAATAACCAAATTATATGTTTCATTATCATTAATAAATAAATAAATTAAAAGATTAAAGGCCTACACGTTTTAAGCATTATTCTGATACAGAACCTTAAAACTTAACACATAGACCTTAACATGTAGTTGTATCCTCGGTTGTGACATCATGGTTAAGGCATCAGATATCGAATTACACTAAATCAAAGTTTAATATTTCAAAATATCATATCTCGTGAACCACAAAAGATATTTTCATTACTCTTTCTCGATGAGACTTATTGAACAAAAAACAGTTCCAAAATTCACAGCCTTCAAATTTAACACATACTTATACCATAACATGTAGTTGTCAATAAATTTATGACATAGTTTCAGGTAAAGTTGTGATGTCATGTTGACGTCATCAGATAGCGAAATACACTAAAATTTTAATATTTCCAAAATCATATCTCATGAACCACAAAAGATATTTACACAATCTTTGCATCATCTTACAGATCTTGAATTATGTGACATTTCGTACACAGACATGATCCAATCAGACTTCTCTTTCCGGTCGAAACTGGATATGGTATATGCCTTCAGTGGACGAAATTACTATTGACATGTGACCTTTTTAAAAATATGACTGATGACGTCATCACATATCATTGCCCTTTTGTGGCAACATAATCTCAAAAGTCATAGGAAATTTGAATATGACTTCTGCGAATAAAGTGATAGTGACATCTTATATTCTCAAAAAATGTTTGATAACATCATCAAAGTTCAGAGCGCCCCCTAGTGGCATTTTTTTTAAAGGATTATTTTCCAATCTCAGAAATTGAACCAAAGCAAGTACTACCGTTATTTTTTCATGATCATGAGGAAGTTTCATTGTGTCATATAATTATATGACCTTCAAATCACCTGTTCTGACCTTTACTTCCGGTCCAAACACTAGACCAAAGTCAACACATTCTAATGCAAAATTGATATATTTTTTGAATATGAAATTGATATTGAAATAATAAAATATGATACACCTTTGCAAAATATGATATTGACATCATCGTTGATAATTTGATTGAACCGGAAGTTGACTCGAACACCGTGTGTTTGTTCAAACAAACACTTAAGCTCTAGTTAAGTTTTGTTGTTGTTGATATGATATGATGTCCAATTGCAGCCAAAATTGCTGGATCGATTGGAATTCTGCCATGCTGAGTTTTAAAGGGGGACTGACATCCTTTATTGTGTGTGTACTTAAGGCGTTTTGTAATAAAATATTGTTTTTGAGACCCACCTGTGTCTATTTAATCATTGATTTCTGAGTATAAGTATTTTAAAACAATGTTTGAAGTGTTTGGGGGAGGCAACCCCGCCCCATGGTGGAAGCTTCATTTGCATAAGATATGTGACGTAAGGTCGGGAAGATCCGATGTGTACATGATGTACATGTACATACAAACGTTTCACACACGTAGCGTCGATTTCATTTCTTCCGTGATTTTTGTTTCCGGAACTAATAAAATGCCGGGAAGATGTGTTTCTGCAGGATGCAACAACACCACCAAAGACGGTGTTAGCCTTCATCTGTTCCCAAGTGACCCAAAAATCGCCGTATTTGGACGAGCAAAGTTCGACTGACAAGAGTAAAGCGGTCAGGTCCATCGGCTCACATAGTTTTGTGCAGCGATCATTTTGAGCCGAGTTTTGAGCCGAATTTCTCTTCCCGACATGACGTCACGAACAGCTCCTCCGTGCAGGGCGTAAAAGTGGGGGGCATTGTTACAATGGTAAAATAACACTCTTAAAAACAATAAAAACAAAACAACAATTTTATTGATCTTTTACTGATATAAAAGAATAAAACGATGACATATTTAACTGTTTGATTTAAATCCATGTCAGTCCCCCTATTAAACTTTTTCACATTTTTATGGGTATGATCATTGCCAGATTTGTGAGGCCTCTCATAGCCACCATACTTAAGCATATCGGATAAAAGTAGTTCTGGTTCAGCTTACCCATGACGCATTAAATGCTATCTGCTCTGTGAACATCATAGCCCTCTATAGTGGTGAATTCGCACCTCTTGACGTCATGTGAGCAATGTGCGTATACTTTATGCACATTTGTTATGATAATAAGCATACATATACTTTAGGCCGGTTCAGATTTCCCCTTTTTTCAATTTTTGTACCCTACTGCTTGTTTTCCCATGGTTGTGTACGTGAGAACTTCAAAAATCATATCCGTTTTGGTTTCAGACAATGGGGTATGCTGCCTGAAGAGCCCTGAAGTCATGTGACTTCTTAAATAATAGGGGAATTAGGTTATTTTTGCTTAAATAAACTTTAAGATGGTATAATGACCATTGAAAGGCAAGTGATGGGTAATTTTATGCAAAGCATCACTGCTGAACAAATTATAAGCACTTTGAAAATCATAAGGGTCATAACATGGGTCAAAATGTGGGGTGAAATGTCAAAAATGGCAATTATTACCAATAGCATAGTGTTAACGTGTTGTTTAATTAAGGTACCTGCAGCAGCCAGTTTGGCTTGATTTTATGCAAAGGAGCACTGCTGAAGAAAACTTGATTGCTTTGAAAACCATAGAGAACATAAGATTGAAAAAAATTTGGGGTCAAAGGTACAAATTTGCTTATCGGCCTACATTGTGTTTTGACCAATAGGGTTAAAGTCTTTGGACATCCTGCTGCCGACATGCCGGCTTGATTTTATGCAAAGCACAGTACTGATGAATGAGTTTGAGTGCTTTGGAAACAATTGAGGACATAATATTGGTCACGGCAATTTGGGGTTAAAGGTCAAACAAAGCCAATTTGACCAATGCACATAGTATAGCTTGTCTTAGGGTAACTGCTGTAGACATATGTGTAATTGGCTTGAAAGGCCCGTGTTGCTATTACAAAGTATTTTGAAGAGTGATTATTGCAGTGTATTTTTTGAGAAGTTTGATTGTTATATCATGGATCGGGTACTTATACGTTCAGGGATGCTTTTGCAAAATTGTCAAATTGTCTCCTGTCACTCCACTGCTTGCAGTAGAAGCCAAGCTCGCTGTTTGGGTCATGCAGTTATGTTGGCAAAGTCATTCATCTTCACTACTCGCTCTGCTACATGTATGTCATCAGGGTATAGCCAGGATTTGAAAATAGGGTGTCCAAATTTGACCGGAATTGAAAAACAGGGCGTCCAAATTTTTTCGGCAATTTTTCAGCAAATAGGAACTGCTTAATGAAAGCATTTTTGCAATTTTTTTTTCTCATGGGATTTAAAATGTTTTGTCTTGTTTTAAAGACTTTACAGTATGTAAGGCTGTAACGCTTACACGGTTAACCGACCGAATACCCAGTTACACGGTTACATATTTTCGGTTCGGTTAACTGTAAACAACTTGTACAAAATTGGGGATTCCATTTGGAATTTTTTCGGCCAAAAAAAATAAGAAAAATAAGCGCAATGTTGCTATCTTTAATTTTTTTTTATCATTTTAAACTAGGCCAGAAACATCAAGGCAACCATAAGACCTTTTTTGAAAGGCCAATTCATAATGACCGCAATTATCACTTTTCATGATCGTCCCTATTTCCTACTCCAGAAACCACAGGCTTCCTACAGTCCTGATTGGTTAAATCATTTGTATAGTAAAGTCAGTGCTCAGTGGATATTGCGTGAAGGGAAATTAGGTCGAACTGTGATAAGAAAAATCTTCTACACTGTAAAAAAAAATCATTACATATTTTGTTCGGTATTTACATTTTTTTTTTACAGTCTATTTCATTTGCCTTAGTTATTTCAGTTGTGTTTTAACAAAATTAGTAGTTACTGGATTAGTTTCATTTGATGCCCCAAATCTATAAGACAAATTAATTCCTTTGAGCCCGCCCGGAGAGCGCTCTCCATCTAGTTCTCTGCACCACGTGACATAACTGCTCTAGAGTCCTATCCTAACGTCCAAGCAGCAACCGGCCGCGGAACATGTACATGAACATGTACATTATATCTATGCATTATCCATGAATGCAACCACTGCAAACTACAGTTCACTCGGTATGTGGTTTGTGCATGGCGCGATAGTACACGTGGCTCTACAGAAGTAGGGAGATGTAGCGGGCGGGAACCCAGGCCAAAAATCACGATCGGGCCGGGGACGGGGTACATGAATATTAGTCTAGGCCTGTTTATTGTTTACATATCCTGCCAGCTGGTAGAAAGCTATATAGAAGCTGGTTATAGTGGATGGAATAATCCAAGGATATCATGCAAGATTTTTGTTTTCTGTTGCCGCCAATCTGCTGTTGTAGTTTGCCGTCCGTGAATTACCTGTGTTAATTCATGCCGTGGAGTAGGCCTACATTCATTCAGACTGCCGACGTATGTATGTCGAATAGTCCTACTGGCCTACGTGACCTAATTATTAAAAATAAAGCAATTACATGTACACAAGTTTTAAAAGTCGGCATTTATTTAATCAATCTTACATCCAATAAGCTTTATCGGATATTTGCTATGGCAGGTACACCAGCCATAAATCCCTTTTGAGATTTCATCACGTCATGATCACGCATTCCAGGATAGGCCTCGTGCGTAAGATGCCCTGCTGCAAAAAACACGGACTCAATCAGCAAAGGCTTTTGCTGTCGGTTAATAACTGTGTGACCGACCGTAAAAATAACAACTTTACAGTTCAAAATTGGGTGGAAGATCTTAAGAGCTGTCGTACATTTAGGTCTACATTACTTAGTTATGTGCAACGGCCCTGATGATCTTCCACCCAATTTTGAACCGTGAAGTTGTTTTTTAAGGCTATAAAGTACTCTTGACCTCACACTGGGACATCCAGAATAAAATTCCCGTTCTTACATTGTAGTATATATATAATCCTGGCCCGATGTGATTTCATGGCATTTCAGAATGATTGACAGCAGGATTACTGAGTCATTTTTCGAGCACTACGCTTTGTGTCTGACACTAGATCACTTTGTCAGTAAACAATGAACGTGGACAGCTTATAAATGAGTAATACCAACTTGAACCATTCATTGCTGAAAGTAAAATTGCTACATTGTATCATAATAAAGTAGCAGCCAGTAGTCTAGTGTTGTGATGTTTTTAAGGGGCATTCTTTTTCTTTACACTTTCAGGAATTACTTTTGTAATATTTTTGTAGGATAAATTTACTTATTAAATTAAACAGGGCGTCTTCAAAGGCGTTATACATTTTTACAGGGCATCCAAAAATAAAATAGAGCGTACAAAAGACGCCTGGACGCATTGCTGGCTAATACCTTGTCTTGTATGTCATTCAAATCTTTCTGCAACCATGAAATCTGGTTCACGAGACCATGTGTCCACAGTAGAGGATAGCCAATTAGAATTTATATTGAGAGCATTGAATATGAAGTGTGACTCTGGCCCAATAAGATTAACAAGTGTAGTGTCCTTTTGAGATGGTTTGGAAAACAGGTTTCCCCTTTTGAGTTCATCTGGTATAGGCTTGGGCGGCTTTTCGGTAAAACCAAGTAGTCATGTTTTTGTGTGTTGCGTGCTCGTGGGGAATTCCCTTTCAAGTTGTTTCGTGTTTATAAATCTTCATGAGTTGAATTTCCCGATGCTAGTATATTTAAAAAATTAAGAAATTATGGCTCAGTGGAATAAGATTTGTAAATATGAAGTAAAAATAACTATGATTTAGTCCGCTCATAAACGTTACCAACAGAAACCAAATTCTAAACCATGGTTTACAACTGGATGTGCTGCGGCAATCGCTCATAGAAATCACTATTTCCACGCGTACAATAGACATCGTTGCGATGAAAATGTGGAAGACCCCCGGCTCGGGGTGTGATATTAATTAAATGTCTGGTTTAATCAAATTATCACAGTGGGTTCGAGGTTGGCTGTTTAGGTGATTGATTTGACAGCACCAACAACGTGAGGCGAGCAGAACGATGTTTTTTATTTACACCAACAAGCATATCATATAAGGAGAGAAAAGAAAAGAAAAAGAAATAATAAGTAAACCAATTCATACAAGAGGCAAGGCATAATTATACATGTCAAAGAGTATTAAATAATTCACCTGAAAGGACAGTGTTGTCAGAGTTTTAGGCTTACTTAATATTACTTTGCATTGGAACTTCAGCAGGACTAGGTCAAGTCTAGATTAAGTTCTGCTGAGATGAACTACTAATTTTACCTAACTACTAATTCCTTACAGGGTCAATATTAAATTTAACCTGCAGTTCAATAAACCTCAAACAATCCAGCATTACAGTACTCTGGTGTGGGGACATGAACCCAAAATACACAATCGTACCATACAGCATCGCCACCAGAGGGCGCTAATCTGAGATACTTATAAACCCTGGCTACATAGCTGAAGAGTATATATCTAAAATAACCATTAACCCAACAAGCGGCCACCTAATTATATCTCCAACTACCTAGGGTCTGGCATCCTGGGATTCTCACAGACTCAGGACAATAAAGAACCTTGATATTTTCATGAAAATGGAACCTTTCGTAACCACTGTATAATCACGTTACATGCGCATTTCAAGGGAGTCGCCATCTTGCATAAAAGTTCACAAAGTAAATAAACTTATTATACCACTTCTTCAAAACTGTCTCCTTACTTTAACTATACGGGTGACTAAATAATACAATAATTTACTATACACCTAGGTTTTAGGGCATGGTGTTCATAAAAAAGGAATGAAAATGGTACCTGTTTAGGTGATTGATTTGACAGCACCAACAACGTGAGGCGAGCAGAACGATGTTTTGCCCACCGTCACGAGGTGGCGCTGTAACCAATCTGGGGCCGCGGCGTCAGCCGTCACTTACTCTACAAAAACAAACGTGAATTCCATACAGCCAGCAACAGATGTAGTTGGATACTGAAAGCAGTTAAAGAGAGCTACCAACCAACAGTCAGAGACTCTTGTCAATGGACCAGAAATTCTCACATCTTCCTCCGACAATACTTCTCTGTTCGCCAAGTTATTTGCTGACAACTCTAACATGGATAATTCCAATCACCCATTACCTGAGTTTCTCTCTCGGACAGAAGTTGTTCTATCTCAGATGAAAATAACTGGAGCAAGTAAAATCAGTCTCTGCATTATCTGTGTCAAAACCAACAGGTAATTGTGTTAAAAAACCTCTTGCCAGAGTTATCACCCATCTTGGCTAAGAATTTCAATCGCTGCATTAAGGAGAAGTGTTTCCCCTCTTCATGGAAGAAGTCATATGTTTGTCCAGTTTATCAAAATGCTGGAGAACATTGTGATCCTGGCAAGTATACAGACCGATAAGCCTGCTGCCTATCGTAAGCAAGGTTTTTGAGGCACTTATGGGTATGCAGGTATTCGATATTTGATCCTATCAATAAATCGATACCTCATGGACTGACGACCATGCCTTGCATAGTTAGGGGTAGATAGGGTCCTTAAACCTGTTGTAACAGGTAGCCTATCTAGTGATGGTGTCACGAAAAAAACACCCTGGGGGTAGACAAGTATGTCTTGTCGAGCAGCCATGTGACCCCTTCTTCACCTATTGGACCAGGGTAGACCTACATTTAGGAGTGAGCTTTTAGCTTATACATTGTACATGTATGTTGTTTCTGGTCTAGGGTGCTGTAATGCTGTTATAGTCAGCCAGTGTTACTGTTCTTGTCAACTGGTGCGATTCTGACAAATTGTTGAGACTACTGGGACTTTTGTGAGGGTACAGTTAGTGCGTTTCTCTGGGTTGGCGTTTCCGCTTGATAGTTAGGGACCCGAACCTCCGATTATCTCTCAGAGGAGGCTGTCCTATCTGCAAGTGTTAAATGGCGGGGCGACTGTAGTGCCATATTGCGAATGGAGCTCGTCCCAACAGCCGTGTTCGGTTTGACTTTCCGAGGCCACACAAGTGATATGTTGATACGTCACATGTTTCTCCCAGTCTCAAATTGATTTGTTTTAAAAGTATCATGAGATAATTTCGGAATTCACTGACTGATTTTTCTACTCTTCTAAATTAAATGAAATGTCGACAAATAAAAGAAATCCTAAACCCAGTTCAAACAGAGCAATGTTTCCATTGTCATTTACCATGGCATATACAAACATCAGAGGTCTTCGTTCAAATTTTGCTTATGTTGAAGCATATCTTGAGACGAATAAACCAGCGTTATTCTACTTTTGTGAGACCAACTGAACGCTAACATATCTGATAGAGAATTCAATATTCCTGGATATTCGACTCTCCTCACTAAGCATGATCACCTTAATCGAAACCTTCATGGTCTTGGTGTATACATCAGAGAAGGAACACCTTGTGCTCAAGATATTTCGCGTGAGGATCCTAACCAACCATACATGTGTTTTCGCTTGGCCTTGCTTCACTCTACTTCATTCATTTTCTGCTTATATCGTCCTCAAAATGATGAGCTTGCATCTATAAATACCATATCCAACAAAATTGACGAAATACAAGTGGAGTATCCCTCTGCGAACATTCACGTTTGTGGAGATTTTAATGTCCATAATATTGACTGGCTTGTTTTCTCAAATAAAACAACAAATGAAGGCATTGAATGTCACAATTTTGCTGTCGTCCACGATCTGACACAAATTGTAAAGTCTCCTACACGAGTTCCAGATGTTAAAAATCATTTTGCATCCCTCCTTGATCTTTTCCTGACTTCTACCCCTGAGGAGTGTGTAGTCTCAACTGGAGCTCCACTTGGTAAATCTGATCACTGCGTTGTCCGTATGTCTGAAGTTACCTCCAAAGCAGACACCTGAAGCACCATTTCATCGTACTGTATACAGATACAACCAGGCTGATTGGGATTCATTTCGATCATTTGTTGCTGATGCACCTATTAAGAAAATGTTTAGTCACTGTGCACCCAAAATTGCATCTCTGGTGTCTGACTGGATATATGAGGGAATGAGCCAGTTTATTCCTCATAAGTGTTACCAACAGAAACCTAATTCTCAACCATGGTTTACACCTGGATGTGCTGAGGCAATCGCTCACAGAAATCACTATTTCCACACCTACAATAGAAATCGTTGTGATGAAAATAAACGTGAATTCCGTAGAGCCAGCAACAGATGTAGTCGGATATTGAAAGCAGCTAAGGAGAGCTACCAATCAACAGTCAGAGAGAGGATAGATCAGCAACTTCTTGGTTCTAAAGAATTTTGGAGAACCACTAACAAGGTTTTAAACCGTGGAAAGTCTCCAATTCCAACCATTGTCAATGGACCAGAAATTCTCACATCTTCTTCTGACAAAGCTTCTCTATTCGCCAAGTTATTTGCTGAAAATTCTAACGTGGATTGTTCCAATCACCCATTACCTGAGTTTCTCTCTCGGACAGAAGTTGCTCTATCTCGGATGAAAATAACTGTGAAGCAAGTAAAATCAGTAGTCTCTTCATTATCTGTGTCAAAAGCCACAGGTCCAGACGAAATTCCGGTGATTGTGCTAAAAACCTCTTGCCAGAGCTATCACCCATCTTGGCTAAGCTTTTCAATCGCTGCATTAAGGAGAAGTGTTTCCCTTCTTCCTGGAAGAAGTCATCTGTTTGTCCAGTTTACAAAAATACCGGAGAGAAATGCGATCCTGGTAAGTATAGACCGATAAGCCTTCTGCCTATCGTAAGCAAGGTTTTTGAGGCACTAGTAAATAAACGGATTAAAAAACATCTTGATGACTGTAAGTTACTCAGTGATAAGCAGTATGGTTTTCGATCATCCAGGTCTACGGCCGATGTCCTGACAGTTATTACAGATCGCATTAGTAGTGCCCTTGATCAGTCATATTCTACCCGTCTCATTGCCCTGGACATCTCCAAAGACTCCAAGGCATTTGAGTCTGGCAGAGTCTGGCATAAGGGACTCCTGCGTAAACTCCAGGTCTATGGAATTGCTGGTAGGTTGTTTGGGGTTATCAAATCATTCCTCACAGGTCGTTCCATGAAGGTCGTTCTGAATGGTCAATCATCCGACACACACACTTTAAATGCTGGTGTTCCCCAGGGTTCGATACTTGGTCCGACATTGTTTCTAATATTCATTAATGACCTACCAGATCATGTGTTGTTGTCATTCATTGACATATTTGCAGATGATACAACAGTTTACAACCACACACACACAAACCTTTCTCATGTGGACCTGGCTACTGATCTGAGTTCTGATCTATCTCAAATCACGTCGTGGGGTGAACGTTGGCTGGTAAATTTCAGTGCCACCAAGACTAAACTTCTGTCTGTTAATCATCAACGATCTGTCCAAGCATATCCCCAATCTTCATGAAGGGTGAAATGATAAATGAACAGTCAAGCCTGGACAGACTGCTCGGTCTGAAGATCACAACTGATCTCAAATGGAATTCTTACATCTCGGAGGTGGGGAAACAAGTCTCCAAGATGATAGGATCCTTCTATCGGTCAAGCAAAATACTGACCCCTGAGGCCATCCTCTACCTCTACAAATGTCAAGTCAGGCCCAAGATGGAATATTGTGCCCACATCTAGACAGGTGGGCAATTCCGTATGGGAAATGAGAAAAATGACAAATTTTAAAGTTGATCAAATCGAGATTAAATTAAATGTGCAGTGTGAATAAATGCATACTTAGCAAGGAGCCAAAAACCGTTTTGGAAAATCCTTATTGGTTTTCCTGAAAATCTGATTTGAATATTTGGTTTGTTTTTGCTTAAGCTACAGTCCCACCACCCCGTTAGCGAGCCCGTTAGATGCCGGCAGAGCAAATATTTGTTGCCGGCCTGGTCACCGTGTATCAGCGCAGGACCACCGTGTAGCTGCGGCTCTTAACGCAGGTCAACGTAGGTCGCCGCCATGTAACGCCACATGCCGGCAACCGTCCCCGAAATTATAAAAATGTTTTATAATTGCGGGGGTGAACGGCGAACTTTTGCTTGCCGCCTATTAACGCCTATTAACGCAGGTCTGCCCCCATCTAGCGAGGGTCTGCCGTTATCGTGCGAGGGTCTGCCGTTATCGTGCGAGGGTCCACCGCCTTCCAGCGTGTTGTTGCCGCCTTGTTGCGTGGTATGGCGCGGAACTCGAAAGAGATGGCATCAGGGAGGCATTACTGCGCTATGGGACGGCAGACCGACGCTAATGGACGGCAGACCGACGCTATGGGACGGCATCTAGCGGGGCTGTTCCGTAGGTCTGCCGCCCCCTAACGAGGGTATGCCGCCCTCTAGCGTAGGTCTGCCGGCCTCTAACGCGCGTGCGCGGGCTGTTAGCGCCTGTTTGCCTCCCTCTGCGCAGTGCCAACGCCAATTAGCGTCTCTCTGCCGCCCGCTAGCGTGGGTCTGCCTCCCTCTAACGTGCTTGTAAGCCGGCTGTATACCGTTTGTATGCCGTGTATGTGGGACTGCAATGACAAATCAGGGCGTTAAGAGACGTTAATAGACGTTAACAGACGCTACATGCACCACGGTCATTTTATTTCTTGATGCCGGCATCTAACGCCTCTCTGCGGCATATTAGCGGGGTGGTGGGACTGTAGCTTTAACATAAGGACCCCTGAAGCTAAATACTATAAAATGCAATAAATCCTAAATGCAAAACTGAACTTTCTGAATAGTTTCTAATTGTAAAGGTTTGGGACCATGGATGCTTATTTTAAAGGCACTATCTTCTGCTGGATTTGGTATTTGCAGGAGAAAACTACGAAATTTGGTTTAAATTGGCTGTAATTCCGTTACCGAAAAGTCACACAAGTTTTCCTCCTGGGCTTATTTCTTGCTGAATTATTCCATCATTGTAAATTCTCTTCCTTCATCTGCCCACTAAAAACCTCAAACACCAATTTCCCAAATACAAGTATTTATTCCTATTTAAACATTGGTAACGGAATTACATGGTAACGGAATTACAATGGGTAACGGAATTACAACCTCACATCCTGCATGTCTTTGAGCAAGGCATTCTTTGTCTTACCAACAGAGGGCAGAAATTAACTAGTTTTATGTCTTGCATACATGTTTGTACAGTTGAGAGCACATGGTAATCTCCCTCCATACAGTGTACATGTAAATCTGTAAAATTTGTTAAAACCTCCAGCAAATTGGTGAGTATTCTTTTAAGTAAATATTCCCAGGAGCAGTTTACTGTTACTTTTAACAAAATTTTAATTGTTAAATTCAGTAAGTGATTACCTGATTACTTTTACTTAGGTACAACATGTACAAAATGTAAGCTTTTGCACTTTTATTGCAGGGATGCAGGTCAACAAACTTTACATGTAGTTGCACTCGGCTATTCTGCACTGATTCAGATTTTACATTAATGAGTCATTTTTGTGTCTTGATGATCCTTGTTTATATTATAATATATTATATTATATTATATTGTATTTTATTTTTGTATTATATTATTTAATTTTATTATTTAATTTTATTTATTATTCACTGTAGGCCCTATGTGTAATAATAATTTGCAAACAATTTTGGTCGTTGGTTATTATAGCTTACTATGAGCTAGCTATAATGTACACGTGTATGTAAATAACTCATACTTAGTGAAGTTGATCTTGAAATATATGTACCCTACATGTAGAGGGCTAAAGAGATAGTTTGTTAAACTAAGCATTGTTTATATATATTTTTGGGGGTATACATGTGTGTGTGTGTGTATTATACAGTAATCATATTTACACTTGTACTCGAAGTATGATTCATAATAGCACAGCCGACCGGTATCTTTACTTTGTTCAAAGGTAAAATGCCTCTCAAGCCGAAAGAGAAGATGGTAGCATACAGGGAACGTATAATGCAGGATCATGAGAAAGCAAAACAAGTTAGGGAGAAGGATAGAAAGAGAAAGTATGCCAAAAATGCAAGAATGACACAAAGTGAAAAGCTTGTCCAGAAAGAGAAAAACCGAAAAGCTGTAGCAATACATCGTGCCAAGAAAAAGGCAAATTCTTCACCTCCTGCTAAACGTATTCCTGGTGCAATCCAAGTTATTAATTTAGAACATGCACCATTCGGGTCACCCCAAGTCTTGGGAAAAGTCAAACAGAAGGTGATGAAGGTTTTGCCACATTCTCCAAGGAAAAGAAAAGAAAACATGGAGTGTCGTGGCCGAGCGGTCTAGTTTACCGGACTCAAGTTCTGGTGTTAGCAGCAGAATGTGGGTTCGAATCCCGGCCGTGACACTTGTGTCCTTGAGCAAGACACTTAACCATAATTGCTTCTCTCCACCCAGGGGTTAAATGGGTACCTGTGAGGGCAGAGTTGGTTGATTAGCCTATGTGCTGTAATGGCAGCAAGTGAGCTGTATACTCCCCAGGGAGCTGAGATGGTTTCAGGAATGATTTATGAGCCTTATGAGCAGGGGTAATAATATAATGCGCCTTGAGCACCACTCAGTTGGTGGATACGTGCGCTATATAAGTCCACACATTATTATTATTATTATTATTATTATTATTATTGTTGTTGTTGTTGTTGTTGTTGTTGTTGTTGTTGTTGTTGTTGTTGTTGTTGTTGTTGTTGTTGTTGTTGTTGTTGTTGTTGTTGTTGTTGTTGTTGTTGTTGCTGCTGCTGCTGCTGCTGCTGCTGCTGCTGCTGCTGCTGCTGCTGCTGCTGCTGCTGCTGCTGCTGCTGCTGCTGCTGCTGCTGCTGCTGCTGCTGCTGCTGCTGCTGCTGCTGCTGCTGCTGCTGCTGCTGCTGCTGCTGCTGCTGCTGCTGCTGCTGCTGCTGCTGCTGCTGCTGCTGCTGCTGCTGCTGCTGCTGCTGCTGCTGCTGCTGCTGCTGCTGCTGCTGCAGCAGCAGTTAATTGACAGATATGGACAATTATATTGTGATTTGACAACGCATCAGTGTATTCAATATTCGTAGTATGTAAATGTGTAATTCCGTTACCGTGTTTAATATATACAGTTGGATGTACATCTAAACGAGGTCCTAACCCACAAACTGAGGCAAGATTAAATATTTTGAAGCCCACAAATATACTTACAGCGACTGCCTTGTTTCTGAGCACAACTCACAGTTAAGTACTTGGAAGTTTCATGTTCTTTTCTAATTAATCGTTGCTGCTAGGTATAATAATTCGAATAGCTTTCAATTTGACATACAGGTGCATTGTATTATGGTTTATATTAACATGATTAAAGCTGTATAACATGCTCAGTATAAAAAAAATCAATTTTAGATTGTCTGTTGTTCAAGAATTGGCATTTTTCAATGTATAGGGCCTATTTCACAAATGTAATTCCTTAACCAATTTTTGTAATTCCGTTACCGCTGCCTATTTTGGAAAAATCGCGAGGTATGGAATATCTGTAAAAAAATACCCTAAAAAATGCTGCCACAATGAAGTTGAAACCATAGGTAAAAAAGATAAAAATCTAGCTGTGGCCTTTATGCTATAGATTTCATAGAATTTGTTTTTAAAATTATGGTAAAAAAAATCCTTCATTTTCTGACGTAATTCCGTTACCGACACATTTTGGGCCTGGGATTTTCCACATGTAGGAAGTTTAATTTTTTTAAATTTTGATATGATGATAGGGGTATAACCAGACCATATAAAAGTGTTTGTAATCAGGTAGGACATAAGACTAATCCACAGCATGTAAAATTACAGTCAATTTTTGTCTGAAATGTAATTCCGTTACCATGGAATTGACCAGGTGCCTCCAAAGCATCACTATCTGTTCTTGATAGACTGCAACACCGCATCAAGGGACTAGTTGGTGAGGAGCTTTTTTCCTCCCTTCAACCTCTCTCACATCGTAGGAATGTAGCCAGCCTTTCACTGTTCTATCGTTATTACTACGGGGATTGTTCTGCTGAGCTACATGAGTTGGTACCTAAACAAGCAGGTGAACACCCTCACTATCTTCGACTCCCCAAAATCAAGAGTAAGTTCCATTTGGACAGCATTTACAATGGAACGACCTTCCTGCTGATTGTTTTCCACCAACTTACGATCTAATTAAGTTTAAGAAAATTATCAACACATGTAATCTTGCTTAAATGGTGGATGTTATACTCTAGCGGCTTTTTGGCCTTGTTTGGGCGGGGTGACTGACAAAAAAAAAACTTGTACAAAAAACGGATTAAAAAACATCTTGATGACTGTAAATTACTCAATGATAAGCAGTATGGTTTTCAATCTTCCAGGTCTACGGCCGATGTCCTGACAGTTATTACAGATCGCATTAGTAGAGCTCTTGATCAGTCATTTCCTACCCGACTCATTGCTCTGGACATCTCCAAGGCTTTCGACAAAGTCTGGCATAAGGGACTCCTGCGAAAACTCCGGGCCTATGGAATTACTGGCAGGGTGTTTAGGGTTATCAAATCATTCCTCACAGGTCGTTCCATGAAGGTTGTTCTGAATGGTCAATCATCAGACATACACACTTTAAATGCTGGTGTTCCCCAGGGCTCAATACTTGGTCTGACACTGTTTCTGATATTCATTAATGGCCTACCAGATCATGTATTGTTGTCATTCATTGACATGTTTGCAGATGACACGACAGTATTCAACCATACATGCAAAAACCTTTCTCATGTGGACCTGGCTACTAATCCGAGTTCTGATTTATCTCAAATCACGTCATGGGGTGAACGTTGGATGGTTAATTTCAATGCCACCAAAACTAAACATCTGTTCAAGCATATCCTCCATCTTTATGAACGGTGAAATGCTAAATGAATTCAGACAAGCCTGGACAGACTGCTCGGCCTGAAGATCACAACTGATCTCAAATGGAATTGTTAAATCTCTGAGGTGGGGAAACAGGTCTCCAAGATGATAGGATCCTTCTATCGCGGTCAAGCAAAATGCTGACCCCTGAGGCCATCCTCTACCTTTACAAAAGTCAAGTCACTATCTGTTCTTGATAGACTGCAACACCGCATCAAGGGATTAGATGAGCGGGTACCCCGCTCATCTGGTTTTTGCCTAAGCAGTGTGGTAGCGGAACCAGTGTCGATGTGTTTATTCGTTGAATGCCATAAATAGATTGCGGGCGGCCGCATAGTTGCAAATGCGGCGCATGAAAAACATTCTCTTGAAAAGAAACAAAGTTGCCGGCCAATTAAAATGTATCAATAAAGCTTCCTACAAGATGAAATAAATCCCCCAGTGGCAACAAATTATTGTTGTTCACAATTAGTTCTCGAACTGAACAAAGAAAATTTTGGGGTGTTTTTCTTCACCATGGAATAAATTATAGCGTATCGATAGCGTATCGGCATTTTTTATAGCGTATCGGCCC
Source organism: Zoroaster sp. YZ-2022 (assembly GCA_029582265.1). Lineage (NCBI taxonomy): Eukaryota > Metazoa > Echinodermata > Asteroidea > Forcipulatida > Zoroasteridae > Zoroaster > Zoroaster sp. YZ-2022. Next base: position 8,543,251 of record CM055821.1, on the reverse strand, counting down.
GATACGCTATTGGATGCCTGGCTAGAACGCTGCCACCGATGACATTTCCCCCAAATCCTGCCGACTACGACAAATAGATGTAAGGGGGCCGAGGGCACAACTGTAACGAGTTGGACGCAGGTTCAAGGATTTCAGGCTGGTGGCCCATTAAATCATGTCTCTTAGCCTATTTATTTTAACAGCACGAGTGACCTAGCCTGCACAAACCAATAAAGGTTGTGCAGGAGTGATGATGACAAGGAAATAAGATTTAGTACATATAATGAATAAGCTCGATCAGGGGATCAATTCCTTAACTTAAATGGAAATTAGAATTAGAGTTAGATGCGACCCATTCATTTCATACGTAAATTAATATTCATTTCCAATCAGGTTCGCTGCTAAACACCTTAGGAATGTGGGCCTAATGCTCTACATCTTAAAATGGTGATAAAACCTAATTTGACTATTTGTCAAGCCTGTTGGTGTGCACAAATTACATCACTTAATTATAACCACTGCTTTATACTTATATTTACGAATCATAACTAGAAACTAGCAAATCTCCTTAAACCATAGCAGTCTACAACAGCTAATTCTCTATTTATCTACTCCTTAAACCATAGTAACAATGACATGCCAATGAAAAGCTTCCTGACAACACAAGGCAAAAAGGCATAGGTTCACTAACATTTGCAAGCCGGCTTTTCTTACACACACATATACACAAACTATCACACACACCCATACCCAATTGCCCAAATGTTGCCAGTAAATGAACCACAGACATGACAAAGCCACTACCACATAACATCTTATATCAATTAATAACAGTGACTCCACTACAAAACTCAACTATGCACAGTCCCAACAGTGGGTGCATATGCCATTCTATAGATCCCATTAACTCATGTGTGCCTTACACAGTGCCTACACATGACATAAATCCTTTCACTTTTCTCAACTTTTCTTATCCCAAAATCACTCTTTTTATAAAGAGCATAAAGTACAAATTATAATAGCAGTGCTCTATGACTGTTGAAGAATATGTGACCCGCTCTGCGAAAAAGGGTATTAAGGGCGCTATGCTAGTACCCGTAAAGGGCTGTTCTATGTGGAGAGGGTGAAAAAAAATTCACAACGTGATTTTTTTTTTGGTTTATTGGCTTCTATTATATCAATACTTTCATAATTTATTTACAGAAATATTATTATTGATGAGTAAAGATGAAAAACAAAAGTTTAAATTTTACACATTTATGCAAATTAGCAAAAATATTTGAAAAGACTTCAAGATGCTTGATAATTCAAATGTATATTGCACAAGCATTCCTAAAGGAGCTCAAAAGGAACATAACTGTTGCTATGGGCATTCAAGAGAGTTTCTTCTTAGCTCATTTCTTTTTCCACTTGCTGTGTTTAAAGGGTTGTATCTCTGATGGCACTTCCGATAATTTGTACAATATGAATATGCAAAAATCAGTATATCTCCAGAATGCAAAATGCCACAGGGTTCAAACGTACACCAAATTAAAGCTTATAATGTAACCAATTCAGCTATGTATGTAACTCAATTATTTAATTTTTTAATACCCATGCAAGTGATAACTTGCATGTTAAAACTAAGGTTGATTTGAATCGCATTAAAAATATTTTCTTATTGCATGATAATCAATCTGGATATTGCTAAAATTTATAGGCAGTATATAAAAACCACACTAATTTACTGCAAACAACCATTAAGTCACTATTTAGTTAATGGTCTAAAACACTACATTTGACCTTTGACCCCGAATATTGACCCCGAATATTGACCCATGGTTATAACTCATATGGTTTCTAAAGCACTCAAATTTTCTTCAGCAATGCTACTTTTCATAAAATAAGCCAAAATCAAGCAGGTACCTTATATACAGGCTAAATACTAAGCCTATTTGTCAACATTTACCATTTGACCCATGTTATGACCCCTATGATTTTCAAAGGTTTTATATTTTCTTCAATAGTAATGCTTTGTATAAAATCACCCATTACTTGCCTTTCAAGGGTCATTACACCAACTTACGGTACAGCTTATTTTAGCAAAATAACCCAATTCCCCCATTATTAAGAAGTCATGTGACTTCAGGGCTCTTGAGGAAGTATACCCCATTCTCACGTGCAAAACCATGGGAAACCAAGCAGTAGGGTACAAAAATTGAAAAAAGGGTGAAATCTGAACCGGCCTAATGTACTTCTGCTAGCCCATGATTGCTGGAGATATCCTGTGCGGCTAATGCACGGTGCGAATATAGGAACTTGAATCATTAATTGTTATGGCTCCCTCAAGTGTCTTGCCAGGGAAACCCAGGAAAGCTTATTGAACACATCCACACATTCAGCTTAATAAGCATAATGTTTTGAATTGTTAAATTCCTGCTTTGTGCATTTGTCATTAGAGCCACTTTTATAAATTGTTGTTGTATCAATATAATTTGCAATGCAGATTCAGTGCCGAGAACAAAGACTCCATTAAACCCTGCACTTTCGTACCCTTTGGCTTCGGTCCTCGTAACTGTACTGCCATGCGTTTTGCTATGTTGGAAGCCAAGATGGCACTGGTGCGTGTTTTGCAGCAATATCGATTTGATGTCTGCTCAGAGACTGAGGTAAGATTTCAAAGATGCATGGACGGCAGTGTTACACTGTTGGTAAAATGTCTTGGACTTCTTAAGAACCAAGAGATATGTACAGAAACCAACCTGTGGAAGCTTCTTATTTCGTTGGGTCGTTAAAAATGCATTCAGGTTATTTGTATTCATTCTAATTTGAGATAAAGATTCCATTTCAGATTTGAAGGTTCATTCATGTTTCCTCAAAAATGACAACAAAACAGTCAGACAGAATAACAATCAGAGCAGACTTTCAACAGGGCATGGAATCGGTGTTCTAGTTTAGCATGAACACAGTGACAGAAAATTACTGGCTCATTTATGCAGCAGCAACGGTAATATGACCTTATCATGTGGGGTATTATTTTCAGTCATTGAGTTAATCTAAAACTAGCACTCCGATTCCATGCCCTGTTGATTATGACGATATTGTCCCTTTTAAGTACCATAGCCATCTTAAAATCAAGTATACTTTTAAATAATAATTGCCTCAGTTTTTGTTTAGATAATTACCAATGGTGTACATCGATTAGAAACGGCCATGGAAGATTCCGTTTTATGAACTAGGTATTTGTCTTTCAATTTGGTTCTCCGTGTCAGATGGAGTAATGTAAAACTTAATGACATTAAACCATTATGTCCTTTTTCCTCCAGATTCCACCCACCCTTGGAAAAACGGGATTCCTCGCTCCAAAGTCTCTCATACTCCGTGCTATCCCAAGGAAATAGTCTCATGCTTCAGTAATTCAGTAAGATTGGTTTGACAGTGACGTCACACACAACAAATATCTTAGGTCAATCTTTTGAATGAATAAAACGGGTTGGCAAACAACACTGTTCAATTGATGTAACTTGCAATCAGTGTGATGCATATAACTTTAAATAAAACAAGAATAAACAAAATCAGCACGAAAACAAGAGCTTGGACGACCTTCTATGTTGTCCTAGTAGCTAATTCGATAATGAACAAAACAAGTGTCGAGATGTCTTAACCCCCACAGGGTCACACTATTTGTTTAGGTCGACTTGTCCGTTCTCGCCAATCTACGTCCCGCAGATTAGACTAAAATGTCAATAAAATAATATTTACTGATGTAATGATGAGGTAATTGGTTCTACAAACTGAGTCACATTACGAGCTTTCATGCTGCATGTTTTGTATTTATGTGAAAATGCGAAGTATGACAACTCGTGGGTCGAGTTTTGCGTAGGTCGAGTTGTCACAAGGCTTGAATGCTGTTGTGGATCCTAGTTGTTTGTGTCGAGTTGTCACAAGGGTCGAGACATCTTAACCCCCTGCAGCGTCACACTAAAATGTGAATAATATGATATTTACTGACGTTATGATGACGTACTTTGTTTTAGACACCAATTCACATTACGGGCTTTCACATGCTGCATGTTTTGTATTGATGTGACGATGCTAAGTATGACATCATCCATCGACAACTTTTACGTGTTAAACCTATGGGGTTTTGGCGGACACAAGAAGAAAAACTAGAGCTCAAGTGTTTGTTCAAACAAACGCACGGTGTTCGTGTGAACTTCCGGTTAAATCAAATTATCATCGATGATGTCAATATCATATTTTTGCAAGGGTGTATCATCTTTTATAATAATATCACTTTCATATTCAAAAGACATCAATTTTACGTTAAAATGTGTTGAATTTGAACTTCCTGCTTGGACCGGAAGTAATTAAGGTCAGATCAGGTGATTTAAAGGTCATATATATGACCTCATGATCATGAAAAAATAACATTAGTACCTGCTTTGGTTCAATTTCTGAGATTTCTGAAAATAATCCCTTTTTAAAACTGCCGCTAGGGGGCGCTCTGAACTTTGATGACATCATCAAACATATTATTTGAAAATATAAGAGTCTGCTACTGACGTTAGGAAAATACTAATCAAAACAGCAAATGTGCATTAACAAAGCTAATGTATTACTAACAGCATTGATGTAATTATTAAACACTCTGATGTTGCAGGGGAAAAATAGTGTTCATCAAGATTCTTTGTTTATAATGTTCACATCTATAGATAGATATATTTAGGGTTTCGGCCTGGTCGACAGCCTATTGTTTTCGTTTGATTATTAGGTGTTCGTGCGACAGTGCGAACACCTCTTGTTATTATTCGTTTTTTTGTTGTTGCTTCTTCTTAGGTGTTCGTGCGACAGTCGAACAAAAAAAAACATAGTTTCAAAGTTCACAGGGCCTTCGAAATTGACACATACATATACCGTAATATGTAGTTGTCACTAAAGTTGTGACATACAGTTTCAGGTAAAGTTGTGACGTTATGGTGACGTCATCAGATATCGAAATACACTAAAATCCAATTTTAATATTTAAAAAAAATCATATCTCATGAACCACAAAAGATATTTAGGCCTACACAATTTTTGCATCATCTTACAGATCTTGAATTATGTGACTTATACACATGCAGACATGACCCAATCTGACCTGATTATTGAAAAAATATTCTGAAGCACTTTTATAGGGTCTGCATCCAACAATGATATGGTATTTGGGCGTGCCTTCCGTGGACGAAATTACTATTGACGTGTGACCTTTTCAAAAATGTGACTGATGACGTCATCACCTGTCATAGCGCCCTCTGGTGGCGGGTTTAGAAAAATAAAAATTTTCTATCTCAAAAACCATAGGAAATTTGAATATGACTTCTCTGAATAAAGTGATTAGTGACATCTTATCTTTAAAAAAATATGTTTAGTGAAGTCATCAAAGTTCAGGCGCCCCCTAGCGGCATTTTTAAAAGGGGATTATTTTCCAATCTCAGATATTGAACCAAATCAGGTACTAACGTTATTTTTTATGATCATGAGAAGTTTTATTGTGTCCTTCAAATCACCTGATCTGACCTTTACTTCCGGTCTAAACAGGATGTTAAAATTCAACACATTCTAACGCAAAATTGATTTTTGAATATGAAATTGATGTTGTTATAATAAAAGATGATACACCATTGCAATGATATCGATGATAATTTGATTGAGCTGGAAGTTGACACGAACACCGTGTGTTTGTTCTAACAAACACTTGGGTTCTAGTTTGTTCTTCTTCTCGACGAGACTTATCGAACAATAAGACCATAGTTGCAAAGTTCACAGAGCCTTCAAACTTGGCATATACTTAGACCATAACATGTAGTTGTCAATAAAGCTGTGACATATAGTTTCAGGTAAAGTTGTGACATCATGGTGACATCAAACATCAAATTACACTAAATCAAATTTTAATATTTAAAAAAATCATATCATGAACCACAAAAGATATTTACACAATGTTCGCATCATCTTACAGATCTTGAATTATGTGACATTTCGTACACAGACATGACCTCAATCTGACCTCTCCTTCTGGTCGAAACCGTTGATATATGACCTATTTAAAAATGTGACTGATGACGTCATCACCTGTCACAGCGCCTCCTGGCGACAGGTTTAGAAAAATAATAATTTTCTATCTGAAAAACCATAGGAAATTTGAACATGACTTCTGTGAATAAAGTGACTAGTGACATCTTATCTTTAAAAAAAATATGTTTGACGCCATCAAAGTTCAGAGCGCCCCCTAGCGGCAGTTTTAAAAAGGGATTATTTTCCAATCAGAAAATGAACCAAATCAGGTAGTAACGTTATTTTTTCATGATCATGAGGTCATACATATATATATATATATGACCTTCAAATCACCTGATCTGACCTTTACTTCCGGTCCAAACCGGAAGTTCAAATTCAACAAATTCTAACAAAAAATTGATGTCTTTTGAATATGAAATTGATATTGTTATTATAAAAGATGATATACACCTTTGCAAAAATATGATATTGACATCATCGATGATAATTTGATTGAACCGGAAGTTCACACGAACACCATGTGTTTGTTCCAACAAACACTTGAGCTCTCGTTCTACATGATTTCTTTTTATTTTCTCTTATGATCAATTGATAAAGTAAAACCACCAAAGACTGTGTAGATTTAACTTTTAATTTAAAATACGTGTATAATTATTTGTAAATCACTGCCTGCCCTGATTCTACAGGTGCAGGTTTGTCATCCTTGAATAAAACTTTCAGAAGCTTAGTAGTCTCGTCTTCTGTCTTAGAACCTGCGTGCCAGAATCAGCCCCTTCTCACAAGTCATCAAAGCACCCCCAGTCCCTCTCACATTAATATAAACAAATCGTGTCTCATTTACCAACAAACAAGACAATTTAATATTGTGTAAGGGGCTTTTGCACACAGGAGGCTTTGTATGAGCATATTTGAACTATTTCAGCTTGAAATGTGATTTTTATTGAGTCCATTTTGGAAAATTATTTCAATCTTAATGTAACCGGAGCTTTTGCACACCCAGGAATAATACACAGAATGCAAGTAATTAAGGATACCGTGGACCAATGAACTTTAATGAAACCACAAATGGAGGGGAACTACAACCAAAATGAAACGTAAACCCAAAACCAAACAAAAACCCTGTTAAAACAAACAGAAAAATAACAACTTTAAGTCAGCACAAAATACGGTTCACCTCATGTTCTATATCAATCTAACTGAATATTCAGTTGGCCACAAGTTTCTTTAATACAAATGGTATATACATAATAAAAATGAAATGGAAGAATTAAGGCGCAATTAACAATAATTATGTCAAACAATAATAACGCTTTCCGACGAAAACTACAGACCCAACAGCCATGTACTTTAAGTGTGATCCCCGATCCCTTTGCAAGAACCCATAAAACATTCAACAGAATAACTAATGGCCCTTACCTCAACCAGCGGCACTGGTTCTACAGATCACAGGGCCGGATTTAGGACTGGGCAAGCTGGGCAGTTGCTCAGGGGCCTCCACAACCAGGGGCCTCTACATATTTCATGAAAAAAAAATTGTAAGGAAAAATGTAGGCTGACCTGAACGACACGTACGTATCAATCAAAACCATATTGCGCGCGTTTTACGTATGGTTTGCAAGAGTCAAGTCTCGTAAGTGTCTGGTCTGTAAATATATGTACTGTACTATATTCTTGTTATGATTGATCATGATTGACCTGCTTGCTTGCTTATTCAGATTCTTTCTTCTTGAAAAAAATTACTTTATGGATGACTGTAACTATGTCTTGTGACTCTTGTCACCTTTTAGTTTTTAGTATTCTAAGGTAGGGTGGGCCTCCACTACTGAAGGCTGCCCAGGGGCCTCCACATGTCTAAATCCGGCCCTGTCACAGACCCACCATTTCGGAACCATGATAAAGTCTGGTCCCTGGTTAAAACAACCTTCAGCTGTACTCATCAGCAGGTGTGACGATGGTCAAAAATGAACTGATTTACAATACGCTAAAACAAAATAAAAAACCATGCAATCTTTTACAGTACGCTCGAGTTCTGCGGTTACTAACTATAAAAACAAACACATTCGTAAACTACAATCCCCATGGGAGGACCAGATTACTCAAAACGGACAGTACGAATTGAATTCGCATTACAGCCGAAAAGAAATATCTCTCACTCTCCAACCCAAGCCAACTTCATCGCACTTCTTTAAAATATCTTTTTTTTAAATACATAAAAACACATAAAAATCTATCTGCCTCTCCCATCTTCCGAAAATATTATTTGTTTAAATTCTCCCAACATCCCAACAATTTACTTATTGACATCAACAGCGACAAATTATAAAAGTCTGCCATCACTATACAAAGTGAAATACTGACAGCCTCCTGTAAAGGATTCACTCCAATACGCCTGTCAGATAACCAATAATCCCAAACAATTAAAGCTAGCCCCCTTACGAAATTATTTCGAGTTATGCCTCACTCTGAATGGAAGTTGTTTTCTTCCATTGATCTTCGCAACCACGTCACCGAGACGTATACCACGTTATCGTAACTTTTCCCGCCGCTAAATTAATGAACTAGCCGGTACTTTGGTCGACTTGACGTCGATTCCCAAAGCTCACCGAACACTTATAGAATTTGTCTTGACACCAAAAAGAAAATGTTTCTTTACTTAAATTTATCTTTCACTTACTAAACTCTAAAAATTACAAGGACAATTTCCAGTGAAAAGGAAATAAAAATAATAAGTTAAAATGTATCATTTACCTGCATCAGACATGTACTGTAATAGTCGAAGAACATCCTGACACAAAGACGAAACTACAAGGCTCACTACTGGACAGACGTTCGCCTTCGCAACCGCCATCACCGGCAGCGAGTTGGCAAGTGCCAGCCAGGCTCGAAATCGCCGTACCCGCTACAACCCAAAACATTGCCCTCAGTGGTGGCAAGACCCCCTAGCTTTACCGCGTTTTATAACTCAAACTGAACATTCCTAAATTTAACATAAGAAGTCAATAACAACACTACATAAC